>VUYV01000219.1:239250-295975 GCA_008711295.1 Anarhynchus alexandrinus
TGAAGTCCCCCATGAGAATCAAGGCCTGTGATTGTGAGGCGATTCTCACCTGTCTGTAGAAGGCCTCATCAACTTCCCCATCCTGATCAGGTGGCCTGTAATAGACACCCACAACAGTGTCCCTCCTGTTACCCTGCCCCTTGATCCTTACCCACAAGCTCTCAACTTGCTCTTCATCCACCCCCAGGGAGAGCTTGATACATTCCAGTTGCTCTCTCGCATAAAGAGCGACTCCACCACCTCGCCTCGCTGGCCTATCTTTCCTAAAGAGAACATAGCCCTCCGTGACAGTGTTCCAGTCATGTGAGCCATCCCACCACGTCTCAGTGATTGCAATGAGATCATGGTCCTGTGACCGCACGCAGATCTCTAACTCCTCTTGTTTATTCCCCATGCTGCATGCATTAGTGTATAGGCATTTTAGAAAAGCCAATGAGTGTATAGTTTTTGCCTTTGAGGGGTGGTGGGTCTTCCAATTCTCAAAAATACTACCACTCTGCCCCACAAATGCTGAGCTACTACCCCCAGGCGCCTCTCGATCAAGCCCAGTTACATGCCCATCCCCCTTCTAATCTAGTTTAAAGCTCTCTCAATGAGCCTTGCTAACTCTACTCCAAGAACCCTTTTACCCCTGCAAGATGGGCTTTTCCCATTTGCTACCAGCAGGCCTGGTGTTCTGTAAATCAGGCCATGATCAAAGAACCCAAAACCCTGCCGGCAGCACCAAGTTCGGAGCCAGTCATTGACCTGACCAAATGATCATGTTATCACCAAAGATTGGGTAACTTTTTTATTATAGATTTAAATCACGTTCAGTTTCAAGCTTGGAACAGAGTTGAACAGAAGTTTCCTTAGTTATGCAGAATGTACTGTGTTTATGCAGTTTATTCATTATGCATTATAATGTATATATGTGTGTATACAGATACGTCATATGCATGCATATTCATGTGTATGTGCATATGCATATGTGTACGTATAAATAAAACTCTTCAGACTCTGTCAGACGAGACCAAACCCCCTCAGGATGTTACAGTACTATTCTACTCCAGGAAGTTTTGAATTTGTTTGTGCAAGAGCACTACTAGCAAAAACCTTGAACCCCACACAACGTGTACTCTGACTGCTATAAGTGTCCATACACGAAGTTCTGTCACAGAAATTCTGCTGCAGAAGCAGTAAAGTAGCTAGAATAAATGTAGCACAAGTCAAAGTGAGTTCTAAGTTTCAACAAAGGTGTGGCATCCAGATAGCACATTCCTCCCCGTCCTACAGTATCATTTAGTTCTGCAGTTTGGACATGCCTACAGCAATCATAAGCAGCTCATTAATCAACAACAGTCGTCGATTATAAGATCAGTCTCCACCCCCCTTAAATAAGTCTAGACTTAGATTTCATCTTCAAATTTTATCTAGTAGATAATTCTTCCAAGGACACTCATTCGCATGGGAAGAAATATGAAGTATGTTAAAAGAATTTATTACAGAGGGTGTGAATGTTCTGTGTCAAAGCTAAGTCCTATTGCAATACTCAAGTTCAAAATAGTACATTAACCCTCTAAGGCATAGTCTGTACGTGTATGTTTATAAACTCTTCAAAGTTCTGGCTGGTGACTACTACTCTTTGATTATAATTTCTGAAGCATATGCTAATAAAGCTTTTGTAACATTAAAGACATGAGAATATGTTGCAGTTTTCTTCTTGCATAATATAACCACTTTCAGAAGAACATGAAAAGTTTGTTATTTTTTTAAGGAATGTACATCAAATTGTTGCTTCTTTATTCTAGCAACTGCTAATTGATTTAACATTTTCCCTTAACCATAAGGGACTTTGTGATATCATCTTTGGCTGAATTCTTTCTAGCATGTTAAAAAATCTGATGCCAGTTGTACAAATTCTTAAAAAATGTGTCTCTTTCATGCAATTTAGAAAGACATAGTTTAAAATTTTAATTGTAGTGATAGTGTTGTGAAGCTTGTGTTTTCATTGCACATAAGTGTTAATAATACGTCTGTATGCTTGTGTGGAAAGAGTTTGCGTCTTTTGTGTAATAAGTCTATAATGCTGGGACTGTTGTCCTCAAAGCTGGCCTGTATCTGAACTGTTTTTGTAAATACATATATATAAGTGTCCCCAGCTAGTGACCACTCAGGGTTCTGTCTGTGGTTCATGTTGTCCTGTCATTGTCATCTTTTGGCCAGCCTCCTTGATCAAGTAGTGGTGAGAGGAGGAGAGCGCCAGGGAGCACGCTTCTAAGAAGCAGTGGGTCTAGGAAGGATGGATAGTGGAGATGGTTTGCAGGGTGTGTTCAGGCTGCCTGTTTAAGTCACAGTCCACTTCAGCACAGTCATTTCTAATATCCTCATGAGCAGCTCTACAAAGTGGATTTTTCTATATTGGTTGGTTGCAGCACCTGGGTTCTGTACCCTAATGACTAGTAGAGATCATAACGTTCAAACATGATTCCTAGACTATCCATATAACATAAAAAAGGAGGTAGGAGCCACAAAAATAGCATAATGAGAAGGGTCCTGCCTAAGTTACCAGTTTGTAAATGAACACATGTATGTGGTTTTTTTCCACTTTGTGGGGAACAAAATTCCTTTCTTCATTTTGGATTCTTACCCTTTTTTCCAAATCTTAGCTGAAGTCATTCCTTTTTTGAAAAAGTGAAGAGGATATGCTGCAGCTCCTTGATCTATCTAACTGCTCAGTAGTTGAAGGACTCATGAAACACCAGAGCACCTCAGTTTCTGCTCTCTCCTTTCACTTAATTGACCTGAACTGAAGCCTCCTACAGGACTGGCCTGGTCACTGGGTGCTCTCAGTCACTTCTGATGAAACTTTTCTACTTTAACTACTTATTCTACAAGTTAATTTATTGAGATGTAGCGATAATGAACCATTGGCCTATTAGTTTAGAGAGGGAAGGCCTGTCTTACGGTCCTTCATGTAGCAAGTATCACACTGTTTTTTTAATAGATGCTATAGCAAGGATGAGAATCCTGCTTGCTTTTCTCTTGTCCACATAATTTTCCTTTGTACTGTGTGGAGTCCTGTCTGCCAAGTGTGAAGATACCTCCCGAGTCAGACTCCTTAGATGTGGAAGGTTTAATTTATAAATCCTGAAAGGCCTGAGATGCAGCACTGTCTAATTACCACTGCCTCATATCATCAGGACTGTGACTTCCTGAAGAAAAATCTCAGCAGGAATTTTGAGAATCTAAATTTTGGACTTGGGCACCTCAGTCCCTGCATAGATGTAGTCTTAGTTGTGTGCATATGTGACTGTGCTTCTAGGCTGCTTTACTCTTTAGGATTATCAATTAAGCTTGAAAATACTTCCTTAAAGTAAGCGAGGGATATCAGAAATCACTTTAGCCACTGGTGACATGTCATAGATCCCATGATGGAACTGAGTTGCTGTTAACAGGTGGTAATACTTATGGAGCCTGGCTACCCCTTCCTGTACTGGCTTCCCAAAGTAGTCAGGCTGTCGTCAGTGAGGTAGAAGGAAACCCTAGCAAGTCAGGGAGGAGGTGGTGTAGGAGCAGCAGTGGCATAGCTACGCTACCAGGGTGGTTGGCTGTGCTAAAGCAGTTGTACGAAGCTGGTTATTCCAGCTCTGCAGCCTGATTCTGCCGACAGAGAAGCATGAAGTAGCTACGTACAGGACAAACTTTTGATCACGCGCTCTGTGTGTGTGTGTATGCATAATATATAAAATGTATGTCCATATGTCCACTCTGCTTCCAGCACATAGTTTTAAGGTTGTTCATGGAAGCTTTTAAAGCACTGCTTCCATCGTTAAAATAGCTCATTAAAACCACATCTCCACAGGTATGTATGTTTAGAGTTACAAAAACATTTTGTCCTATACATGTTTTTATATTTCATGTAGTTACAGCATATTTATCTGAAGTATTTCGCAAGTATACTTTTGTGTAATACTGGTAGGACATTAAGTAATAGCTGGTTACTAGCACTATTGCACAAGAACATCAAATGTTATTGTGATGTTCTGAGATTTGAGGTACCAAGCATGCTTTTGGCTGCTTTGTTCCTGTGACCTTTATGCTCTTCTGGATAATACAGCAGTCCTGTAACGATGCACATGTTTTCCTTTACACAAATGCCAGTAACCACTTGAGCAGGGCACTTGATTCCAGTTTTGATAGGCGGTGCCTATAATGGACAAGGGTAGTGTATCCAAGCCAAGTTGGCCATCTTTGTGCTTTACAGTGCCAAAAACTTCAAAGCTTCTTCCTTTTAGAACTCTAAAGCAATACAAGTTTGTGTTTCTTCATATCATCAAACTTAATTATTGGCAATAAGCAACTGCTGGCAGGAGCAGCGCATCACATGGCTCCATTTCTGCTTTAGAAAAGGTCAGCATATGGCATAAACACTTTGCTGTATTATGCAGCCTTGTACTCTGATCACATAACACATGCTTCAGAAAGCATTATGCAATGTTATACTCACTGATTAATGACTGCTTGCACAAGAAGTTTTTCATTACCCTGAATGCTAGCATCCTGGGAATGATTAACTTTGTGACATAACTCTCATCACATAAATATGGAAGATTCAAATATAGCCTCAAAATAACGTGTTTCAGAAATAACTGAACACTTTCCTGCTTAGTACTGTGTACAGTACATGATTAACAACTGCTTTAAACCTTCAGAGTTGAATAGAAAAGCCTATTTGTGAGAACTGAAAACAAGATTTATTTTTAGGGTTTAAAGTTTTACCCAAGATGAATTTTTGCACACAGCAGCATCTCATTCGCAATGTTTTTCCTCTGCTTGTGTAAGTTTGAATTTCCTGAGAAAAATCTGTGCCAACTATTTTCAGTGTTCAGCCAGTGAGTTAAACAGAACAAGTCAAATCTAGCCCTTATTTAGACCAGCAACTGCATGTGTGTAAAAATGACTCAGTTCAGTGTGTTCAGTATTATAGTGCATGCAGTTGAGTGCTTAGATCAGCGTGGTTATAGCACAGTAAATTCCCAATAATTGCCGATTATTCTGCAGGCAGAGTAAGAAAGCAAAATGTGGTCCCAAATGAAGCATCTTGCAAACTTCCAGTCTGAACATTGCTACACATTCACATTTAACATTTTTATACTCTACTGGTTCATCATTCCGTGTTCAATTTTTGCAGATTCTGATGTTAAAAAGCATGATGACAGTGCATCACTGATGTTATCATCTTAAGGATGTACAAAAGAGGAAAAGTCTATAAAAAGAAATGTTCCTCACCATATTCCTCCACATATGAAGATTCATCCTTGGTTTTGAAGTAATGTCAATTGCTACGAGTTATCTATGTTTCAACAGCTTTGTTAAGCAGAAAGTTGTTTTGCCTGTTTGGAAATTCAAGATCAGTTTTCACAAGGAAATAACTATATTAAAGTTCCGCTTACTAATTTGCCTTTAAATGTCAGACTAAAAAAAATGACATCTGCTTTTTATGATTCTCTCTCCTGTAAGTAATCCTGCTCATGAACAGTCACATTAAATAAAGCTACTTGAAGTCCTTATAATAGGGCGGGGGGGGGGGGGGGGGTGGTTTAGGATGTCACCATGTCAATGCACGTGTGCCATTTCTTCAGAAATAATCTTCATAGAGAACAAATAGCAAAGGTAAACATTGACCTTCAGTATGTTCTCTTTAATTTTTGCCTTTTCCTGCATTCCAACTCCTACAAGCAGTAGCAAAGGCTAAAGGAAACAGCCTCTGACTAAGCATTAGCTACCAGCATGCCCTCATTATAGCTGAGGGCTCTTATTCTCACTTAGCCTACGTGCAGAGCCAGCTAGTCTTTCAGCTGTGATGACGAAATGCCATGCATTTCTTCCTGGAATAGTACGCAGATAAGAGGCCACTTGTTATGCTGAGGTTTCAGATGAACTCCACTAAGGGTTTCAAAACACTCTGTCACAATTATATCAGGTTTCTTTAGCAACCAATTCATTTCAGACACTTTTAAGATAAAAAGGGAAGAGATGTTAGTTTATTTTCCCTTGTGGTTTCACTGTTTAAGCGTTTACAGGATATGACTGGATAGTTTATACATGGCCTGAATTTATTAATTTTAAATTAAACTAGCAGATCAAAATGGATCTGTTGCTCTCTTGGAATTCACGTTATTTGTACCCCCCTATGTGTACCTATAACTTGAGAGAAGAAACAAAAATCCCATGTCTGTGATATGCTGCTAGAAAGATACTGCTGTGCCAACTCAGTTGCTGAGTGTATTGAACTCATTCTGGGTCCAGCAAAAACTGAAAGTTTTCAGAACCTTGCAGCACAAAAGGTTCATCCTTTGTCCTGGGGTTGAGTTCAGGTGCTAGGACATGTGTGCACAGTGCGAGCCCAGATGACCTAGGTATTGCTTAGCAGCAGCAGGAGGACCTGTTTGTGAGATCACTTTGCATATTTGGGGCCTGGTTAGGTGATTCTATACATTAACAAAAGCAGTTTTAGTGGGATCAAACAAATCACAGAACAGTCCAGACTGTGAAGAAAAGAGGAATCTATGAAGTGTTTGTTTCAAACCAAGCAATATTCTTAGTAACTGCAATAACCGTACGTTATTGCGAAGAAAGGAATATATTGCCTGGAATAATCGGTGGATCACGTGCAGGTTACATAGCTCTCTTTGCTCACCCTTAGACACTAATTACACATTTAGAATCTGTGATATGCCCCATTTCCATTCATTCATTAAGGGTGACATTAAGTCAGTTGCAACTTGCCTTTCCATTGGATCTGAATGCCACTTTAGATAGATGTGGTTGGTAGTATGGAGAGCCTTACAATGATAAATCTGAGTAAATCGCAGCCTAGATAAGTATTTAATATGAAGAAAGAAACCCAAACCAACCCAAAATGGCATCTCTCCTTGATCACTTCCCCTGCAGTTCTCTGCATTTACTAGTATCTCATTAACTAGGAACTAAAATCTAACTTCAATTGCCTTTTAAGACAACAATTTATTTTTTTCCATTTACATAATGGAATTTGGATCAGGTCTGAAGTCTGTAACCTTATTCCTTTAATGCCTTCCAAATAAATGTGTAATTCCCAGTGAGATCACTAGGAATCTTGGCTATTCATAGTCTGTTCTGTCTTTTTTTCTGCAACTGTTCTTCAGTGAAGAGGGTCCCCTTTGAAAAGGTCCAGAGAACACCAGAGCTGTCAAACCCACCACTTCCCTTAATTTTATTTTTTTTCCTTTCTTGGGTTTGTTNTCCCTTGTGAAGACATTATTTAATAATTTTTTACTAGAGGTAGATGATTCTTGCACATTACTATGAAGTCCTGTCCTTGCCAGAACAGGATAGACTAACAAGCCTATGTTTTCTCATGATTTTTCTGCTCTCTTTTTGTCAAAATATGAAAGTCAGCCTAAGTACTGTTGCTGCAGTGGTCACTAGCAGGTCTTTTAAGTGTTAGAAAATTAATTTTCACAAAAATTCTGATCCGCCAAGTATAAATATGAATTATGGGCATGTCCTTTTTTAAATACTACTACTTCCAAAGATTCTTTGTTTTGTAAAATTGGTTGTTTATAAGTCTTATGTGTTGTTTGAAGCATCTTGCTGTGGTTTATCTTATTTTCTGTCTTTAGAAGGGTTGATCTTCATGTCTTGAAAAGACTTTTTTCGTGGCACCTCACAGTGCCTTTCTTGAAAATTTTACTAAAGATAACTGCTGTTCTATGGTTCAAAACCTTAAAATGTTTTAAACTGAAATTACTACAATTCAAAATTTGCCATCTTTGCTGAAATCACAAAACCAGCTAGCACAGTACCACCAGCACTCTTACTAGTGAAACCCCCATCTTTGGCCTTCGACACCTTCTGCCCATCCTTCCCTGCAATCCCTGCTCCTGCTGCCCACGCATCCCCTGCTGAGGAGAGGGGTCACGTGCCATCTGACCATGGGTATGTGCTGTTCGTGGCTGAAGCCCTTGAAGAGAAAGTGTGCTGACCAAGTTACACAACTTTTTCTCTAGGAGGGAGGTGGGAAGGGGACGTTAGCTTGAGCTTGTGTCTTACGTCAAGCCACTTACAGAAAACTAATGGATCCTCTTCCTCTACCTCTTTCAAGCACAATTTACATTGTGTAAGCATTCGAAAGATACAAGGGTGAGGACTGACTGATAGTAATAGTATCACTGTGTTTCCTAAGGCTATTGATGCATGGGTAGAGCGTAGGGGATATCTGCGGGGCTGGCCAGGTTCTGTCTTGTTGTGCAGTCTGTTGTTCTAGCTGTCAGAGGTGTAAACTCCGCTGAGGATTGAGAAACTGTGGTGACAGGCTTCAGCCAGCAAGCAAGTGTCCAGGTCCTGGGCCGTCTTGAACTGGCATAGTGATTCATTGTTATCAGTATCCAAACTAGCTGGACGCAAACCAGCTCAGATTTCTTCACATGCATTTGCAAATCCTAATTGCAGAATAGCTGTAATGGGCATTTAAAAAGAAATAAATCATTCCCTACAAATCAGAATTCTTTCCCACCTTAACCAAATCCAAGTTAAAGTAAGAAAGGAGGAGAGTCTGCAATGTGCTCTAATGTCAGCAGCTTTAGGCTATTCTAAGTCATAAAAGCAGTAGCAATAGCATTTGCCAGTCAGTCATTCTTAACTAAAATGTAAACAGTTTACTCTGGTGAATTAATAACTGATAAATAGGTATAATAAACAGTTACAGGGGTGTTATGACCCTGCAGTATTGTTTTATGAAATAAACAGTGCTTACAAGAAATACGCAATTGTGACTTTCAGTCTTGCTGTAGAGAATGTGAGAGTTGGGGGTGGGCTTTTTATGCCTATTATCTATTCTTCAGAGAATTATTTCATTGCTAGAAGCAGATGGTGATTTTTAAGCCCACTGCTATTTTTGTGTACTTAAAAAAAAAAAAAAAGTCCTAAAAATAGACCCAAGTTACCATATCCAGCAAAAATATGTTGTCAGCTCTTTACTCTGCTGGGCTGAAAACAAATCTGTCAGCAATTTCTTTGGGTTAAAGTATCTGAACACTTTGGGGGGGGTGTTGGGTGGTGGTTTTTTTTTTTTTTAAAGAAAACATTTTAAGTGGTTTTGTAACAGAGTCCATTTAAAGCTTTAAGTATCAACAAATTACCATCTG
Organism: Anarhynchus alexandrinus; assembly: GCA_008711295.1. NCBI lineage: Eukaryota > Metazoa > Chordata > Aves > Charadriiformes > Charadriidae > Anarhynchus > Anarhynchus alexandrinus. Next base: position 248,421 of record VUYV01000219.1, read on the forward strand.
TTGTTATAAAGACACTTTATCAAATTGATGAGACCTGCACTACGGTTAACGTTGTGGATCAACTGCATGAATTAGACTTTAAAGTCTGAATGAGTCTGAAATCAACATCTTCAGCTCTGCTGGAATAGATATTAAAACGCAGCCCATTTTCTGTAATTATGAAAACGAAAATGACAGTGAGAGTTATTCATGCAGAAAAAAAAAGCATTGGTAATGCATCTTAGTCAAATAGGGTTCTTATGTTTGCTTTAAAATAACTTCTTGGATTAAAAGTGTGGTTTGACAGAATTACTGAATGAGAAAGAAAAAAATCTTTTAGATTCCCTGTGCACCAACAGGTGATTGATATAACAACAGACTGACAGACAGTATTTTCAGAAGTATTTTCAGTATTAGATCATTCTGGCATAACTGTTGGCATAAGGACTAAATGTAAGAGTTCAGGTAAAAGAAAGTGGTATTTGTTACCTCTATAGCATGTGGACATATCCTAGAATGATGGATGCAGAAGACTGAACCAAAACCAGATGTCTAAGGTACAGATTTCATTTTAATTATCTCAGTGCAAAACATTTTGTCTGTCAGCATTTGTGTATCTGAGGTACAGCTCCTTAGGGTCAAATCCTGTGAAGTATTAAGAATCCTTATTGTTCACTGGAGATTGGCAAGATCAATAATTCCCCAAATCAAGACTTTATTTTACTAATTAAGTGGAGTGAATACTTACTTCCTTGCTGGAGGTGCCCAGAGAGATTTAAGTGTGCTAAATCACACTAGCAGCATCAACCCCTTTCCATTGACTCTAGAGGTAACTTGGGCTCCGCAGTTTGGTCTTTCAGTTCACACTTAAGTTACACATTTACAGCAAAGCAGCATGGCACTTCTTATCAGTGAGTTCAGCATATGTTCCAGAGCAGACCTTCCTTCAAACCCCCTGAACGTCACTTGCAATGCTCAGCTTGAAAAACTGTCTCTCTATAAATACATTTTCAGTAGTGTTGGCAGCTGTTGCACTCCAAGGTAGAATCAGTTGGGCTTGGAACCAAATTGACTGAGGTACGCCCGGAGAAAGCTGTAGAGCATGCAAGCTGTCATGTAAGGGAAAGGTGGTAGAGGAAACTCGGATACATCTTCTGTTGTAGTGTATTGAAGAGTACACTTACCTCCCGTGTGCCAAAGACCCTGAACTCTGTGCCTAGACCTTCGGCTGTAGCTGTCAGATCTGCCTCATAATGACCAGCACTAAGTGTACAGTGTAGTGTGATATCCTTCCAACCAGAGCCTGATGTTGCTTGCTACAAGGACAGGTAGATTTTATTTGCATGATATGGGTAAAGTGTGCCAGGGTCATGAAAGTGCTGTAGGTTACAGACCATTTCAAGGAATGGACTTTTCTGGTATGATATACATATAGATTGTTCGCTGTCTGCTTGTCGTTCCGTTTCAGATGTATAACTGTGCCAACCATGTCTGTGTGTTTGTTCATGCAGTGGAACCGCACTGTGGCCTGTCCCAGGTCTGGCCCTGTACAGCACCCCAGAACTGGGTGAGACACACTGTGAGTTGGAGCAAAAAAAGGAAACCACATGGAAACAGTCTAATTTCTGAAGTTTTTAGAGTGGTGAATTAATAAAATTTTGTTTCAGGAAAAACCTTTCTCTCCTCTAACTTTTAGCCTTGCACAGACTTGACTTTTTTTGACCACAATTCCTATTATCCCAGTATTATCTTCTTAGTAAGACTGATCCTGAACCTTCTTGACATCTTGCTTGTCACCCAAACATTGATCTTTCCGTTGTCTTTTCCCTGCAATAACAGATTACTTGCCTTCCCACACCAACTTTTTGGTGAGTATTAAAAGCCTACCTTTCCTACACAGTTTTGCTGTCCCACAATCCTGAGATGAAAGAATCTGTGGGATGATGGAAAGTGTGAAAAAATGCCTGCTCCTGCCAGGACAGGCATGTGATTTACTGTGATGCTTGTGCTCAGGCAGCCAGCAGTCTGATGTTTAACTCCACTGATGGTTAACTTCTCTAGGCACAACCACATGGTCCATGGTGATTTTGAGATAAACTTTTGGTTATGCAAAGCGAGCCACTGTCTTTGTTGGAATTAAAGAAAGAGGAAGATGAACTGAGAAACTGTTTTTCATGTGAATGTTACATCATTCACATCACCTTAACCCAATGATGACCTTAAAGGAGAAGAAGGAAAAAAGTCACTAAACAAATAAATTCTTATGTTCTTGGTAGCAGGATTTTCTTTGCAAACACAAACATTGGCAAGTTTCTACATTTTCCTGATCAAAACTAAACTGAAAGCTGAGGAAAAGAATCAAATCAAAGTTCAGGCTATTGAGTTGCACTGACCCAAACACTCACTGGCTGAAGTCAACCGGGTTTACATGTCTTAGCGGCAGAGAAGGCAGGAGATCAGATCTACCTCCCCAAAAAGAGGTACAGATTTTCTTTTTTAAGGTTTACAAAGGGATCTTAATTTGAAGAGAACAGGAAATGAGCAGAATTTAAACTACACAGGCCTTATTGTACCTAGTTTTTTTTTTTTTTGGAAAAGGATATAGGGAGATGATAGGTGTGTCATTTTGTTTGTGTATTTATGCGCATGTGTATTTATGCGCATGTGTATATACATGCATAAGGATATGTAAGCGCTTTTCAACAGCTCCAAGTCTCCAGCATGTGTCAGTATCTCCAGGTGCATGTAAGCCATCTGAACCCTACAGCCTTAATTGCATACACAGCCATATTACAAAATATTACCACACCAAGATCGTTTACATTATTTCATAACAAAAAGAAATACTATTACAGAACATTTTTACCCTTAAGGGAAAACTACTAATTATTTAAAACATTGTCTCTGTGTGTGTTTGTATATGGTGTACAAGGGTATATAGCCTCATTATGGAAAAATGTAGGGGTGGATTAAAGGAGAATCTGTGGGATACAGCCCCAAGGTCAGAGGAGTTTCAACAGACAAAAATGTCAGCAGCTAAGCAGAAAATACTACCACAGTTGATTACAATGAGCTTATTGGTGTGATGTGGACCACTTAACTTGAGGGGAAAGCGGCTCTTTTGAAGTGGAAGCAGCTGTGTGAAAGACTGTCATAGGCCTGGTCAGAGGACAGGTCACATCCAGAAGATGGCTTTGGTAGACAGCAGATATTTGGGTCTCCTAGTGGAATCCAGGCACTGGCGTTAAGCTTCTGCATTCTCTAGAAAGCAAGTGGATTGCTGACTTCTGAGAAAAATTAATTCCGTTACCTGTCTCCTCTGTTCAAATCCACATGTGTTTCTTACTACAAGGCACTAGTACAATTGCTGGGCTACTGCCTGCACCCTTCTGGGTTAGAGATTTTTTTCTGTGTGTAAAATTTTGGTTTGGTTTGGTTTGATTTTCATGACTGGTAAGAGAAAGACCTGGGTTCTTGCTCCTGCTCATACAATTGCTTCCATATGTCATCTGGTGACCAAAATGGAGGTCTCCCCTCCCTCAGGTGGTGCCCCAGTTTCCTGCCTGTGGAGGCCCACTCTTTGCAACATGCATTCATACACGCCCCGTATCCACATCAGTAGTTTGCTGGTCAGTAGTGCAATTCCAGCAGTTTTGAAGATTCACCCCTCTACGCTGAGGTACCCAGGATGCTTTCCTGTGATATGAAGAGTTACACCTCTTCAGGAAAAGAGGTGGCAACTTCTGATTTGCCCACATCCAGCGTAAAACCCATATCAGCTCCAGCTATGCTGAAAAAGAAAGTGGGGTGTATTGCTTTTTGTATCAGCCTGACCTAACAAGTGGAGTAGACGTACACTGACATACAGGTTTTAGTTAGACTTAGCTCCTTCAAGGGTAGATAGGAGAAACACCAGGGTCTGTGTTTTAAGATTGGGGCCTGGGCCTGAGAAAGGTGTTTAACCAGCTAGACCAAGAAAGCTTTATGCTATTCTGGAGTGCAGCATTCAACACAATTCTGTAAGGGTTTAGATACCTTCATGGACAGACAAGGATTGAGTGTTTTTTTGTTCTGAGGATTGTAATGTGAGTGCATAGTTCTTCTTTGTCTCTGAGAGTCAGAATTTGCTTGAGTTTAGGATTTGCAAAATACTGGTTTTGATACATACTTAGGCCTAATTCTTTTATAGAATAGGGCTTATTTCTCAGTATCCTAATGGGTGATGAAATATGAGATACAAAAGGCTGTCTGTAAAGTGCACGGAACTCTGCTTGACAACAATGATGTCTGATGTAACAGTGGGAGATGTAGCATATTGTGGCAATGGGCCCTCAAGACTTTTAAGTTAAAACATGCATCTGGTGTAAAATAGAATTTTTCGAAGTACATTTTAGGGCTTTTTATTCATCTCTCCAGAATTCTAGAAATACAATGAAACTAAAAAAAGAAGAAAAGTAGTAAATACTGCTTTTGCAGGCCAGTGCTGGGAAATAGTCTGTGCTTGTGCTCATTCACCTGTTTCCACATAATACAGGCTTCTTGTGAAATACATTAGAAGAGATGTTGTTATAGAAGTGCACAATTGAAATTTCTCCATGATTTTGACAGACTTAAATTGTGTGGCAGCTAACACCATCCAAGTATTTCCCATGTCTCTGATCCGTCTCCTGCAACCATTGCTAGCTTGTGAATCCCCATGCTCCCTTCTTCTTCCTGCCGTCCATATCTCAGATACCTGTAAGACAACTTATGACGGACCACTCAGAAGACAGGGGCTTCCAGCTGTTACACCATGCAGGGCATATTTTCATTTGGCAGTGGTGGATCAAAATGGTAACTTGGTATATCATGCCTGACCTGTTTGTTTTTCAGGCCTAGCGTACCACAGCTTGCTTTCTTTCTTCTCTACCACGAAACACAAGCACACCTCTGCAGGTAGGAAAGGCGGAAGACCCCCAAGGTTGGTCAGTTTACCCATAGCTACTAATAAAGAAGTTTTTGTAAAGAACTTGCTTGCAATTGCAGCTGACGATCAGCTGGACTTAATTTCTGAGTGACTGAAGGGAGTTAGAGATGCAGCATCCGAGAGAGGTCTTGCTTTTCAAGCAAATATGATGTGCCAGCACATCGCCCCTTCATTACCATTTCTCTGAGTAGGCTTCTTTTACACTATTCTTTGAACTGACTTGTAGGGCTGCACTTGTCAATTATTTCAATAGTCAAATAGCTGACACCTTCTGCTACCAACTATATTATCAGAGTTTTCATCCTTGAAAATGACAATAAAAGAGGTGTACATACTAAAAATTGTCACGCAATTGCATATACCAGCCCCCTGCAGAGCAGCGCACATATACATGTGTCTATTTAATAAGTATTTAAAGTAGACTGTTGCCATTCTCTGGTTCTCCAAGTCATTTTATATTGGAATTATAATGAACTCACAGCTAAAGTTGAATCCAAAGATTACGAAATGGGCAAATTGTGCATGTGCCGGTTTGTAGCTGTATGCTACTAGATTGCTATTACTGGTTTAGGCTAGTGCAGCAAAAAATAGGCCCATCTGTGTGCATGTTGTATGCTAAAATTAACAAATGCTCATTCTTGGGAGCCCACGCAAAGCAAGCACTGTTTCATGGAAAAGTTTTATTAAACTTGGCTTAATCTTAACCAAGATTGGTTCTCTGTTGTCATCAGTGCTCCAGTCAGTACACAACCTCTCCCCACCAGAAGCAACTCCAGGTGATTGCTTGAGCTGTTAGCAATACTCTGAAAGAGCATCCTGCGCACAGTGCTTGGGCCTCATGTATAAATCTTCACTGTTAGATAACGGGTCTCTTTAAACAGTAAATATTGTGTGGGACACAATGTTTGGTAGTTTTAGCAGTTATTCATGGCTTTAATGTCTGGAATGACAAAATTAATGTTAAAAATGCGGTATACCTTAAATTTAGCAGTAATATTTTTGAAGTGAATTTGGAACACGTGGCACAAGTACTCTTCAGGTGAGCAATAACTGTGAAGAAATGATGTGTAATTCTGTGAAATAGGCATGAAGGTACTACATATATTTACGTATCTTTAATATGTCTCTATTAAATATAAACACTAATATATTCATTAATATGTAATTAATATAGTCACGTATATACCAGTATGCACATCATACCATCATACATGAAACATATTTTGAACAGTCTTTATAGAAAGAAAGCAGCCTCTGTATCTGGCTTTTCAGCTATCTCCTCAGGACCAAGAAGTGAATTTGTACATCACATGTGGCTCGTCTAGCCTGAGTCTCTGAGCCTGGCATCTTCCATCAATGCCAAGGCTGGCAGCACAGCAGTCGTTCCGTCTCTCCTGAGCAGCTCTGCCAGTGTGGCACAGCTCTCTGCCTCTGGGGCTGAAAGAACAGTTTAATTCCCATCATTATCCTCTTGGCCTTGTCTGCTGGAGAAGGGTGCCCAGCAGTGATGCTTTTTGGTCAGGAACTAATTTACCTAATCTGGCTGGATTAGAGCAGCAGTGTGTTTCATATGGTTGGCGCACAGGTTTGTGGTCAGAAACCTTGTGTGTGTGAGTTACCAAGTTGGAGCTATACGGCTTCACTCAGTCAGACTGGTATTTCGCAGAGCTAGGGTATCTGTCTTCTGACTTTGGCCAACCAGTCAACATTTAGCACTTGTTACTAACATGTACTAACATGGTAGTACAAATGTAGTAGTACAATTTATAAATTACAGCTTCAGCAAAACCCCAGTGCATAATCTGGCAGCTGGACTGTAATTTTCAGAGAAAACACACTTTTGTCCACTGTAAATATGTAACACAATATTTCAGAGTCATTCTCCGTTTCCTTTTTCAGTCATTGCTGCTTCATCGGACTCGTGTAGTTTCGCAATGAATAAAGCAATACTCTTGTTCTTTATACTCCTGCTCGGAAGGAAGAAGCATCAGGAAGTTGTGGAGAATCAGTGAAGAACACAGAGTAAAAAACCCTACCATCGCCTTAAATCAGTGGCGTAACTAATCCAGCTTGAATTCATAGATTCTTGCCTGTGCCTTAAAATAGCAGCTGGGTGTAGTGGTGGTACTTTCTGAAAGTAGAGTCTGTACTTCCTAAAAATAAAGTTAATTTATCATTGTAAGCACTACGGAGTAGCAGCACGTAATCTTCTCCATCTTCAGTGCAATTCAGAGCTCCTTGTCGTTGGTCAGGATGAGGCCATGAAACCCAAGTAGATATTTTTGGCAGCTTTCAGTAAAATGAATTCTTATAAAACTGAATTTTGCCCTGTCTGACAGGACATTTTGTCTTTGTCCTCTGTCATGTCATGTGAAGGACAGAATGCAGGAAATAAACTGGTTTGTTTGTTTGGGGTCCTATTGAATGACAAAAGCCAAATGGAAATACAAATATACTGAAATAGTATTAATTGTACATGCATGGTATACTGGCTTGTATCAGTCATTCAAAAGGATTCCTCCTCTGAAAAGGCTGACAAGAAAAAGTTTGCATTATGTGAAGACTTATACATCATTGGACTGTATGTGACTTGACTAACCGGAAATAAAGTTAACTACTCACATAAAACTTGGTAAGACTGGGGCTTTCTTCTGCAGAATAAAAAAGCATCTTCCGGTCTTCAAGTTAATTTGTATGACTTCAAATGGGACAGAGTTGATAGAGTTAAGATTCAAGGATGGGTCTTGCGTTTGTTACACGTGGTTTCTTTCAGCTTCTCCTGTGTCTTTCTCAACCATAGTATTATTCATACCAGTCACACTGAATTTATCTGTGATTATGCACTTAAATTTCATTAATGCACAGATATTTGTTTGTTTGTTTTAGCTGACAAGGTTGTATTGTTTCTGGACTTGGTCTATGTGGCACAATGCAGCACAAAGGACCCACAAAAAGCTCTGCGTTGTGTCGCTAGATGTTTCTGGTACCTGCAGCAACTTGCTTCTAAAGCATGTTAAAGCAGTCAGCAGTACAAACTGTCCTTCATTGGGTTTCCCAGAATGGAACACTTTGCAGGGTTTTTGTTATTGAAATTGCTATTTCATCAGTGTTTCACCGACAGATCTTTAGCAAAGACGTTTTCTCGGTGTTGCTGCTGTCTAGGTGGTGTACTTTCCCCCAGCTCAACCCAGTCTCCTGCACTGACCTGCAGTGTCCTGAAGTGGAGGGGAGAGCCATGCAGCAGCTGACTGTGTGTGATACTTGGAGGTCTTTTCTGAAACCAAACCTAGGCTAGTTTTCAGTTTTAAAGAACTTTTTGCCCTGATAACAGAAGCATCTTAGGAAAAGTGGAGACTGTTGCTTGGAGTCCATGAATGTAGCTCTTCTTAGCATCATTAGCATTAACTGAGATTAACTTGAAGGCGGTGGGACTGCTGATTCTGCCTTGGGCTGTCTGCCAGAGCAGACCTGGTTCATGAACGCTGTCCGTCTTTGTGTCTGAGGCAGGACTGCAGGCAGATTGTTGGGTTTCCTATGTGCTCTAAACCTGTACTTCAAAGCTGATGTACCGGCAACAGTTTAAACCTGAAGTCTGGTTATTCATGAGCTCTCTGAAAATGAGTGCCACTTTGATTGGTCTTGTGACAGAAAGCAAGAATTTGTTTTTTATCATCTGTAGCACCAGCTCTGTAGCTCAAAAATCAATATTTTATTGAAATAGAAAATGTTAATTTACTGCAACACAGAAAATTGTATTTTTCTAAAAATATCTTACAGAACCATTGAGCTGTGGCTTGTGGCCTTAAAGTCGAGGCTTTTATTTCCTCTAAATATACTCTATTCTGTTTTCTGTGTGTCTGTCATGTTGAATAAGTAACAGGCAGCAGGCACAAGACCAGGACTCATGTCGCATGTATCATGTAAAACAAAACAGGCAGCTCTTTGAATTGTGAGGCCAGAATGCTATCAGGGGCTGCTTCTGCAGCCACAAACCTGTAACGAAGGTGCCAGAATCCTGAGACAGAGTTGCAGCCTCTAACTCAAACTATGCTCAGGGTTTTCTTTTTACATATAATATGTGCTATTCTAATGCCTGTTTGGTGTTGGCTGTAAAACCTTTCAAATTTCTTGTTGCTCTGCCTCAGGCTCCTTCTGAGCCATCCCCTAGCCTCCCTCCTCTGTTCCCCTCTTTGCTGTCCTTTACCAGTGTAGCTTTCTCTGCCATTCTGCTCCACCCCATCATGGCCAGGGTCCTCCTGGCTGCCCTGGTGCTACCGCTCTGCTCAGCATCAGAGACATAGGCGTGGGCAGTGATACACGCAGGTCTCCAACCTTCGTTCTTGCTGAGTAGTGCTTCAGCCTGTGAGCAGTCCCCTGGACTTGACATTCAGGCTCTTGTCTCGTAGGATCCAATTCCCAATCAATCTCATGCCGCTGGTGTGCTATGTGTCTGTGCGCTGTGAATGAGAGAGAGAAAAAGATCCTGTGAGAGTAGGTTAGCTGACTCATACAATTTTCTCCCTGATATTATCTCATCAGCAGTAGATTTGAATAATTCACCAAAGTAACGCTACTACTGCAATTAAAAGAAGGATTATTTGGAAACGGTCTCTTAAATGATTGTGGATCACACTTCTGAGAATACATTAGAAGGTTCATTTCATGTTACACCTTCCTTAATTCAGGGCTTAATTTACCCAAATTTTGTGGGCTATCTGTTCAAAGACATGGTTTGGCAGCTCTCAAGCTTGGTGTGCCAAACCGTTGACGTCTTTTCCAAATCCAAAGTTGAACAGATATTGCTGATGGGCTGATCGGTGATGCCTTGCACCTGGGACAGATAATGGTTCTTGACCTCCCAAATGGTGACATATGGAGTTCCCTGTCTGCTCATGTCGCACCTCTAGCATGTGTGCTGTCAGCTGCTGGCTCTGGCAGATAAGAAAATACCCTTGCCGTTTAGCAAGAAAGATGTATTTTGTGCATGTCAAAAGAAACCAACTTCTATGATGTCATCTGCCAACAATTAATATGTCATGAATGTAGCCATTTAGAGGAAATTCCACAAGGTTTTTTAAAAATATTAAATCCTTTACAGGTTGCATTATTATAGTTACCTAGCTATTGAACTGAAGAAGTACAGTTGATTATTTTCTTTCTAGCCTGCCCTTGCTAAGTACCCAGAGGGTAGTATTTCAGTAAGGATTAACTAAATTCCCTTCAAAACAGAGCTGTTGATCTCTCTGTTTTCAGGGTTATTTTGTCTGAAGTGAATTCCACTTCCCTGATGTTTTCTGTTTTGCTTCTTAAATACTGTGATAAATGTTAGGGTCTATTAAGTTTCAACTTTCTATTTTTATCTGTTGGTAAACACTACACCAGATGTGGGCGTGAAGGACCCTGAGAAGCTGAGGGAGTTCTGCTTTTATTCAACAATTTTAACTTTCATAACTGAGAATTTCAGCTCATTTTTTAGGGTTGTGTATGTGCTGTTTTGGGTTTTTTTAAGAGCTGAGAAAAACAGGCTTACGCAACTTAGTTTGCATAAGTGCAGTGAGTCATTCACATTTCTTTTTTGCGTGTGTCTCTGTGTGTGTGTTGTATCACTTTATATAACCTTTCTTTGAAAAAGTACTACTGTGAATGCTAAGAATATATTTTCCCTGTAAAACAAAAAAGAAATGTGCCTATTAGGCAGATAGCTGCTTCTTGGTGATGTCACCTCATAGATGCTGTTCTCCAGAAAGGCATTTTGGTGATTCTTCTTAAGGCTCTGGTTCTTCAGTGGCAAAGTTTATGCTGATATATGAAGGTGTAAAGGGAAGGCCACGTAGTTCTATCCTTTCCCCTTCGTGGGCAGAGCTGTGGTTAACTCCACATGATGATGTTGATTATATATATGTATGTATTTCTATAGGGGTTTCAAATGTGTGTAGTCCTTTCGGCATACTGTAGCTTCTGCTCTATCACATTGCTTCTTACCATTTAGAGAACAGTGGATCTTTTAGAGCCGAGTATCTCTGTGCATTGTTGAAGAAATTTGGGGCTAAAATCCTTCACATAGCTATCAGACACAGGTGGCAAGCATCCTTTATCAGGCACACTTACAAAGAAGTCCTCTGGAAGGCCTCATCTTTTTTGATACTACTTCAAAACTGTGTGATCAAATGTACCGTGAACACGCAGATGCTTGGAGTTTATTGTTCTGAGTGCCATTACATGTATTAAGTGTCGGTACAGTTTAAATGATAGAATTGCTGTTCTGTTTTATGTTTATATGTTTCAGATGTGTTTTCCTTGACATCTGATGGATGGTGCTACAAAACGGCGGTAGGGAACCCACCGATGGTTTTCCCAGAAGGGGGGAGTGTGGCTTATTGTGCAGAGATGTGCGCACAGGTCATCTTCTTGCCCCAGTGGCTGTTCTGAGGCTCGCCACTTCATTTCTCTCCAGGTCTCTGCTGTATCATCATGCTTTCTGATCTGATGTACGTCGTCTCTGGCCACGCTACAAATCTCTCCCGGCGTGGAAAGTTCCCCACAACAGTTTCACCCCAGTTATTTCTGTGCACACTCAGAAATCCCTCCACTCTGCTCTACAGCCCTGTGTTTTACCAAATCAGATTCAGGACCTCTTCCTTTCTATAACCCAATTGTTATTGCCATTAAAGTACATTACAGTTTTCATCTGATTTCAGTGGCATCCTATGTTTTATGCAAGTAGCATTGTCCATCCTCTTCCTGGTTCATTCTTGTGGCAACACTTTGATGGCTGCTGTAATCACTAAAATAGAGATACCGTATTTTCTGCTTGATGCAGAGCAGATGTTTGCAGTTGCAAGATAAGGCACTGTTCATCTACTGCCTAATTAGCAGATTAACAGTATCTGGGGTCTGCAGAAGTGCCATGAAACATTCAGGTACTGTTTTTAATTGTTGATGGTAGTGTACTCAAATGGACATTAGACATGAGAATAAGACTTTAACTCGTCATTAAGAAATTGGATTCGCAAAGGGAATTGTAGTACCTGTCTAGCTTCAAAAATATGAGGAATTTTCTTGATGTACCTGCATGTGTAGAATGAGACGTACACTTAGATTCCTTGCTGGATTGATGTTCAGAAGAGCAGCTCTACTGCTTGGGCTCTAAATGCAATTATCATAGCCAGAGACAAAAATACTGAGTAGGAGTCACATAGATATAACTGTTTCCTCCAGCAACTGTTGACAATAAGGCACCTCCTTCACTCAGCACATAATAATCGGCATGACATCTGGAGATATGAAAGATCTCTGAACACAGACAGTCTGAACACAGTTCCACAAATAAGAAAAATGTCCTACTCTCACACGCAAAAACTACAATTGAGCATAACTTCATATTTAATCCACTTAAAGAGGTGTTTTCCCTTTGCACACAATTGTGGACAATATCTGCATGCACATAGTACTTACTCTCACCACTGTTTAATTGTGTCAAATGGCCCCTTTTATGAGTGGGCAAATAACTATGTTGCCTACACCTTTGTATTAATCATGACCTCAAATGTGGCATGTGATAAATGGGAACCTCTTAAAAATGAAATAAATCACCCAGCACATTTTTTAACATTCATTCTTGTGCTTCAAATACGATGACTTAAATTTGCTGATCCTTGAGATAGCCCTTGAAGCCCTCTGTTTCTAATCAGTCCTCTGTCCCTAATGGGCATTACTCTTGTGGCCATTTTTATGTCCATGCTGTAGAAGTCTGTTACATATATTGTCCATAGAAGGCAGTAATACAAGCCAGCCACCTCAATGTACCACATACTGTAAGTGTATCAGGAGTTTAAAAAGTCTCACTAGAAGGTGAATCATAGATCACAGAATGGTTTAGGTTGGAAGGGACCTTGAAGATCATCTAGTCCAACCTCCCTGCCATAGGCAGGGACATCTCCCACTAGACCATATTGCCCAAGGCCACATCCAGCCTGGCCTTGAACACCTCCAGGGATAGGGCATCCATAGCTTCTCTGGGCAGCCTTACCACCCTCAAAGTGAAAAATTTCTTCCTAATGTTTAATCTAAACCTGCCCTCTTCCAATTTAAAGCCATTCCCCCTCATCCTATCACTACATGCCCAAGTAAAAAGTCCTTCCCCAGTTCTCCTGTAGGCCCTTTAGGTACTTGAAGGCAGCAATAAGATCTCCCTGGATGTTCACCTGCGTAAAAGGATGGCCCTGTAATGGTACACTTGTGTGCACTCCAGACACAGAGAAAAGACTCTAGAGAAATGGGATGGACTGAGCACATCAGAGATCCTATGGTTTATTCAGGGAAATATGCCCTCTGTTCTTAAAAGTCATTGAATCTTGAGTTAGAATGAAAGTTTCTCTTCCTGCTATTGCCATTTTGCAAAATTTTTTCACATAATTTAGTGCAGGATCAAAGATTTTATTACTTACAGAAAGAAAGAAATAAGTAATTAACAGGCAGGGCATTAAGGAAAGAACAAAAGCTTTGCAAAGCTCAGATTAATCTTTCTCTGTTTTATTGTTGCATCCTCATCTGACTGCTTGAGCATCACTCACTCGAGCTGAATTTTTAGCAATTGGGTTTTAGAGATTTCACAGGAGTTCAGCACAAAGCAAGTTAACTTTCTATAACCATAATAAAGTTGGAATAATTACACTTTAAGTGACCCTTATGAGACGTTTCCAGCTGCCTGGAGTCGAAATCTGGGTCACTACTCTACTGAGCAATAATGTAAGCCATCAGGACTCTGCTGCATTCCAGATAAAGTAAATGGCCCTCTTCCTACTGAAGTCAAAGGAGTGATCCTGCTCGTGGCCACAAGTTTATTCTGAGCTTCTCTGAACTCTGTCAATGATAAGTTCTCTATGCATAAACTAGAAGGCTTGTTAAGCTTTACATTTTAATGTATTCTTTACCCACTGACTAGCTTTTGCCTCCTGTTCATTTTAATGGAATTTTTTAAAGGTTGCCTTCTATATGGCAGGAAAACTGACTCAATCTATTTGGATATCAGTAAGCTGAAATTTATACGAAACACAGGATATCCTGCATCTTAACCAAGTAGCCTCAGCAAGTCACTGCTACAATTACTAAAAGCATATGGCCAAAAAGTTAGCTAAGTAGCAGACTAGATAGCACGGGTATCAGCTCATTTCTAAAATATACTTACAAAGCTTCTTCTGAAAAATTCCAGAGTGCCATGGAGAATTTCATTCCTATCAGAAGGAATTGAGGAGAAGAGCACTGGTTTACCCCAGGCTTATTCTTTGGGTGGATTTTTGGCACTATTTTAGCCTGGGATGTAGAAGCCACCCCATGCCAAGCTCCTGCAAGGGTATCAGATTACATTAACAACCAAGTATTCATCATTACCAGCCTTGGTCTGGGTCACAGGAACAGGCTTGAAATAATGTGTATGAAAAATCCTTTTTAGAGGTACATGGGAGGGGAAAAATAAGCTTCAGCAGCCTATTATTGGAGACTTTTTCTTGAACCATTTTTTATTTGTGAGCCAAATACTGCAGCAATTAAGCTACAAAATTAAGGGAATGTGCTTTGCTTTTAGTGGAAATTAACATTGGTTTTCTCCAGGCATTCAATCACTTAACTCAGTTGTCTTTTTATATTATTCAAATGTGATACACATTAGTCAAACATAAGTGGTTGAAGAATCATGTTGCAGAATGCCTCTTGAGAGAGAAGTATGTTATAAACATTTCTACTAATGGAATATTTATGTTAATGTAAATTAACTCCATAAGGGTGGCAAATCCTTTGAAAGGTGAACGTGAAGTTCCTGCTGCACAGTGGATGCTTTTATTATTTCATTACTTGTACAGCACAAAGAGTGGTGTAGATATTTCTCCTGTAGCCAACAAGGACTTTGCAAATGCAGCTTGGTGACCCTCAAGGATCAAGACCTGTCACACACTGAGAATATAATGCAGATTTGTGTGATGCTGAAGACAGAGGAAGGACATTTAGCAGAAATAGTTGTAAGAACTGTGATCTGAGAAAAAATGTAAAATGAACTGAATCTGTAGAAGAGTAGAACAAAACAAAGAGCTATAGCTTGCCAAGAATATTATGGATAGGGACCTAAAAATGGCAAGAAAGACTACAGCTATTGTTGTCTCTATTTCCTGTAATCCAAGCTCTGGGCATTTACTTAGAGGCAGGAGATCTGACCAATGTAGGAGTGATGCAGGGGACTGCTAGCAGACCTTGCCTGGAAAGCATTTTCATAGGTACAGCTGAATTCAAGACCCAAGCGCTTTCCAGAGAGTGGTCTAATGCAGGCTTCCCCACTGGAAGCAACTGCTTTGTAATCCCCTGCGGATAACCTGTCCACAAACTCTGAAATTTTGTATTTGCATGTGTACATATACATATATGTGTATGTATATATATATGTTGTACCCACCTGAATCCTGCCATGAGGAAGAAGTTGGTCACAACAGCTTCAGGGATGGCAAAATGGAAGAGACGGTTGCGCCATCCTTTGGAAGACAGTGCAGCAGCCAACGGGGCCATGTCTGTTGTAATAGTCTCCAGCACTCCCTCTGCGCTCTTGTTCATAAGGGGAAACAGAGGCCCTGGAGGTTATGGAAGGGCAAAGTCCGGTGAAGTTGGGCCCAGGGGATTTACCCACCTGCCTGTTTTGAAGTCCCCTACCAAATGTAAGAACAGCCTGCTAAAAAGCCTCGGTATCTTCGGGGGCTGTGTTTGCTTGTTTGTTTTTGCAGCATGTAAATTTGTTATCAAAATGATTTATGTTGCACAAAGCTCTCTTTCAACTGTGTTTTATTAATTCAGGAACAGCAATGATAAGATCTAGTTCTTTCCAAAGAATTTGGTATGCCACATCTCCCAAATGGGATCAGATTACAAAGACAGTTCAGCTCCCAGTTAGGCTCTTCAGTGAAGTGGTTAGATTTTTGACAGCACTCAGCATCCAGTGGGTCTGGTGTTCATTTTCAGGAATGGGAGCTGGTGAGCACTTGTGAAAATGTAACCTTTTGTACTTAAATATTTGTGTGTCTTCTCCCAACCCCATTTTCCATGAAGTTATGTGATATTTTTTCGTTGTTATTTTCAGAGTTTGTTTCCTTGCTTAATAAAACAAAACTAAATAGTTCTGCAAGAGTTCCACTCCATTTCTGTGCAATGGGATTTTCATTTTTTGTGATTGTTTTTTCATATTTTTGTGATTTTCATGATATTTAAAACCCAAGTGTTCATAAATATGTGAACAAATGAAACCGCAAATACCATGATGAGTTATACAGTAGTGATAACTCCAAGTACAGATACTAATTTTAAAATGTAAGTTGTTATTTGTATAGCCAATTAACATGAATGTCTGATGAATCACAGTAAATCCACAAACACATGCTGAACTGGGATTTTTGCACATGTAAATCCATTTGCCTTAAAGCCTTGTTCCTTGGATAGATATGACAGTTTTATGGGGCTTATATCTTTCCAAGAACTACAGATTACTTTCTTCCAGTGGAAATCAGTATGATGGCCTTAACCACCTTAAATATTCCTCTCTTCCAGATTATTTTTTAACTATTATTTTATCTCTTGAAAGATCCTTCCATTTTCATGTGTTGTGGAAGTTGTTATCCTGATGGATACCTGTGAATACTTAAAAAAATGTACATCATATAGCCAGACTGGTATGCTGATGATGCCAGATGAGTCCAATACACCTCTAAATCATTGTCACCAGGGTCACATGCAAACTTTTTTCCTTTCTAGGAACACCTTACTTACCAAATTGTCTCTGTTATTGCCTTTCCCCACAACTCTGTCTTCACCCTGACAGCTCTGCTTCCAGTCTTCATGGCGCACACCATGCCTTTTGCATTGACCCTGTGCATCTCTCCCAGATTCTCCCTACATGTTGATGCCATTTGTGAACTTCTCATTCCAGTACTTCCCAAAGACCTTCTTTCTCTACTGGGCCAAAAAGCCCTCATCTCTGCATTAAATGTCCTCAGCAAGAAAAGCCAGCTTCAGTCATGATTTCTTTTGTTCCATTCTCCTTCCTCTCATCAGCTGTCTGACTATTATCATATTACCTTTGTCCTCCTTCTGTCTGTCAAGTCAACCTCTGTAGTTTGGATGTGTTCCTGGACAAGCAGCAACTCTTTTGCTTGCCACTGTAGCATGTCTGGCACGTACTGGAGAGTTAGTTCAGTGTATTAAGAAGTTTATTTTGATATAGGTAGCGATTAATAGTCACAACCATTCATGAACTGTTACTGGTCTGTGTCAAATGTCATAGTGGCCTCTAGCTCATTCTTACGAATCACTACCTAGGCAATAAGCATGGCTAACCGGCAAGTCAAAATGAAGGCCAGCAATGAGCTGTGACTTCTACTTTTTACTAAATTCTCTTTAAGTGTTATCTCATCTTCCTATGCTACCTCCACACCCTTCTTCTTTTCACATACTCATTGCCTTCTTGGTCTGACTCTGAGGTCAGCGGGTCAGGGACTCTTTATGCTGGTGCTAATTGCTACACCACTTAGCACAGTGGTCCATATCTTGCCTCTCCCAGAGTTCCTAAATGCGATGTTAATGCTTCGCTATTCAGGAGATAATAACGGCAAAGGGGGCGTAAGACAGAGAGGCATGGAGGCATTATGCTGATCTTTGTTCCCCAGCAGTGGTCTCTGCTGTGATGGATGGAAAGGGGTGGGTGGGATCTGGGTGGGATGCGAGTCTTCAGTTCCCCCCACCTCAGCTGAGGTGTTTTGCGGCCGTTCGAAGGGCCCCTTTCACAAACACTCAGATCAGTTTCAGCGCATGAAAAAAGAGAAGGACTGGTTGCATGGAGCTGGGGGAGAGGCAGCATTGCATAGCTTCAGCAGAAAGCTAACCTTTCCTTCCACTGTTCTGCTCTCCCCCCTCCTCCCACTGGGTCCTGCAGAGAGAGATTAGCGATCAAACTGTAAATCCCCCAAGTACAGAAAGTAGTAAACCTCCCAACCCCCCCAAAGAGGACGTGTATGCTGACAACAGCCTCATTCAATCTGACACCTGTTTCACTTTAAAACAGGCCCCTATAAATAGAGTGAATGTAACCCTAGGTGGCATTGCAAAATATTATGGAAAATGCGGCTTACAACCCTGTGAAGAAGGGGGAGTGGAGAGAGTGGGGGTGGGCAAAAAGGCACTATCTACCATAAAAACCTGGCAGCTTCATGCAAGGGCTGTTGCTTTTAATTTAAATGCTCATTTCTTATTCTATTTTCAGATCCTCTCTGGGATTTTAGGAATGTTGAGACGTGCTGGTTATAAAGCCCTAAGTACAAAATGGTCACGGATGGCTGGAATGAGGCATGTTCTAATGGAAACAAATCACTTGTCAGTAAGCAGCCTTCAAACTTTTGAACAAAAGCTCAAAAGGGTCAGGGAAAAGACATGTTTGTTGACTTAAAATGGCTGGATGCAGGTCGTCAGAAAGGCATAGGCTTCAATATAGAACTCTTCAGTTCTATGTAAAATTGGGGTTTTAAATGAGGTTAAGTACTTTGATGGCAACCACAAACGGAATGAGCAACTTACATTAAACAGAAAGCTTACACATGTATAAACTGAAGTGTGCATGCTACCAAAATGTAAAGCACATACACCACTGTGAAACAGCCGCAGAATGGAGCTCAGCTGCGGGAACTACATTTAGGTATACAGACATGAATGCTTGTAAGGAAGACTATGCTATATCTATTGAAATTTAGAAGGGTGACCAGTAACATAAAAGTAGGTGTCTGTGAATAATTGGTGTTTTAGTTAGTTAAAATAGTGTAGCTTAGCTTTATAGTGATTTGAAGATAAATCCAAATCCTGAGTCTGTTTTAAGTCTAAAAGAAATTCTGCAGTGTTATTGTTAAAATTTTTTATTTGGTTGCAAGACCCATAATGAGGCTTACGACCCCTTCATTTTCCCCTTGAAGTATTTTATGTTGCTGTGTAAAATGAATAATACTGCTCTATAATATATTGTATAAGGTGGATGAATTATAATCTTTGCAGAAAATCATGTTGAATCTCCTAATTCTACTGTGGCTTGGTTTCATAAGAAAATTAGGCTTATGCAATCTTTCTTTGTCATCAATCTGTCTGTCTGCTAGTCTCCCTCACGAGCAGCATCTGAGCTTGTTCAGCCTTCAGCTGGATTTGAAGAGGGATTACAGATAATTACGTTTTGACTAGATTTGTGAAAACTGCTTTCTGTCTAGAGGAAGAGAAGCAGAAGTAGTGCGTCTGCAGAGGGGAAGGCAGGGAAAGCATAGGTGTCAGCTAAGCGGTCAGCACGGGGGTCCTTAGCACAGCACACACTGACGTAAAGCATGCATGCACCAGGGACACAGCAGGGACTGAGGAGACAGGTTTGGGCAGAGGTGACTGGGGAAAGAAAGCTGATGGGACAAAGACTTGACCTCCATAAGTAACCACGTTTCATTTCAGTGTTCACAGAATAATTTCTTTTTCATATGGAGAACAGCAGCGGAAGAAAAGGGAATGACTCTCTGTGGTAAAATGATATGTGTGAGCTTCAAAGCACAGGGCAGGCTTTTGGTGTTTCTGAGGTTTACTCTGCTAAATAAACATTATTCTGCTTTCAAAGGGAAGAAACTGAGGCACTTTCTTCACAGAGAATTGACCTGCTTAAAGGCAATGAATGACTCAGCAGCCACCAGGTACAGCATACAGACATATTAGGTAGCTTAGAATCGTAGAATCATTTAGTTTGGAAAAGACTTTTAAGATCATTGACTACAACCATAAGCCTAACACTGCCAAGTCCACCACTAAACCATGTCCCTAAGCACCTCAGTCTACTCATCTTCTAAATACCTCCAGGGATGGTGACTCAACCACTTCCCTGGGCAGCCTGTTCCAGTGCTTGACAACCCTTTCTGTGAAGAAATTTTCCCTAATATCCAATCTAAACCTCTCCTGGCACAACTCGAGGCTGTTCCCTCTCGTCCTGTCCCTTATGGCTTGGGAAAAGAGACTAAGTCCCACCTGGCTATAACATCCTTTCAGGTAGTTGTAGAGAGCGATAAGGTCTCTCCTCAGTCTCCTTTTCTCCAGACTAAACAACCCCAGTTCCCTCAGCTGCTCCTCATAAGACTTGTTCTCTAGACCCTTCACCAGCTTTGTTGCCCTTCTCTGGGCACGCTCCAGTACTTCAATATCTTTCTTGCAGTGAGGGGACCAAAACTGAACACAGTATTCAAGGTGCAACCTCACCAGTGCCGAGTACAGGGGGACAGTCACTTCCCTAGGCCTGCTGGCCAAGCATGGCCAGCTGATTACACAGCTTCTTTCTGTGTGAACCTTCACCCACCACATGTCCTAGCCACCCCAAATATTTTCCTTCCTCAAGGCCCTGGAGCTCAGCAGTGCTCTCCACTCCTGCCTTTTGGGTTGTTTTTTGAGTCCTTTAAGCCTGCATCTCTTAGTACTGCAAGAGGAGAGCATTGCCTGTTCAAGCCTAGCAATTTCTTGACATCCACAAAGGTTGTTGTATGTGTTGCCATGACAAGGAAAACAGCTTCCAAATGCCACTGGTTGTTTTGTTTTTCTGCCAGAAAGGAGGGGATGTTTCTGAAGGAAGATTATGAAGCAGCAAAGTAGCCTGCAGAACGCTCCAGGCAGTGTGGGCAGAAGTGCTCCTGGTACCTGACTTACCTTGTTTGAAGTTAACTTGGGTTTGTCTGCAGTATCCTGCCCCACTTAAGTGCCTTAGATTTGGCAGCTGATAGTCATTGCTATCTCATAGTGCTCTTCTTTCCTGACCTATCTGTCACCTGAAGGACACTCAGAGACTATGGGGAGGAGTAATCCTGGGAGGCACTCCATGTCTTCTCTTCAGATGCTGCGCTGCCTGCAGGGAAGCTTATTGGTGGTTTGATCTTCTCAGCATTGGTGTGGATGGATTTACAAACACCTTGTATTTGCATCAGGAATGGCATTTCCTTTATGGTACAGAGCACTGCTTCAGTCCTGCTGCACAACTGAAGTGCTATGTTGAGGCCAGATGCTCCATCGTAGACTAATCTGGGTGCTGGGGTAGAGTAGGCGGGAGGCAAGGAGTAAGACTTGCTGCCAGTACGATGGTTAGTTTGTATATAGGAGTGCAGCAGCACTGGAAAAGTGCTAAATGTAGGGGGGGCAGAGGGGGCCAGAGTACTACTGCAAATTGATGCTGCATCTTCCAGTAAGACAAGCTGATTTCTCTTTGCCCAAATGAGCATCAGATGGGGAAAAACACTTTTAGAAAACTCGAGCCTTGATAGTACATTTATTTCTGGGGCAGAATTATGCCTGCTGCTCATGTGACTTGAATGTAATGTGCTTGCGCGTGCACACACAGAGTTTTTGATTTTTATCACACAGCTGCCAAAAATAACTTTGAAACATATAAGTTAAGCATGCCATTATAACACAATGGCACTTCATTATTGTTCAGGGCAGCTCAGGTTTCCTTCTGAACACATCACCAGCAGGCAATAACGGAGGAGTACAGAGGGCAAATAAAAGGAACCTCATGGCATCTTGTCCTAAACGTCAGGCATGGTCAGTGTCCCCTGGTGGGTTCCCGAATGTATGAATTTAGCATCTTCAGTAGTTGTCTCTCACAGTGCTGAATTTAACATAAATATGGTAATATCAAATCGGCTGCTTCTGGAGGTTTTTCCAAATTACAACAGTTGGTCTTATGAATAATTTCTCTCTAATCAGCTGTCTCTCTTTCCTCTGTAACTCTTCTTCTAATCTTATTTTCATAACTTGCTATTTCTCTGACTTTCAGTTAACACTTTGTCTACATTCTTTACTTAGACACAGTAGGTGTAGCCTTTTGAAATTCTTCTGTAATGTGATTTTAGTGCTCTCACTTCAGTTAGGGGCATGGTAATGACTAACCTCTGCTCCTGTAGCTCTGTTGCTATGTTGCATAATGACTTTTCAGAAGTTCTGGATTAATGCAGGTCAGTTGATAATTTGGGGCCACATGGCAATATGATGCCTGGAAAAAATCCATTTGTAATCTGAAAGATCTTCTGGGAGTGTTGTGTAACTTGAGAAACATAATAGCTCATTAGCTAGAAGTCTGTGGAGTGACGATTAGTAAACAAAGCCTGACTAGTATCACTTAAATAAAAAAAAAAAGCGCTTTATTTCTTAAGTAGTCTCCTCACAATACAACTTCTTAGTAGCTCCAGGTAATGGTAGATGTTGCAAACACTTCTGCTCTGGAGTCCTGTTTCTGGAGTCCTGTCACTTACCAACACTCATCCTACGTGTCAGCACAGCACACTTTCTACTCCAAGTTCCCTTGCTAAATGTGCCAGGTGTGGTGCTGCCATAGAAAATCTTGCCATGCTGTTTGCTCCATTCTGGCCGGTTCTAGCTTGTATGCCATCCAGCGGCTGTCAACAAGCAAACAGAATAAGCAGAAAGAGTATAACCCATGGTTTTCTTAGCAAGTCGCTTTTTAGGAATTTGATGGAGGAAAAAACAGAGCAGCTAATATCTATAGATTGTGAGTGCTCTTTCTGTCTAGAATATAAGTTTTTTTCCACCCTGATGACAAGATTATTTTTTTTTTCTTTAGCTCATTATATAATGAGAATTCAAGATGAGATCATGATAGCAAGACCGCAGCAGTTATCAGGGAGTGTCCTGGAGCACTGAGTAGCTGGCATGGTAGAGAGGGTTGTTATGAAATTGTTTTTAAAAATAATTCTGGAATCTTGCCCCTCTTTCTGCTTATTTTAAGGTTCATATGCAATGTGTTGAATGTCTATGTCCTGAATTATGCTGCTAGAGGATCCTCCCAGCTGGTCCATCCAGTAACTGTTGACTAGTATGATCATGTTTCTGTGTTAAAACTTTAAAAATAATTTAATGATAGCTATGTTTAGTGACATCATTTTAGCACCCATATGACTTAACTCTCCCTTGCACTTTGCCGGAGACTGTACAACAGCTGCGTTGTACCCATATACGTCCCATCACTTCAGGCACAGTCAAATTTTTAGAAAGAGGGAATTATACTGTTACAGGTCACTGCATCTTCCTCAGCTGTATAGGCTCTAGTTTCACTACAGAGATACTTGAGCTTTCTTTAGTCTTCATAAATCTTTGAAAGAAAAAGTTAAAAGTTTCCTAAAGAAAAGGCTGTAGTGATTCTTTTTAATAACATTATTCCTTTCAGGGTGAAAAACACAAATTTGGAGACAGGGGATTTCTTCTTCATATGGTGTGTTGCCTTTATTATCACTTAAGTGATGCAGGGCAATATTAATATGTTTAATCTATTAATGAAGAATAGTGTTATTGAAATAGTAGTTGAAAGATATTGATCTTCCCCTTAGAAAGCTTTTGCACAGAGAACCTCTATTCTTTAGGGATAATTATTTCTGGAAACCTTCTATCACCTGTCTTCCCTACCTAGCGGCTCTGCTATTTTCATGCAGCTGTGATTGGGTATCAGTTTGCACGTTAGCAATTCTGTTTATAGTAAGATAAAATGCACCATAGTTACTGGCCAAAGTTTGCTTTTAGCTACATTGCTGACAATTCAGGGTAGGTTGGCTACTATCATTGACAGATGCAGAGCTGTGAAGAGAAGTTGTTTGCCTTTTTCTATCGGTCAGCAATTTCTTTTTGTTCATTTAATAATACATTCTTTTAATTTCCATATGTAGTGAAGTAGTGTTTCTTATGGCCAACATCAGAATATTCTTCCCTCAAGTAAGAAAAGCTCTTGCTGCAGATAATGGTGTAATCTCCTGATGTGGGTGGAAGGGCAACCTGTAAAAAATTAATATCGAGTGTGATGTCTCATATGTGTCTCTAAGTGGCATGTAATAAAAAGCACCCCTGCAATGCTTTATGTTTGTATTTAACAGAACGGCTAGTTTAGATGATTCTGTCAAAAGTTTTACACTATCTTTACCATGGGAGAGATAGGAGAACTACTTTTCCCAACTGCAACTCCAGCTCAGGTATAAAGCTGTCATATTTTAGCCTTCAACTCTGTGTAGCGAAGATGTCTGAGCAAAGTCCGCTCAGGGCCATCTATGGATTTAGCCGTCCCTGGTGTCTTTCCTTTTGAAGTCCAGGTTGTATACTGATCCTGTAGGTAAACCTGGCTCTGCTCTCAGTTTCACCCTGGAGAGGGTGATTTTTAAAATCTGATTTACATGACAAGTGTACTTCAAAACCTGTCCTGAGGTCTCTGGTGGTGGGTGACAAAGCTGAGGTATTAACAAAGAGAAGAGGTGACAACACAATCTGTGTAACCAATCATCTGATCCTCAGAGCTGTGGTCTGTGTCCTCCAAAGGAAGCTGCTAGGAAGGGTGTGTGGTCTGCCACAGCTGGCGGCTGGCTACTGTTCCCATCTGGTTATAAAATTCATTCTGGTTAATCATAAATTCAGTTAAAAACTAGCTAAATAAAAGAGCCTGACATGGCTTGTCAGACATGGTATTGTCTTGGGAAGTCAAAAGATGCTTTTTCTCCTAATTTTCCCAGTCTTGTTTTGTAACAGTAGGCAAATTGCCCCCACTCCCACTGAAAACAAATCCATTGTCAGTCCTGCTTGTTAGATAGACAAATTGCTTTGGGAAGAGACTGTATTTCAGGATGTGCTTGTATGGTGTCCAGACAGGCCTCAGATGAGACGGGAACCCATAGCACCGTATGAGCATGTGTGCTAGACACCACTGTTACAGCACAAAATGGACCAGTGTCTCCTTGGATGACGAGTCCCCTGCTCTCTTTTTAACCCACAGTAGATTTGGGAGGCAGCTCAGTAAAACCAGTTTTCACAGAAGAAATAAGGTGTCCAGGAAAGAGAGAGTGAGATGAGAGGGACAAGAAGACTGACACTGTTGCCTAAGAGGTTTGGGGTGTAGAATAGAGCCTGCTTTGAGAGCAAAGGCACAGCAGTTGCAGCTGACATAACGGGAGATGGCAAATAGCAAAGTGGCTCAAGTAAGGGTCCAAATTTTTCGCCTGTCCTCCATAGCCATGGCAGGTCAAAGCACAACTATCCAGGCTGGGCTTGCATGGCTGAGGGATCATCGTGCACAGGGCCTTTGCGCCCTGCCCATGTTGTGACCAACCATGAACGTAGAAGTGATTTCCCCACCTGCTTGAATTGAATGCTCCCTGCCTTGATCTGAAGCCCCATGGGAGAAAACTGGAAAGCAGATAATGAATCAGTTTCTCCTCTTCTTTACTGAGTTGTAACTGTGAAGTAATTCAGCTGAAACAGGAGTTGGAAGATTGCAAAGCTGGTGTTAGTGAGAAGAAAATGAGGCCAATATATTTTTCAATCTAAGCAAGAAGAAAAGCTGGGCAACTTCATAAGGGCATTTGCTCAATCTCTTGCGAAAATTTAAAGAAGAGTCAAGAGAAGAGTGCAGGAAATATTTAGTAGTATTAACACTTTATTTTATTTCCTAGCTACCTTGTTCTGTTATTGGCCCTCCCCTAAAAATAAAACATTGGGAACTGGCGGAGTCCAGAAAGCAGAAACGAAAACCATGGGATACTGTCATTTGCTTTATTAGGAAAGTGCTTGTGGTTGACTGATAGAAAGTGCTGTGAAAGGGCCAGTTAGCATTATGGATGGAAGTGAAATAGAGATTAAAAAGATTAAGATTATTTAATTGCCATACAATACAAAAGAGAAGATATGTCATATAACAGCAAGTAGAGTACAGAGGTGAAGATTTAGTTGCATTTATTAATCTCTTCTCTAACACAAACACTTAAGTACATACCATGAAATTCAAAGGCAATGTTTCCAAAAGGGAGGGAAAAAAAAATACTTCTAATGCACTGCATAATGATGATACAGGGCATCACAGTTAGCATAAAGCACTTCAAAAAAAAAAAAAAAGATTAGACATGTGTCCAAACAAACTGAAGTAGGCACTTGAGTTCCATAAAGCAAATGGGCACTGCAGGCATTTACCTGCATTTGTGAATTCTGGCCCCCTGAGGGCTGATGCTAAACGGGTGATTTTATGCAATAAGAAAAATCAGGTGCTTAAGTTATTTCACTTACTCACCTGATTCGCCTGTGCAACTGTAGCTACCTTGCCAGCTGGCTGAGCTGCAATTCTAGGTAGGGAACACTCAGAGCAGTAACTCTTCAAAATGTGGCGGCGTGTGTAAAAATGAGTAAATGAAGGGTCAGAGCTTCCATGGATATACTAACCAAGGAAGCATTGTTTCATAGCTTTAGCTGATCACCTACTGACTTCCTTCATTATATTTGAAGACAGGTCACTTCATGAAATAGGATACTAGGGATTGCGCACGTATCCAAAAGCAACATGAATCTATTGCAGATTGGTTTTGCTGTTTCAGAAAGCATGGTCACATACACAGCCTTGAAAGAAGGTGGGACTGAAGCCAATGTAGAATTAACCACACTGAATAACTTGCACATTTTCAATGAAGTCTTTCATGTATTCTCTGCTTTTCAAAAGTGAACAAGGGCCAAAACCAGCCACATCACTTGGACTTGCTATAATGAACTCCTGCTTCTCTGCAGTCTGAATCTAAGCCACTATCCTACACATACCACATCATAAGAAACCACTAACCCTAACCATGAGACCAGCACATTCATGTCTCTACAATATGTTTGTTACACTCATATTAATAAATGAATATAATGTTACAATGGCTGTGCCATTAAACAACACCTGTTCGATACAATGGAAACAAGGCACTCTGTGATTAAATGTATTATCTTCTTGACAAAGAACTGCACAACTGTTTGGCTAGAGCTGTGAAGCAAATGGTGTATTTACATATGAAAAGGAATTTGTATACGTTTGATGAATGACAGAATAATTGCTATATATGGCAAGGAAAAGGGATGTGAAATATTTTGTATACTTATTACTGCTATTGCAAATAAGTGGGAAAGGCATTGATATAGCTCTGAATGTGACTTTCTTGACCAGTGCAGCTAGGCAAAGCATATACAGGCTGCTGGCAGCATTACAAGAGTAAGTTTTAATCCTAGAAATCTTATCTGGAAAAGGTCTGGTACAATGTGTTCAAATCATCCCCTGGGAGTACATGCAAAATGAATGTTTTGTCCACCTGAGTTTCAAGGGTCTCAAATGTGGGTCTTCCATCGTTGCGCTTGTATGTCTGTCCAGATTTTAATAAATTCCTGACAGTGATAATTTTTTCCTTTTTATTCAGTGAACATTTTTCTTTTTTCTTGGTTTCATTCACATTAGTCTCACTATACTTTTCTAAACCACTCACCCAAACCCCTGTGGAAGAAGTGGGGGAAAAGTTAAATGGGGTGGAGCACACCAAGGTGGGCTCTATACCTTCAGCAACAAGTCGCAGGATAAAAAAAAAGATGGGATCGGAGGTTTATTGACAAGATAGGTGGTAAAGGCAAGGGAAAGTGATGATTTTCTACTTCAGTCACCTCTGCTACACACACACGCACGCACATACACAAACTGCAAAGGAGAGACTTTTCATTGGAAATTCCCCCTGAAGTTGCTGCCCTCAGCAGTTATCTGGAGCTGAAAACTAGACCCAAAAGTAGAGATGCTGTCCTTCCCGCAATCCACATCTTACTGCCCTGGTAGGAGGAAGATGGCAGCTTTGGTGCAATGCAGTCACTGAAAGGGTGAGAAATAGCAGGTGAAGAGAAGGATACTGGATGGGTGGGGAAGCACAGTAGGTTCTTGATTTAGGAATATCCATGTTTAGAGGTGTTGATCTGATTTGCAGAAATGCTAAACCCTCACAGAAGAAACTGATGGCAGTGAGAACCATATTCAACAAATATAGAGTGCTATCAAGTACTGAGAATTGTAGTTGGCATCTCAAGGCCCCCCAAATTAGCTTACAGGGTGGACAAATTTGACTTTATTCTCACTGAAACACAACTTCTTGTGCATCTAAAAATGGTAATAATGACATCTCACTTTTAGTAAATGTATTCAGATTTATTTAAAGAAAAAAAACCAAACAGAAAACAATGTGAACATATTACGATGTAAAAGGCAGATAAAAGCCCAAGAGAAAGAAAATTCTCTTTTGCTTGTAGGGTTTGAAAGGCATGCAGCAAATGACACCTGAGATCCCATGCTGAATGAGTAGGATAAACTTAAGTATCGAGTAACTGCCCATTCACTGGAATAAGGCAAGGTTCCAGTAGAAGAATGTCTGACCACATTTTATATTGTGTACCAGCCTGTGGGTATAAGATGTGTAACTGAACGCAGCCACAGGAACTGAGCTTGGGGAGCAAGGGGGGGGAGGGGGGGAGGGCTCAATTAAGAGGCAGTGGAAAACCTTAATCCTGCTGCTTAATTTGCTCATGTTCAAGGGCTTGACTTTGTGACTCTTATTCTTTTCACAGTTTTCTTCCCCAGTGCAGTTCATGGGTATGGAAAACAACAACAGTGTTTTCTGAAAGACAGCTGGCATGGCTGATTCCTCAGAGCACATGACCACAAACCAAACCTCGTACTGTCAGCCTACATTAATCTGCACTACAGCTTGCTTAGATTAGTGACCCATCAAAACGTGGCAGTGTATAATGTCCCTTTCTTCCATAAACACTATTCCCCTCTTGTAGCTGATTTTTATGTCTGGACAGTGTACTGCAGGCTGCATAAGTAAGGAGCTCCTCTCGGTTCATAAGCATACCCACAAAACAGTGATTGCCTGGTGAAGATTTTTAGGCTAGCAAGCAGCGATCTCTGTAATGAGATCTTGCACAACATTTGTTCACTCTTAGAAGATCAGAACATTCCTTGCCAAACCCTCAACCTTTAAGTGGAAATAGGACACATTGCCCTTCCAAGAAGACATGGATAGGATGGTACAACTCTTCTGACACAGACAAGGAGGCCTAAAAGAAGCAGGTCCTCTCAATCTACGAAGACGAGTAACCACAATTTTCCTCTTCTTACCGACTCTTGTCAGTAGGTTTGTGTGTTTGTGTTTTGGAACAGAATGCATAGCAACCATGTGTGGGCAAGCAAGATGATATATGACTACTAGTGCTTTCGTACCTGCTGAATAGGACTAGAGCTCATCGAAATGTTATTTGATCTGCTTGGAATTATTCCTTACTTTATTTATTAACACGATACAATTTATCAAAATAACAATGATAACTGTCATATTTACAAACACAGCATTTTATCAAAACTAGAAACCCTAGATATGCCAAACAAATGTCCAAAATATGGGGAGGGAAGGGGAAAGGTTATTTCCCCTCCCCCTTCTAATCATTAACTGAATTAAAAGGAGAAATGACTGCACTGAATTATTTTTCTTTATATGACTTTTTTTTTCGGTGTTTCATTGTTTTCCCCTATTAACCTTTCAAGGATATTGACATTTGATAAAACTGGTAGCAGTGCAAAAGAGAAGGGCAGATATTCTTCCTTCTTTATATTTTCCCCAAATTCTGATCATCACATGATTTGTTGTGTCAAATGACTATAAGGAAAAAGAGGGGAGAAGAAATTTCTGAAACTAAATTTTGTGAAGAGAAAACAGAAATAAAAGCAATTCTTCAAACTGTCAAATGATAAATTGACCAATTGGATGTTTTATAAGTGCCTCATATCAGTTCTTGAGCAATCAAGGTTTAGTTTATGGTCATGGATTAAGGAATTTAGCATTGTGTTGAGATTAGTATAAGACCTGGTATAATATGTATATTAAACTCCCACTCTCATTTGTGAGTGTTCATCACTGTCAAGAATAAGCATAGCTGTAAAGAAGGAAATATTCAGTAATAGGTTTCACTTTAAATCAGAGCCAGTGCCAGAAAAAGTGACCAGGGTAATACAATTTCTCCTGCAGGTTTCATTTGTCTTTTCTGTTCTGAGTTAAACGAACTTTGTGGACCTAGTGAAAATATGTGACCTTACTCCACTGAAAACGGTTCAGGTATTTTGTTTAACAATAGAGGGCGTTGTGTTTATTTCCTTAGATCAACGTAGAGATGAAATGTCACAAAGTAAGCAAACTCTTGTTATGTTCTGGCATCTTTGGCCGGTTTTGCCTTGAGCACACAGTTATTAGTAGATGATGAAGTAACTCTGTTAGTAAACAAATTAACAGAAAGGATGTTAATGCTAAGATGAGCCAAGGAGGTCAGCTAGAGGGCAGAAAAGGCACTTTTCTCCCACTTCTTGTTAGGCCAGTCAAAACTGAAATCCCTGGATTTACATGGTGTAATATCAGATATGCTCAATGCATAGGAGAAAAGCGTGGTCATAGCACAGTAAGACAGCAGATGTTATGACAGACAGCCTTCAGCTAAGGTTGTCAGAAATTTATGTGGCATCAAAGCATCCCCATCTCGCCAGATGTCCTAGTCCATGAGCCAGATAGGCTCCCTGGCTGGCTTTTTCTCTGAGGCCCTGAGCAAAAGAGAAAGCTGATTAGCTTGAGATCCAAGCAAACTGCAGTACTAAGCACCACTGATAAATTAAACTCATTTACATTCTGCTCATAAAGATTCTTCCTTGAAAAGAAAAACTTTCAGATGTGTTGTCTACTCCAGACGTATTACATAGTCTCACCCCCCTACACCCCCCCCCGGCTCCAGTTTAGGTTTTTAATTGAAAAAGAGGTACATAGCTGTAAAAAGCTAGATCTAGACTTTGAACTATAGTGCATAATGCTGTTTTCTTAAGTAAATAAGACTGGGCACACCAAATTTCGAACGGAAATGCACAGGGGGTTTCCACCCCTCACAAAATTTACCCAGCAACAGCCCACTTACTAGGCTGGCACAAGCCAGCACAGAGTATGACTGCTACAGAGCGGCATACACGTGGCTGTCATTTGTAGAAAGTTATGTGTCTTATGTGACATTGTCACGTACTATATTTTTCAGTCTTTCTCCCCCATCATTTTTTGACTTGAAAAGGCAGAAGACTGTTGACTTCATCTTTTCCACTGGGCAGATGTTCTTTCTTTTACCCTCCCATGTTTCTCACAATTATTTAAATTAGATTTCAGTGATTTTAACAGACATGAGAGATGTCACATTGAAAACCCTGACAACAAAGTCCTGCATGAGTTTCATTTATGCAGATGATGACACACCAGTGTTGAACACAGGCTGCAGCCATCAGACCTTGGTCATATTCTGAACAGGTCAAGGGCAGGTTCTATGCATATGAAACTAATTTGGGTTTGTTTTTTTTTTTTAATTTCCTTTCAAGCTCTTTTCTAAAGCTGCTAATGATGGCACCATTTGTTTTACTCTGATACCACAAGCCTGTCTTGGTAGGGCATATATTGTACTCTGTCTGGTGATCATAATGCCAGTCATTAATGACCTAAGATACCCTAGTGCTATGTGCTCATTAGATTAATTAGATAATTTCCCAAGATGTAGCCACAAATAAAATCATAAATACATAAAAATTTCTATAGCCCCACATGTATTTATGCTTAGATATGTACTTTTGTATTCAAACAGTTCCTAGTGATGCAGTGATGTTTCCAGTGGACACAGTAGTGGGATAATTGCATAGAGATTAATTTCCAGTTCCAGTGAGTGACAGTCTATCTCTCTAAGTGTGGTAAGTGAACAGCTTAGCATGATTTTTATCCATGTTTTTTAAAAATCATCTCTTAGGTTTTACAACTCAGGAATTAAAAATCTTTACTATTTTAATGTTAGTTTAAAAAGGGCTAGGAAAGCTGCAATAGTGTGCACAGTAAATCTGTGCCATGGCAGAAACAATCAGAAGAGTAAAGAGTAATGATTAAACATTTAATCAGAAGCATTATACTTTGTTGTGTTCTCATTGTAGCTGCAGGAAAAGATGCTGTAACAGATCTTTAAATAGAAAACCTGAGGCTAAATTCTACTTCATCCATCAAAAGCAGCTGCTAGGAGATGACCTAATTTTAGTGGCTTATCAATTCCTTAGTGCTTGTTGGTTGATGTAACTTTGATCCTCTGATGCTAGATGACTTTTGTGCTGAATATAGCTAGAATTTAATGTGAATCTTTTGGATGGCTGCCCAGCCAAGCTGCATAATCCAAACAAAGAGAGAGAGCAGTACATGATTCAAGCTACTCACGTGTACAATAATACAAATATATGTATCCTGATTCCTTTGGGCAATCAGCTCCATGTCACCAAGCACATATTTCAAATACAATGTCCTTGCGGAGTTTTTTGGTGATTTTTTTTTTTTATCCAAACAATGCTTTGCTTTTCACTGGAAAAACAACACAAGATGCAGTGAGACTCAGCTGCTGCCAAGAAATAATGATAGAGTCAATAATTGCAGGACGTTTTTAATGAATGTTTTCCAAGCAAATCATTGCCATTTCAAAGGGCTGTTATTTCTATTTATGTACAGATTAGCCTACACGTTATCAAGGAGAGGGAATGGTTCTATATTTTTTTATCATTAGTTTTTGTAGCATTTTTAAGGGATTTTTTTTTTTTTAAATTCCAGAAAATGTCTTTGTCTCTCTATCTTACACTTTATCTGGACTGTAACTTGTTTTCCTTTTCCTTTCTCTCTTTCTCTTTTTGGCTCTTCACTAAAACCATCTGTGACACACATGCAAGTTGCTGGGTGTGTGAGCAATGCTTCACACATATTTACTTGCCCTACTTGGCATTATTTGCTAGTCATTAAAGATTATGCAGGAGTTTTTCATGTCCCTTTTTTTTTTTATTCTCTTAGCAAGCTAAGGTAGGAATAAGAGGGTGGTTAGGCTGTTGTGTAGCTGCTCTTTTTTTTCTCCTGCTTACACTTTGCCCCCGTCNGGATTTCTGGGTTTTCTTCCTGGTACTGACAATCATGCATTGTGTGAGCTTGGGCCAGTCACTTAGGGCCTGTTTTTCACACTCCAGTTGAAATAAATGGGAACTGTGTGTGCTCAGCACCTCTGCAAACCAGGTCATTTATCTCTCCTCCTTTCATTTATGCACTGATAAATATAACAATCGTCACCTTTGCATATGCAAACTGGGTAGAAGGATACAAATATGGGCAAACATGCAAATCCCTCATTTTGATGCACAACCATCCATTTCATACAACCAGGGATTTCTACATTTGTGAGCCTTGCATTCTTTTTGGAAAAATGGGCCATAAATAACAAAATCTATACAGACATGTCAGGGAGGCACACCTGAAATCAATATGTATGTGTAGCTTCTTTTCTGTAGTTTCACTTCTGTTAAAAATACTATTAGCTGTAATAATAATTTTAGCCTACTTTATTACTGGATTAAACCATGTTGTCAACGTGCAGATGCCTTGGGCTTTACATGCTAATTGGAGGTTATTGCAAGACCCAGAGTTAACTGTTTGACACACTTTTGGATTCTTAGGTGGCCTTAATTATCCTTTCATGGTACCTGTATTTCTTCGGTGACAGTAAGGGTGTCACCTGCAACTCAAGATTGACCCGATGAAATGCCTATACTGGGGCAGTATAGGCATTTCACTATGCCGTATCAACATACAGAAAGGGCCAGATCTGGCATGAAAAGCAGAAAGAAAACATTGTAATAAGCAGTCAGATTGACATCTATTTTCATGCTGCCTACCTCAGCTCAAAAAAAACCCAGTAATAAGAACAAATTTATTCAATAGAAATGAGGGTGCTCATTTAAATGCTATTGTTCTTGAAATAAAAATGTCAGTGCTTGTGGCTCCCGGCTCCTGTGTCCTGCTCATGTAGGAACTTGCTGCAAGTCAGAAGCACTGAGGGTCTTTCTTGCAGTCACAAGATACTGTCTACCAGCTTCATTGCTGTCTTGTTGCTTTAAAATTATCAAATTCTGGTGAACATCCCAGTTAAAAAAAAATAAATAATTCATTAGCTTTGTTTTGGAAAAACTTAAATGCTTGTGTTTTACCTAAAGTCTCACAAAAAGACCAGAGCATTAACAAGGACATCCTACCTGGGGCTTAAAATCTGGATCTTGCTTGCTCCTGTCTACGGCCCCTCCTTTGCCACTTTCCCTAGGACTCCACAATATCCCCTTTCTCATGGGACAGGCAAGCCCGTCACACAACTGAAATGCAGAGGGATGTCCATACATTCTAGATGAAGCCTTTATTCCCAAGACCTTGTGCTTTCACATGTTTACAGCGCATGCATCTGTCATTGGCCAGGGAAATGCTTGCCCTTTCCTTGCATGAGGTGCACCCCTCTAGTGATGGCGTGGGAGTATTCACAACGCATGTACATCCCTTGGCTGCATTTCAGGCTACAGGAATTGCCCCAGCCAGACGCTCAGCCACTCTCGTGGCAGAACAAAGAGCTGAACCCACACCTCTTGTGCTGTTGTCCTGGCCTTCCCGGCATGTCAGTCAGCTTCCCAAATTGAACCTGATAATTACACTGTTTTGTGTAACCATGAGCTTACCGGGAGTCTTCAGTGAAACTGGACCAGCTTAAACATTTATGACCCAATTTTGTTCCCACTGGACTGGACAGATTGTTATCTTCAATGGAAATAATCTTAGATGCTCTATAAGTGTCAGAGAACAAACAAACAGCTGCTGCCTCTAGAAAGGAGCCGTGTATTTTGAGAATGGGGCTGTTAGCCAGGCATTCCAGACTCCTCATGCTGGCCCTGGGTAGGTCCTATATTCTTGCTGCCTCGTAGTCCCCATGCAGTACAGACAGAATTGTTTTGCCTTCCTTCATTGTGGGTGTGTGTGAAGATTAAATAAATCACCTGAAAATTACGCGCATTAAAGTTATTATTATTTTGCACAATCATCGGGAGCCCCTTGCTTCTAGTCAGTCCCCTGGCTGCTGACGTCTTAGTTAAAAATTCATACTGGTGGGATGGTTTTTGCTGCATTTATGGCTCTGTACTTCGTTGAGGGTTTTGTGATCCTTGTTACCAATGAAGAAAGCTCCTGCCTTATATGATATTCTAAAGATTAATTTCATACTTCACGGTAGTGAGTCAATGTTCCAAAACGCCACTCTTCACTATTGTCAAGATTGCATTAAGCAGTCAGAGCTAATAGGAGGGAAAGTGCCCTGCTTGCAGGGTGAGCTGCTAAGCAGCATCACCAACTGGCCCAGTTGCCTGGTTTACAGAGGAAGCCAGCTGAGGCAAGGACGGGCTGGGAACCCAGATGCATCTCATTGACCTGGATATGGTGGCTGTACTCTTCTACCTGTACTTAGCCCACATTCTGGATACCTCTGGATGTGGGTTAACCTAGTTGCCAAATATCCCTTTGTGTTTTTCAACCCAGTTGCTATGTTTGTGAATGAGGCTACAGTGCTGTGTGATATTACCTGTGTTGAAAACAGGCTTTTAAATCCAGAAAGAAGAGCAGATGTGATCAAACATGTGAAATGACCCTGATATGTTTTTGGAGGCCTACTTGTTCTTCCAGCATCCTTGAACTTTTACTTTCCAGCAGTGTGAAAACCAGTTTAGACATGGATTACTTGTTATAGAGACATTAGCACTGAGTGTTGCTAAATGATCACAAATGAGCAGTTAGCAATTTGAAAGCACTCAAATTCTGAAATATTTATTTAATGGAACCAATATCCTACCTAATGTTTGCTACAGGTCAAGTGAAAAAATGTGGTTACAAAACCCATAAATAATAAAATACATACCAAATTCTACCCCACTTTCTGATTTTTATGCTTATTTGCATTTTATCCATGAAGTGCCATGTATAAAAGCTCATCTTCATAAACACTTATGCTTTGCACCAAATTACTTGCCACTGTAGTTACTCTATATTGACACTGCTAAAACTGAAAACTGAGTTTTCCCTGTCCAAAATATTACTGTTTGTTCCTGCAATCAGACTTTTGTGTGTGGAAGAACAGCATAAAACACCAGTTTTGCCTTTAAATGGGTGAACAGAGACAGGCATTTTTTGGCACTTTCTGAGGAAAAGATGTTGTGTATGAGTGATTTAAGTATCAAACATTGATCACAAGCATGCAGTCCCTTGGCTAGTAGTCCATAAAGGTCCACCTGTCTAACTAGACTTTTGGAAAATACTTTGAGTAAAAAAATGTGTTTGTTAGTCAAGAAAGAGACTCCATAGAATACCTTATCTTGCCATGCATCAACAAGCAAGACCCATGGCTCTGGAAATACAGTGTTAGTGGTGATCTTACTTTGTTGAAACTTTAGAAGCAAACTAGTTCATGGCTTTTGCTGTAAATAGTATAACCGCCACCACCAGCACTGTTTTTGGAGAAAAGCCTGGAAGCCCATGGTCCTTCCTGGGGCAGTAGGGTAAAATCAATGAGGGGCAACTGTGCCCAGCAAGTGCTAACAGAGCTTTGGAGGCACCTGAGCAAGGCTGTGAGACCTCTGGGCAGGCACATCAAAGTTTTGCCTCAGTACATTATTGAAAATAGCTCTGTATGACTTGTACATGATCACACATGATAACTGTGGGTGAACAGGGAATGAACCCAGGTCTTCTGCATCCTTGGCAAGGATCTCAGGTAATGCACCACCTTTCTTACCTTTTTCTGATGTTTTAACTCACAGAAGAAACTGGCACTGAAGAAACAGTGTCTGCTAGCCAGTGTGACTCACACAACTGTGAATTTCTTTAC
Source organism: Anarhynchus alexandrinus (assembly GCA_008711295.1). Lineage (NCBI taxonomy): Eukaryota > Metazoa > Chordata > Aves > Charadriiformes > Charadriidae > Anarhynchus > Anarhynchus alexandrinus. The sequence goes on from VUYV01000219.1 coordinate 285,046, forward strand.
TGTTTTGATGATTTCTTGTGAAAAAGAATATAATAAAAATTAGCAGTGCTGCAATTATGAGGGTTGTAACAGAGTTAGCTACCAGGCCTAGGTTTTCAAAAGCAATTTCCTTAGCTTATATTACGCTTTTATTTTCTTACAGCTTGAAACAAAATTCAGGAAATACGGCTTGTGTTATTTAAGAATGCCCAGTGTCTGTTTTGGAAGGAAGACCCAGGCTGTGCTACATTGCCATTAATGGAAATGAGAGTTAAGAGCCTAATCCTTTTGCAGCAGGGGAGATTAGAGCATATTGTGAATATGATTTCAGTATATATACTAAGTTCCCCAAGGGTATCTCATCAACAGCAACTTCAAAAGTTACTTTTATGCCACTTCCACTCAGCTGACAAGAACACTTGACATTTTGAGAAGGTTTAGAATAGAAAACATTAGCAGTTCGTGTTGATCATGTAACTCATTGGCAAAAACACTACTGTTTAAATATCATGTTCAGTCATCGCTGGATTGCAATCTAATGAGCGTAAAAGATGAGTACTTCTCAAAAGTGACTTGTTTTGTAACTTTTACGGTTACAAACTTGCAAAATGAAAAACACGGACCTTTACTCCCCCCCCCCCAAATATCATTTTCAAGGACAGTGTCCTTTCATGCCTTGGAAAGGCACTACAAACAGCTGTAAATAAATAGTCATGATTCTGTATTTTCTGCTTGGAGACATCTCAATAGGAAATTTTCATTGTTATGAACAGGATGAATAATCTTGCTAATGTCATAGTTATCAAGTATGTTCTAGCTTGTCTTTGAACACCTCCAGCTTTGAGGATGTATTTAGCCATTATCAAGGAGCAGCGTTCCAGGTAACCCTCAAATAAAAGGAAATGTAATGTCCTGTTTCCTCCAACTGACATTATCACTGCTTGACTTTTCCTCTAATTGAACCAACCAGTTTTTAGAATTCACTTTGGCATGGACCAAGGAGTGGGATTGCTGATGTCTTTAACTCGCTTGTTTAGTTAACTTCCCAGTACATAATCAGTTGAATAAAAATGACCTTCCCCTAAATATATCTGAGTGGCTATACTATATTATACTAATGACTGCGACGTTCAGAAAGCCAAAACAAGCATTTTGCCAGTATCAACAGAAATGATGAAAACACAGTTTGCAGCAATGTACGAATTATTGCTGCCAGCTTGTAGTTCCCAAGTTAACTCTTGATGAAGTTATAAATTGTGACAATGAATACTGTTTCTGTCTTGAGTCACACTGTGGGCCAATCTCTGCTGTCATAAATTGAGGCTAAAACCATTACAATTAGATTGTTCTATTTCTGTCTAACTAAAATCAGTTTTCCTTCCAAAAATCAAGTAATGATGGTGTGAGATGGAAAAAGGCATACATGGTGTTTTCTGTTGCACGGTTTCAACCAGTTCAGGTGCAGAGGTGGAAGGTAACTCAGTGGTTCAGTCTGAGAGTTAACTTACACCAAGATGTGCGGTTTAGAATCTTGTTTGCAAACAAGGAAGTAAAAGAAATCTAATTTCAAGCTCCATTGGACATTGAGGGGAAGCAAACAATATCTGAGAGATAGAAAGCAAGGAAAGGATAGGATAAAAAATCATGAGAGATATAAGGGGTGGGGAGAGAAATGGAATTGTTTATTTGAATCCTCCCTAAATATCTTCAGAGACTTTGTTCCAGACCATCTTAGTTTTAGCTTTTTAAAAACAAATCCTCCCTCTTATTTTAAGTAGGGGTATGCTAGAATTAGAAGCACTTATCCAAACCACCCAAGCTTTAACTTTCAGGGTTCAGAAAAAATGGGACCTGGAACTGAAACAGCTTTGGTTTGGCTTTTGCAGAACCCAAGCCACCTTCCCCATCCCCCCCCCTCCCCTCCCCATAGCTAGGCTAAAGCCTCAATCAAAGAACTAGCAGTGAATGTGTAAAACCAGCACACACTAGAAAGAACAACTGCAATTCAGCTGCCTCGCACTACACAGTGCTGACTTACAGGATACTGGAAAGATAGTAGAAATGTTTCCACCCAGGAGTAGCTATGGAAGGAAGCAGGATCGTTCTGAGAGCATGGAGCTGTATTGATGTAACCGCAAGGCTGTCTCCACAGACTTCCACTGACGTTACATCCCAATTCTATCTGTGCTAGATAGCTTGCATCTTGGCTGAGAATAGCTGAAAGTCTGAAACCTTTTCAAGTATAGTATGCGTACCCTGTTTCACTTCATTGCTTTGCTTCATTACTGTGGTAATCTCCTTCACTGCGAGAGTTTATAGAAAGCTTGTTCTCCAGGTTAGAAAACAAGAATTGCTTTCATTGTTGGGCTTCTTCCAAGCTCCACCGTTAATTATAAACATACTTTCTTCAAATCTTTTTTCACAACCTTTTGTTTGGAAACTTCACTATTTGAAGACCTGGGTAACATCACAGTTTGCCAAAGGCCATATTGTCCATGGGGAAGAATATCCAGGATGAAATGCTTATCTTCTTTTTCCCCTTGTGCAATAATGCTCGTTACTGTTATTTGCAAAAGGGAGGATTTTTCTGTTATCAGCATATCTCCTGTACTGCACTTTCAACATTTAATAGCCATTAAAAGAAATAAATTTTAAACATGTTTGCTACAGATGAGTTTGGATTAAGTCCCCCTCAGCATCTAAAATCTTAGGGACTTTTTAACAGTAATTTGCCAGGACTTTTTTTAAAGTTTCTGGACTATAGCAAGCTTAGTAATTCTAATCATAATGTAAGCATTTTCAAATGAGAATATTCCTTCTGAAAATATGTCCACTAACAAACAAATTATGTGGAAAAATTTAAAAATATCTCAGAAAAAATTCCAGGCAATCTTAGTGCATTTGTCATGAGATAAATCTTGACTTTATGAGCGTTCCACTGATCCTTTCCAGTTCTTTTCTGTAATGTTTTGTTAGAGGATACTTGTGAACTATTTTGTCTTTTCCAGGTAGAATATGGAAGGGTTGTTGCATGTATCCTTGGAGTGTCTTGGTCAGAGTTTTTACTGCAGAGAATAGAAGTCACATGTACTTCAAATACTTTCCTGCACAGGGTCAGCTGGATGCTCTGGGACATGTTTTGAAACAAAAATGTAGCATAAAATTGTAAAACCTAACAATGACTTTCTCACCATGGAAAACTTCTATACAGAACAGTGATGTGTGCAGAACAATGATTCAATACTAGTGTAATTTCCTGTAAAAGAGAGCCAAATTTTAGGACACTGCATAGAAGACAAACATCTGCTGACTCACCCTCATCTTGCTCCACCTTCATATATTAGGATGTCTCTGGTCAGTATCAGCCTTGGGTTGATACTTCTGCTGACACATCTGTCATGTTTTAATTCCCTTCTATGGAAGGGGCTTAGGCCCAGCTTAAGAGTGATGTGAAAACAGGTGGAATTTCCACCTGCTCTTTTACACTCTTTTTCCTATGCAGGAAAGACTGGAGTTTGGTTTGGGGATTTTTTTGTTATAGTTTGAGTTAACAACACAGATAGACTCACGGGTGGGTATGTATCCAATACATATATTGCTCTAAGAACAGGTGGGAATAGCTGTAGAGAGTCAACAGTTTTATAGCCCCACTGCTGTTGCCAGAAAATTACATGCTGCTTTTCCCCAGCCCGTTTTGAACCAGAAAAGCTGCCAGAAGCTTACCCACCATTTTCAAGTAAGCAGTATATGATCTGAGAGGTGGGAGTTTTGGGCTGGTACATCCATCCACTGGCATCTTTGAGGGAGAACTAGAACCATTTAATTTAACCTGGAGAGGGAGACTGTTCAAACTTGCTGGGGAAGGAGTTGCTGCTGCCAGTAACAAACCTGAGTCCTGTTCTTTGCGGACACAGCTATACACATTTGCTGGAGCCTGAGGGATGGGTCTGTTCGTTCTTTGGTGGTGGAAGCAAGGACAATGCATGAACTAACGTGCCGATACTGGGAAAATGCTGTACAAGATTACATAGTGGCAGTGGTGGTAGGAGTCAGACAGTAAGTGTAGGATTACCTGATGGCTTACCTTCTTGAGAAATCAGGATCATCCACTAGAACTGGAAAATGGTTACACTAATCTACTGTGACAGAGAGAATTGGCATAGAGAAGAACTGTGAGGTTTTTGGTATTCCATGCAGAGGCAAAGGAAAGGACCACAGACATCTCTGCTGTTTCTGCCTATCCTCTTCTTCTGCTGTAAGTGTAGGAGCATGCTGTCCCTCTGGCTCACAATGAAATTGCCTCTGAAGTGAAGCATCTAAATCTACAGTGGTCTCAGGGGACAGAATGTCTTGTGGCAGCTCATTGTCACCCTAAGAGAAAAGAGTGGAGGCGTTGGCTTTGGGGACAGGTGTTTGGTGCTTCTACTGTTGCTGATGGGCCTTGTCGACTGGGAAACCTTCAGGTCTGGCCATTCCCAGGGAGTGGAGCAGATCAGCATGCTGGGGTGGCACATGCCATCATCTACTGTCCCCTGTTGCCTGTGGAGAGGCTGGGAATATGGTCTTAGCACAACAACAGACCTGATTTGTTCCTAGAAAGGACAATGCCTCACCCAGGAAAGACAGAAGAGATTTTGGAAGGCCCCCCCCATAGTATTTTGGGGACTGAGACTACGCATACCAGAGGGAGAGGGAGAGAAGAGAGGAAATGCAAGATGCTGTAGAGTGTTGGCCTGAGTATGTAGAAACATTAAATGTAGTTTGTCTCTGTGTGTAATGTTCTTTGTGATGCTTGATAATTTAGAGAATTACAAAGTGCACTTACGAATAAACAAATCGGAGCACTGCTGTGGGCACGCAGAGAGCACAGTATACGCATGTGATGTTATGTAGTACATAGTACAATGCTGTCTTCACGATATCAGGGCCGCATGCTTTGCGTGGAGAACTTAAACATTTACTAGCAGTAAAATCCATTAGGAAAGGCAATTGTTTCCTCATATTGGCTTCCTCCAAAGCCAGCACATTGAAAATAGGCTGTTTTCTTCTCCAGACATTGCTTTTTGAGATGACAGAAACTCGCCCCGCTGCAGCCTTAGCGCAGGAACATGTTGACTTAATGCTTTCTTTTCACTAATGATTTTGTATTTTGGACCTTGTTGATGTGTTTCTGCTGCTATCTTAATGCAGATCCCAATTTTATCTTGAATTTAGGGAATAGAAAATCCTGATAAACATCCGGACTGTCATGAATACAAAGGACAAAGCCTTTGTAGTAAAATGTCTCTGACATACGCCCATGAGAAGTGTTTGATGTGTTGTAAAAGGCATCTGTCTAAAAAAAAATGTTTTTCCTCTTCGGCTTTGTTGAGCAGACTGTGGAAGCAAATGACACAAAGTAACCCTTCTTTTCCTCTCCTACTGCCCTCTTTTTTGTTTGATCTTGCAGTGATGTGATAATGGTGAGTCTGTAACTTGAAAGTAATTTCTGTAATGACTTATAGCATGAACAGAGGGGTTTTTATTTTCTGCTGCTAAAGGGAGATCAAAGTATGATCTAGAGATTAGACCTGTTTTGAGGGAGAGAACTGAGCAGCCTGTTTCTACCTCTGTCACTGAATTGCTGTGTCAAACTGGGCAAGTCACTTAACATCTCTGTGCCTTGGGCCTTTGCTGTGTACTATAGCATTCAGCTCTTGCGCTACTAGCAAATGTTTTGCGTGGCTTAATCATAAATGACGGCCTGCATGCTAATTAGCCTCAGCCGGTGCAAAGTTTATTATCCTTGTTTTCAACCTTTACACCAATTCAGGGGACGTGATGACTGGTTTTGATTTAGGTTTGGTCACGGCTTGCAGGATGGGAAGGAAGAAAGTGCTGAGGTCTGCAGAGGAGATGCAGGCAATGGCACAGGCTGTAGGCTGATGGAAATTTCTGGGCTCAGGGCTGTACTGTATGAAGGACGCCGGCATCAGAGAAGCATTATTACAGCGTTTTATCTTGGCCTGGATTAGTTCAAACAACCAGCTGAACTACTAGCAGCAATATACACACTCTAGGCCAGCCTTCCAAATAAGTCCTGTGTCTCACATTGGCTGCACTTAACTTTTGGTCACCAGGTTCTTACTGTGCCGCTGCTCAAACTAGTTCAAATAACACTAGCTGGAGTATGCTGGCCACCTCTCGCAGCACTAGTCCGAGGTAGTGCACGCTCGTGAGCTCAAACTGGCAAATGAGAAAGTCAGGTCTGTCAGTCTGCCAGCGTGCTGCATCTGCACGAATGCACAATCCGCTGAAAAGCAATCGGCTGGCCAAGCACTCCAAATACCAGGGCAAAGTTGTGCCAACAGTTGTCTCCCTGACAACGGTGTGAGCACTCTTATATGTGGAAGAAATCGGTCACAATCAATCTAGAAGGAACAAACTTGTGGAAATCCCTCTGCTCCAGACAAGGCTGCAGTTTTGCCATCTGTAAAGAGAGAAAGATGGCAGGAGTGTCCCATCCTGTGGCAATGCTGGAAATTTAATCCGTAAGTACATTGAAAGGCAACATGATTAAATCAGAAGTACTGGAGCAATACAATGCTCGGTGCAAAAGTAGGCTCACATCAGTTCTGCATTTTGTGCACAGGCAGCGTAAGAGAAGCGACTCAGTGCTGCAAAATGTCTGCAGTCTGCATCCCCAGGGAATCAGTAAGAGTTGAAGAAAACTTCCAAATGTTGCACGCATCCATGAGGGAAACAAGGAAGCTGCCTTCTCCCAAGTTATCAACAGGGAAACTCAGGAATAAAGAGATTATTAGGCTCTGTGTGTGGTGCGATGTGTTGTTTTTCCATTTTGATGCACCCAAGAAAGAAGCAAATCCCCCAAATTTGCCAGTATGACCCAGAGGGCAAGGCAAACCCCATGAATCCCTGCAGCAGTTGCAACAGTGTCTTCTTGCCCTCTGCCCTTTGTCCTAAGGGGAAATGTTGGGTGGCATACAACATTTAAAAAGTTAATGATAGGCTAGCCGCTGAAAGCTAACACTCGTGGCTTTGGGTTCCAGGAGCAGAGGAACAGAAGGGCAGCCTGCTCATACCAAATGTCTGAGAGTACCTTACTCACGGGAAGCGCTGGCAGACTATAAAGTGCTCTGTTAATTATTGTTGACATTGCATAGAGAGCTTCATGCTGTTCTTTCTCTGCCTGCTTCAACTTAATTTGTTTGAGAAAGTACTTTTTCTGTGCTGCAGATTGCGTAAATTCATACTGCACTGACAGATGTGTCTTTGTTTTAGAAGAAGCCATTATTTTTTTCAGTGCTGAATGTGAATGGAGCATTTCACATTGGTGGCTTCCAAAAATATTTATAAAGCGAAGTTGAGCAGCTCAAAATATTTTGCCCTCCTACACTGACATTCACAAGCCTTTATAACAGCATTATCAAAAGCACTTGCAGTGGAACATGCATGAGTCGGCCACAAAGACTGTGTTAGTCAACAAATGACTGAAGGCACAGATTTTAGTCAGCTCTACCCCACACAATGTGTAGCAGGACCCAGTTAACACAACTGTAGCTGACAGGGCAATTATTCTATATTGTGGGTCAAAGACTATCTTATAATGATCCTTAGCTCTCATAACTTCTGCTTATCTGAGGAAATGGGGTGAATAAGTAGCAAGGGACTAAAATTTCCCTTTCTCCCTCTTCCTGCTGGTAAGATACGGTTTGACTCTTCACTGACCTCCACAGGCAGTGCTTGCGCTGAGGCATGCCATGACTCTGGTCATGGCACGTGAGTGGTGGCATTGGTTGCCTTCAACATTTCACCGCTGATGATTACCTAAGTGTCCTTCAGCTCACTCTCCCATTCATTGATTCTTCCTGAACACGCTGCTAAGAAATGAAGCATGCTGCATCCACTTGAGCAGAGAGAAACATTCCCTATGAACACATAAATACATCAAACTTACTCTTAGGTTTCATTATAAATTAAAATGACCTCTCTGCCAATTGATTGTAATGATTTCGGTAATCTTTGCCACCGTATTGAAACCAGAGCTTCCCACGTATTTCTTCCCACAAGGAGTCATCTGAGTGAACTACATCTGCAATCAGTGCCCTCCAGCTGCAAGGCTGACTGACCGACCTCATTACTATAGTGACGATAACTGACACTCAGTGATTTGAATGATAAAACCATATGTATTCCATGCCCATTCTGATCTTTGTGCATTTCCATCTTTACAGTCTTAAAATGTTATATAATGAGTCCAAGGAAAACTACTGGCAAACCTGCTAAATAACGTGTATCTCCATTGGCTTTGGTCAGCCCATCCCTGCCGCAAGGAATCAAGGACAGTGAGGCTAAGCACTATGCTGAAACACTCAGATTGTCCTCGGTGGACAAATGGTTAGAAAAGACATTTTAAACAGTAGGAAGTCTCCCTTGCTGAACAGTATAGCAAGGAGCTCAACAGGAGGAAGAGGTAGGGTCTGTGCTTCTACACTATCCTGCATTCCTAAATATGAGTTTGTGATGATGGAAAAAAGGTGGGCAGCTTGACTCAACAACGAACAGGAACTCCACTTAATCCCCCTTCTTCATTATTTAGAAGATAAAATACCATGCTAATATACCCAATGACTGCACCCTGGGTAGGATGCCATTTCCCTTTAATAGGTGTAGAAGTTTCTTTCCTCATAATCCTCGCATTGTTTGGACACAATCCTTTTCCGTACACTTGCATTTTTCCATTGCCAGATGATTATTTTTTTTTAATTGCTGGTGAGTGTGTGACCCTTTTGTCATCTGTATGCAGTGTTAATTCCGTGGAATTTAAGCATGTCAAAATGAAAAGTGCCTCAGCTGACGATCATTTTCAGTGGAGATCAGTGATCGATTTCCTTTTTTTTGTATAAAGTCACTTATTTTGGTTTTGTGCATTTTGGAAGCTTGTGGATTGAAGTTACTTCTAAAGCTTTGAAAAAGGAAAGAATGGCAAGCTTTCAAGCATGCATTACCATGTTTTTGCTACCCTCTTGCTTATAGCTTGGAGCAGGTGAAAAGGCAGTAATGGGTGACCCAGAATGCAATTAAAGAAAGAAATGTGGGGAAATGAAACAGCAGACACATGTGGTCTTTTGTACCCTGTGAAGTGTTAATACTCTTTAATGAATTTGCAACTTAATTAAAAAACCCAAACACACTCAATTTTCCCATTTGGTCAGCGCAAAGTAAGAGAATACCAAACATTTTGATAAAAATACTGTAAAAATATGAAGGACCTGCTCCTCTAGTATTTTGTGGGCTGGGCTTGAACAGAAATGAGATATGGAGTTTGCCTCTAACGTAACCATGCCAAGGGAAGCGGGAATTGATATGACACATCATCTCAGACTATCTGAAGAATTGGGTTAAAGGACGAGGGTTGACAGGGATGTTCTTCTGGCACGAGGTAGCCCTCCAGATGAAGGATGACGTGTATCTGTGCAGAAGGCATTTGTTTTCGATGGCCAAGCCATTACTGTGAAGTAGGCTTCCTTTCCTCTGGGAGCTTATCTCAGATTTCACCAGCTCCTACTGCAAGTGAAGAGCACCTTTCTTTGACCTTGACATTTCTGGCATAAATGTTTAGGGGCGTGTAAAATCCCAAAACAAATGCTCCTGTCCTTGGGGAAAGGATAAGTGAACAAACACGTGACAGATGATAGTGACGTTAATTAATGAATGACTGATTTGCACATTTATTCTGCTCTCACTGAAGTTGTAAGTGGCCACAGAAGAAAAACAGGGCATGTTATGACACCAGTGTGCCTGGTGCATTAGTAAGCAGCTACATAGGTATATGTCTAGACATAGGCACAACGTTTGAAGATGCTTGATTTCTGAAGGAAGCCTTGAACTTGCCTGCAAAAGTCTTGCTAGAACTTTTGAACTTTGTAAAAATGCAGTTTCAAAATTCACCTCCTGCCCCAAAAGTACAAATGAGGTTTTGCAACCAGCTCATGAGATGCTCATCTTCCCATTGCAACATGGTGTCTCCGTCTTAAGAAAGATTTATTTTTTTTTAAAACATCTGTGAGTTACTTGGGGCTGCATGCTTATGCCTGGTAGGTGTTCAACTCCTTAGGCGCCCCACCTTCTATTGAGAACAGCATTGCCACTGTCCCTTACTAGGTGGGGACAAGAGACAGTGCGCAGCAGCCAAAGGTGGGTAATGCATGCGAAGATGTCCAACTGCATAGGGAGATAGGAGAAACAAGAACTGGCCAAACTGGTTATAGAGGCCCAGTCAGGGGCTCCCTGATGCTAGGTCTTGTTCAGGCAGGCTATGAATCCTGCAGCGGCAAGGTGGCTTTGTTTGGAAAGAGCCTTGCCGTCTCGCTTTTTTCATCCTCTCCCACTCCCATTTTTGTCCTAATTCCTTCTCCCCTTTTTATGGCGTTTTGATTGAAAGAATACACTGGCAACGCTGAATACTGCATTGGAGGGAGGCCTCAGTGAAACTGGTTCCAGATGTGCTTGAACTGGCCTGGCAGTATGCACTGGAGAGGAAAGTGTGCCTCTCCGGTTGGGAGAAGGCACCCATGTGCCAGGCGATGCACGTGGCTGGCTGCCACAGTTACTAACCTAGTATTAACTGCATTAATTGTGGACATAAACAGTATTTAGTGCCAAGCATGTCACAAGCTGATTATAAAAGCTGTGGTGTAGGCAGAGTTTCAAATTATGCTTCACTTTTAATTTTAAGCGCCTTTCCCTTCCCCCCTCCCTCTCCGAAATTCCTTGAATGTGTCTGTGTATTTACGAAAATACAAATGTGTACCGAGCAGGAGAGCTATCAGGTTGTAAATACTACGAGAGTACCGGCTAATGGCTGGGAGCAAATGGTCAGCAGACGCCTCGAGTCGGGGCCGCAGCTCCCGCAGCCTCGGGCGAGGCCGAGCCCCCCCCCTCCCCTCCA
>VUYV01000219.1:296356-373546 GCA_008711295.1 Anarhynchus alexandrinus
GCCGGGCCGCGCTGCCGCCGGGCCGCGCTGCCGCCGGGCCGCGCTGCCGCCTCACTTGGCCATTGCCCGAAGCTTCCGCGGGATCGGTGTGCGGCCCGGCCGTTATCTCCCGGTAATTAATCTTTAACAAAGCAAATGATATCCGTAATAAAATATGACGTAACTGAAATTCCCTGTATGCACAGAAATGGTGCTGATGGCATCTCTGTACAACGTAGCCCCACCTTCCTTCAAGGGGGACAGATCATCAAAGCGATTTGGGAAGGCTCTTGGCCCGTCGTTACTCACGCTCCGGCACTTTGTCTGGGAAAGGCTGTGCGATTATCGTGACAAACCGCGTCCGGTACAGTGTACCCTGGATACTGGCTCGGTGTGAAGAGCACATGTAGGTGCTTTGTAGCAGACCGTATGCTTAGCATGGTGAAATAGTGATGTATAGTGATGAATCAGTATGATTTTCAGCTGATTAATTGTAACTCACTTTTGGATCGCACTTTGCCTTCCTGTGTTTCTGCTAAAGCACTCAAGTCTTCTCTGCGCTTTTTAGAAGAATGTTAGAGGAAAAGCCCTTTAGTTGCATGAAAGTTTGGAAAGGGAGAAGGTACTACACTCTCATTTTTAAATATAAAACTCTTCCTAAACAGACTGGAAGTAAAATGTTCTAAAATTAAAAATTGTCCTGGGCTCACACCTTTTAGAGTGCAGTAATCATTGCTTGGTTTGAAAAGTGCATACTGGGTTTTAATACAGATTACTGGATTATTGGAAAACTGCAGAACTTGTCAGCAAAACATTTTCTCAAGTATATAAACACACCACTGAGATTACAGACAAAGTGCGTGCAAGCACATGCAGATAATGAAATGGGCACCTTGTCCAAAGAAGTTAAAGCTTCCCTGGTGCAGCTGGCAAAACTTGGAACAAAAGAAAAACTGCTGGGAAAGGAGTTTCCTGGCAGCATGAATTTCGTAGGTTCAGGGCCAATGGGCGTCCATGGAGTCATTGAGCTCTGTGGGCACTATGACCCCAGAGTAATGACTGTGTGTCACTTTTTTTTGGCCGTTGAGTTGTTGAAGGGTGGTGGGGATGGGCCCTGTTTCTGTTTGAGAGGAAGGCAAGTGCTTCTGTGTTTTGAGAGGACGGGCTGTCTTGTGTGCTTGGCTGTGCTCCATTGCTTTAAGACATTTCCCACTGAGCACGTCTTGGCTGCTAGTGGCTGCTGGGGGCTACTGACCTATTTGTAACCTGTGTTTCGCAGAAGTTTTATTTTGAGTGCAGTAAGTGGAGAGCTGCAGAGACATGTGGGCTTGATCTTCCCCCTCCTGCAAAGAAGGCACCTTCAGTCAAGCTTTGGGCTATCTGATGGTGTTGGATTATCATTAGCTAATGTAATAGTGTCCTGCTGTTAAGGGTAATAAACAAATCTCCTACTGACTGTCAGATCTTTCAGCAGCTTTGATAGGAACAACTGCTGGATGTCAGCGACAAGGCCGTGGTCCTTGGCAGGACTTTAGGGTACAGTCCATGAGATACTGGGGTAATTCCTGGAAAAGAAGGATTTTATAGAGGGGTTATAGGTATTTTTTCATCTGAATGGGTTAGGGTGCTTCTGCTTCCCATGTGTCTTTCTCAAAACGCAGTATGAATATTGGGTTGCAAATGGCAGTCACCAAGAGTAATAGATGAGAAGGACTACTGGGTACAGCCAAGGGCAACTCCCTACCACCTTTGCAGTTGTCTCTTTCTCAGTATCTGTCTTGATTACCAGATGGTTCAGTCAGGGTTTATTTCTTTTTTTTTTGTTTGCTTTCAAACGGTTGCATGCAAGTTGCAGTGAACAGTAATGTGCAGGGACAAAGAATCTGCACATTACACAGGGAGAAAATTTTAGGTACCCACCCAAGCAGAAAAGTGAAGATTTTGCAGAATAATTCATAGGCAAAAACATCTCAGCTGGAATTTAGTGATCAGTTTACTATCATAAACTGATCTTTAGTTTTCTTTTACACAAAACAAATTATTTTGTACTTCGTTAATGATTGAGTCAAAACTGAGTAGTGATTGCAGGAGTTGGTCTTTGTGACAGAGTTCACAGGATTATCTTATTAAGGGGAATTTTTCACATGTTCAGGTTAACCCACAGAATCTGTGGTATGGGAAATAAAAATGATGTTGAATGAGTGCCACCAAGTGTCCTCCTGCTGTATATGAAAGCCCAGGTCTTAAGTGGGAGAAACACAACGTTGCACCACAAAGTTTTGTAACTTCGAGAGGGACATCGCAGAGACAGCAAATTCTGTTAGAGTGAGAGGACTTATAATTAATGTCCCATTGAAGTGCAACAGTGATATCTGGAGATCTGATAAAGGTGAAATGTTTGTGGTAGTGGCAGAAATATAGACCTAGCCCTGGTTATCCAGACAGGTTGGTCTATCTGTTCCATTTGGTGTTTCCTCTGAGTGACTGGTGCTGCTCAGCATTGACACTGCACTATCTGTGGCTGTGCTGAGTGATGGTATGATACACCTGATCTTCCTTTAGCAAGGCTGATACGTGTCACAGGACTTCCTAACAGGTGAAATAAGTTACAGATTCGGCAATTAACATCTCTGTTTTGGCCCTCCTTCTGCTGCTATTGATCTCAATGCCAAGCTTATCAATAGATGCCATGGCGGCAAGGCTGACACTGGGTGTGTACAAACAGCAGAGTTTCAACAAAGAAAACAAGCTAAGCTTTGCCAAATGTCCCCCAAGACAGTTTCATCCCGGCTTCTCTGTAGATTAAAAGGTTCCGATGGATCTTCAGATTTTCAGTTCACACACATGGGTGTGATTAAAGGAGGATTTATGTTAGCATATCTTTAGTCTTACAACTTGCTGAAATTCAGATGATTCAGGCAGTGGATGCCCAAGTGTTCTGAAACTCCACTCATGCTTCTCTATGCTGGAAGCTGGGGCAACAGAGAGATGCCAAAAAGCCATCTTGTGTTTCGTGGAATAATAACTGCCCCTTGTCATGCTGGAGTTCATTGCCTGAATTTCTACACTGCAGCCAGAGACCATGTCTAAAGCAGCTACACGAAGAGTATGAAGGAGATTTTTCCTCTGATGGATGGCAAACCAGTTACCTCTCCTCAGCAATGTGAAGTGCATTTTGTACTGGTGAAATAGCAGAAAGGGAGTAGACTGGGACAAGAGCCTAGCCAAAGAGACTGTTTATTGCAGGGTTCTGGGAATGTACTTATTTGGAGATGACAGAAATATTTTAGGTCCCAAAATGTGCTAAAGCATGCATGCAGAATTTTAATGTCTTTTACTGGCAGATATTTATATATAGATAAACTGATCAGTGCTGTGGTATATGTCACCCATTAAACTCGGAGGAGTCCCTGGGAGCAAAAGGGGGCACCGTACATTGTGGGGACTTTGGGCAATGAGTGAGCAGCAGTCCCTCTCTGTTTAATTAGCTGTTCATTTTATGTCTGAGAGCCTTTCCCCAGGAGTTAATGGGTGAACAGACTTCTGCTGGCACAGATTTTCCATTGTAGTGCTCTCTGTTCTGCTCTGTTTTACTATTTTGCTATAAATTAACTTGAAAAAGTCAGGTTTACCACTGTCTGAGCATGCTGTGAAAAACCTCACTTTTGAAAAAGTGTGTAACTCTTCTTTGCATGATGAAGAGTGGAACTGGAAAGTACAGAAACAGGAATCAGTGTAGTGGCCTTGAGCTATTTGGAAGAGCTTTCACTTTTTGTATGGGTGATGTATATTTTGTGGGACCTTACAGTGCCCAAAGGGGTCGACACACAAATCATTTGGTCTCACAACATGTAAAATACATGCTATTGATCTGGTATTTACCAGGATGCAGGGCCTTCTACGCACTGCTGTGAGGGGTGGTAGATAACTCGGCTGCCCTCTGCATGTGGGTAGGTAAGGCAAGGTGCTAGAAGTGTATAAGCAAGGTGAGAAATACCTTTACAGATGCAGATAAATATCTAAGCTTTGGTTTAGACAAAATTAACCTTCTACACAGAACAATAAGGAAGTAGCTGTTCTTTTCCTTCTGTGTCCTTGCCAAGCATAATAGATACAATTATCAGTATTCTTGCCAGTAATTCACCTATTATCTCATTTTAAAAGTATTTCATTGTTTCAAGGACAGTTTTTAATATACTGGAGAGTATTCCTATCAGGCCGTGGTATCTGGGCATGATCTCACCATTCATATAAGAGGAAAAATAATAGCTTCTTCTCTGAAATGGCCAACCTCACTGCAGCTTTAGAAGCACTCTTTGGGGAGCTGAATAGAAGGAAATGGCAAACTGAAAAGGGTTGCTAAGAAACAATTTCAGACACTTCCATATTTTATGAAAAAAAGGACACACCCACAAAACCAGACTAATCATTTCCAAAAGGAAACGATCAAATAGCTATTCTTTTATTAGATAACAATACTAGTTTACTAAATAAGGAAATAATAAGGAAATAAGAGCTCTGGAACTCACTATAATTAATAAACATGAATGGGGAGGCTCTCCTGAGGAAAAGCTTTGCACAGGGCCCGAACTTCCAGTAAAGCTTCCACTTTAATAGCCTCGGTGGAAAATCACTTAAGCAAGTTGCACAGTTGATTGGGCATGTTGCATCGGTGAGCATCAGGTGGAAAACCCACAGTAATGGTCTACTTTGATGCAAGGAGAGCTCGTGCTGTCATGACAACTGATGTGTGATATGTGCAGACATGCCCTGCAAGGCAGTCCCACACTCCCAATCAGTTATCCGTAGCAAAAATGTTCTCAGCTTCCACTTTTCAGCTATTAAATAGGTATGGGAGAACAACCTCACAGCTGTAGCTAGTCCCAGATACATTCTTCCTCATTGCACCCAGCTTTGGGAGTTTGGTTTTGTGTGTTACCTACTAGCATTTCTTCATGTTTCTACACAGCTTAGCTGGCTGTTGAGGTTTGGTTTTACTGATGGTTTGGTTTTCCTTTGTTTCTTAGACTTTTAATGATGCGGGTTTTCTCATGCAATATATGAAGGACTATTTTAATATATCTTAATATCTGGCTACAAAAGGTCAGAAGTGATACAAACTGGTTCATTAATAGCCAGGGCCCAAGTAAGTTGTTTTGTTTTGTTTTTTTTTTAATATGAAATCTCGCACTCATCACAACTTGCTACAAGAAACATAACCTGTGAACAGGTAAATGAACCAAAATGCAGATCACTGGGCACAATTTAGCAGACTAGAAAGCTGTGGAATACCTCACAGAATGAAATGGCCAGTATGTTTTTGGTCCTGGAACAAACTATGGTTACTTCAGTTTTTATTTAATTAAGTAACACAGGAATATATTGATATTGTGACTCTATTCTCCTATGTTCTTCTTAATGTAATTATACCTTTATACATCTTTGTCTTTGTAAAATCTTTTGTGTTTTTTTTTTCTTTTTACAAAACCAAGTGGTATTTTTTTTTATTACACAGAATTATGTTAGAATGTAAAAGTATTTTTAAATAATTATGTGACACAGTTTCCTTGCTACAACAATTTAAAAATTTCCATTTCTAACTAATAGCCACAATAAAAAATTATGTACGATGTTTATTTGGTTGAGGACAGCTTTGCTAACACCATGCTAACTGATGCTTAATCCAACTTCTTTTGAAGCATTTCAGTTAAAGGCATTTGGAATGGACTCTGAAGTACTAGTTCACGTGTAGAAAGACAGTTATTTTGACTTCTTTTTATTCTAAGGTTGATTGGACCTCCTTTTGACTGTAGGGTGAAAAAAGTTGGCATTCTTCAAGGAGCAGTTTCCTTTTATTAAAATCTTCTGCAGTCAGAGTAACACAGCTTTCATTGTGCTTTATGCTATCTGAGTCATGTGCTCAATGGATGATTGATCAACACTTAGTCAAGCCTGGACATGGTAAACTACAAAAGCAACACGATGAATGGAAGCTAAAATGTGTTTCAAAACATAGTTCCTTCTTTATGATCAAAATGAAGGAAAATACTCCACTGGGATCTCAAATCCAGGATAAAACTACCAAGTTAATGGTGACAAAGTTTAATTTAAGGTTATATTCTGACTGCCATGTAGACATCAAAGAGAAAAGTCAAACAGAAACAAGAGGTTGCCAAGTGGACAATGTTACACTTAACTAGCAGCTGAGCATTTTGGATCTCAACATTACTCAAGCATCTTGGAAAATCAAAAGACAAGTGCAGTATCTGACCATACTCCTACACTAAACTGACTGTCCTTCTACCGTCTGCCTCAGTCCAGATCTTTGGGGAAAGCATCCAGAAGGAAGAAGGGAGTCCTGTCTCCTTGAATGTCAAGTTCTTGACTGCTGTGATTTCCTCCTATCTTTGGTGTTCTTCTGCTTTAATTATCTTTTCCTTGAATTTTTAAGAAACAGCATCTGGAGATATGACCATATTCTTCTTCCTTTAGATGTTGGGTGTTTTTTTTTTTCAGCTACTAACTTCATATCTCATACTTCTTCACAAGGTGAGTACCTGCATTTACGTGTAGAAATGGGAACAATTTATAGTGACCACACTTGTATAATTCATTATCTTTCCTCTCCTTCAGTCCCATGTGTGTCCTTGTAGTTTTGGACTACAGGCGCTCTGGGATAATTCTTTTCCCAGAAAGTTAGGCAACATGATCTCAACTAGGTTGTTAAACATAATGGCACAATAAATAATGAATAGCTTTTTTTTCTACCAGTAAGTAGCTGCCTGATAATAACACCTTGTGATCAATGTCCCCAGGAGATGGCAGTTTCAAAGGTACCTGAGGCAGAAATCCAATGGTTTCTTTAAAATATTTCTTCTGTTTGAGGAATGCTAGTGGCCTAGCACTGAGACATGTGCTTCTTACCATCCATCAGGTACTACTTGGATGGGCTTGTTGTTAGGTTATGTGATTAATTATGTGATTATGTGTGGCTCCTTAGCCTGACAGAGGAGCCCAGCATACTGCTGGAAGGTTGGAGAGCCCCAACAACCCTGTGAGAGACCCGAGCCCCTGCCCCATCTCCCCTTCCCATTAACAGACCATCATCCTGACCAACAGAACAAGGTTGTTGATAGAGTTTGTGTTTGCGTGAGGCCTGAGCATGCCTGTATGTGGGGTTGGCATGTGGTCATACAGCAATGCTCAGCCTCATTACTGGCTGGACCAGGGAACACAGAGTGGTGGCAGCCTGATCTCTATTAGGCCACCAGTTTTGTCAACCCCTAACTTTAGTAAATCCTTCACACATCATTAGGTTGCTGTTGACAGTGAAAGTGACACAATAAGGCATTTCAGGTGTTTTCAAAATAGCATATCTGAAAGCTTAAAAAGCAAATCTTGTCTTTTTATATGTTTGGTTAAAAATTATATTTTAGTTTGCATGCATACAAGTTACTGGAAGTATACTCTTGTATCTTGATTAAGAATAACTTTTCAAATAAGTGTGGTTTTAAATGAGTGGCAATTGTTTCACTCAGTGTGTGCTCACAGGAGACTTGTCAGAGTTTGTATAGGCTAACTTACCTTTCCTGTATCCCAAAAAGATATATTTACATGCAAGAAAATCCTTTGGTAGCATCGAGATGCACATTATTTTGCTTGGTGGATACTGTTGCCCCCTGGAGGCCATTTCTCAATTATCACAATATTAGATTGGAACTTAAATTAAAACTTAGAAATGTTTGCTATTATAAACAAAATATTCCCTTTGGCAATTAAAAATATTGTGATTTTAATTAAAAGGGTTTATGAGCTTATCAGAGAAAGAACTGATTTCTTACTATGCTAATTATTTTTCTACATTTGCTGTTTAGATTTGCAAATTACTAGACAGTAAAATTTAATTGCTTTTTAAGGGAGATGAATATTTAATTTGAATACAGTACTTGGGAAAAATAAGGATTTTGTGAATGTGTGTGTTTTAAGCAGTATAGATAATCAAACTAGGGAGTGTGAGTGTCTCCATGTGCACTGTAGACACATTTCTGCGCAGTGCCGCAATTGCTCACCTAAGCGCAAGAAAAAGGGCAGTGCAAGGCTGTGAGTAGTAGAGGCAGCCCTGGACTGCATTTGTGCTTTGTAGCTCCTGTGTTGCCCCCAGTTGGAAACAGTGCCAAACTCAAGGGCAGCTCACAGAGCTAAGAGTTTTGCTTGGCCATTGATAACAAGGGTTAAGCTGACGGCCAAGCAGGCAGTCGTTCAAACCTCACGTCCAGCTCCTTCTCCACTGAACGGCCTCCTGGCGAGGCAGCCCTGCTGGACTCTGTGCAGGGGGCACACAGTAAGGGTCACCCCCCCAGGCTGTTTCACAGGCATCCTGAAGCGGAAGCTAGATATCTGCATTTGTGTAAAAAAAGTGCCCTCTTTTTCCTTAATTTCTGGGTCTGCTAGAGACTTTCAGCTCATTACAACAGTTTGGTGGATGACTGCAACTGACATTCAGCCTAGATAGCAATGGCTGTTAGTCCTTGGCCGTGGGAGTCAAATTGGAACTACTGAGCCACTTGCATTGGTAATAATTAATTGGGCTCCCCGTGCAGAAAGATATTTCTCTATGTGAATAAGAGTCTGTTTCTAAATATTTAGTTCTTACAGGCGTTGCTAACTAGTGGTATAAATTAAGTATTAATTTATACATGTCTAATTGTTTAGCTTTTGCAATTAGTCCCTTGTCTACACTTGTGATTAGTCTGTTTTTTCTTCATAAATGCTGTACCTCCTGGCCTTTTTTCTCTGCTGGTGCTCTGATTTCTGCTGCCTCCCCAGCCCCATGGGGTGCTGGACTTAGCTCTCGCTATTCTTTGCTGAGCTTCCTGCCCCAGCGAGTGCCAGCGTTTCAGGAGACAGCCATGCCAGCAAAGAAGCAAACCTGTATGAGGTCAGGGAGGAGCAGGGCTCTCTGTGAAGAAAACAAGACACGGGCAATGTTTGGTACTGCTTGTCATACGTATTGCCTAACCCCAGTGAGGCCGAAGTTGCTGGTGGTTAGTGAGCCATGCACTGTGACAGACGCCCAGTTCTAGACCCGTTCTCTGTATTTGGCTGTTGCTTCCCATCCTCACATGGACCTCATGCTGCAGGAAGGCCGGCAGCTTTCTGGACAAGCATACAGAGATCACTCATTTCTCTTTGCAAACTCCTTTTTGTCTGGAGGCTGTAAGTGTCCCTCCTTCTCCAGCTCCTCATTTTCTTCCTCTCCTCACTGTGGGTTCAGTACTCCCTCTCTGAGTGCAATTCAAGTTATGCTTTTTAACCTTGATGCAAGAGGTAACCCAGTCTGCTGTGCTGAGCTTCGTTAGTTCTTCAGGTAAGCTGAGTGACAGTCTTAAAACTGCTGAAAAGCATAGGAAGGGTGCCTGGTAAGGACAGCAACAACTGGGCTTGCGCTAGTTATTTTCTGTCAGTAATATCAGTACCACATGCGGTATGTTCAAGTATTATAATATTGCAGGGTAATAGCAGTTCAAATTACTGTTGCTTTTTCTGAGCTTGGTTGTGAATAAAGATTTCATACAAGCTGAGATGGCAGGAATTTGTAGTTGAAGCTCTCTTGATATGCTCCCTAACTAATTAAAAGGATTAAATTTTCCTCCAATGAAAATATTCAGTCCGTGACATGGCTCAGCAGTGTTGATACACCGAAAAATATTTAAATTTTGAGGACAAGCTGATGGTTTGAGTCTTGTCATGTGAGATTATGTACATATACCTCCACCTTGCATATCTCCTGCATACATTAATGATAAAGTTTAAAGAGTTACATGTAAACCAACAGGAATAGTCTATTACTAACTTTAGATATAAAGACATACACACACAGAAAAGCATTGAGAATGCCCATAACAGCAAATGCAAAAGTCCCTACTCTCCTGCTTCTCTGCAGGTTTCCTCTGTTTCTTCCTGGCAGTTCCCGTCCTGCCTCTCCATACCTAATCCTCCAGCCAGGCTCCTCCTTATGTTACTTTCAGTAGACTTTTTTTTTTTTCCTTTCCTTATTCTACTCTCAGCAGCTCCTGAGTGACCATAATTGTCGTGTAAATGAGGTTACACCCCAGCTGCATCCTGCACTCCCACTGCAGAGGTGCTAGCACAGCCTGGGCAGAGGGGGTCCCAACTGGACCCCCAGTCCAGGGGCTCTGAGCAGCCGCTTTCCAGGCAGAAGCATGAAGGGAGACCAGTGGAGCAGGAGGATGCAGCAGAGGAGGAAGGTGGGCACTGCAGAAATTTGCAGCCTGTAAACAAGCCAGTTTAGAGGCAGGCGGGATGTGCAGCTCATCCTTCAGGGAAGGTCTGGCACAGCCCTACCAAAATTGTCAGAGCAGGTCTGGTTGATGGACTTTAGATCAGGGTGAAAAGGGGCTTTCGGGGTGGGGGAAGTTTCACCAGGTTGAAAATGGGTGAAATATCCATCTGTTGTCCTTTTGGAAAGGAAAAAAAAAAATATCTGTGCATTATTCGCAGGCAGGAGGCTTAAAATTGTGAGGGGAAAATTAATATTTTTGCTTTCAAAATGTAATTGTTTCCCTTGGTATGCTTGAGACTTTGGTCATGACAACACTTGAGAAATAAAGCCTGCATATGAAACGAGGCCCCCTGTGAAAGGAAAGGGGCTCAGGTTTAGCACCAAAGCTGGAAGAGGGTGACTAAGGTCAAGGCGGATCAACAGCACTGTCTGCGAGATGAGCCTGGTCAGCTCAGTCTCCAGTGAACGCGACTGGATAGTCTTTATCACAATGTTTAACACACAGAGAGCACTTTCCTATGAAAGTCTTTGAGCAAATTGAACAGCTGTTATGGGGAGACTGAGGCACTGAGGAAAAATTAGGTGTCTCCCCACAAGGCAAGGGCGGTCTCAGAGATAAATAATCCAGGTGTGCAATATATTACTTCTGTTGCTTAAAGAAGGGGGGAAAAAAGGTAGATCTTAAAGATCTTTGGAGAGGAGAGGAAGTTAAAATATCCACTTCTGTTTGAAGTGTACCTCCTTTTCCTGTTAAAACCTCCAGTTTTAGGAATGGGGCTTTAATGGTGACCACAGGGGAGGTTTAGGCTAACCATGGTAGCACTGACAGCTAATCCCACCTTCTGTTTCTGCTCTGACCACAACATGCAAGCGCTAACAGGCCCAAAGGCAATGATGAGGTGAGGGCTGCCCTGTGTGCATGCTGGGTGGTATTTGCAGTTACAGGAATATGAATAAAGCGTGCTCCAGAAAGGCGTTAATTGCTGTCAGTTACAAATACCACGGCAGGAAGGAGAACTAAAACCAGCACGCAGTTTCTCGTGTTGGTCATGGAGGGCAAGTATAGCCACAAACGGAAGATTTGAGAGAGAAAAAGGTATTTGTAAATAACAGTGAGGAGGAATTCTAAATTGGAGTAACTGCATGCTGACCACAGCGTGGCCCCAGGGCCATCCGCACTGCTGCTGTCGGGGCCAAAGCTTGGCTTTGTCTGCCATGGCGAATGGGTGGAGGGATGGAGGATGTCACTGCTCTGTGTGTGTGTGCGCGTGGAGCAGCTGGCCAAGGCGCTGAAAAAATTGGCAAGACTTCCACCACTTTTCTCCAAAGTAAAAGGGAGGGGGAAAAAATTAAAAATCAAAAGGACTGGCTGACACATGCATTGAGATGCAGCAATACCCCCATCCTTAAAACCCCTGAGAATGACTAGCTCAGTTCAGGAGTATTGCTCCTGCTGGGCCTGACTTACTCAGCCCAGTAACACACAAGCCCCTGCACAGCTGTTCTGGTGTAAGCCAGTGTGACTGACTGGGGGAGAAAAACACACAAGACCTTTGGAAGGTCCCTTCCCATAAATTACTTCCAATGAATTATTTACAGTTTACATTAGCAGCCGCACCCTACATAATATCATTAAACTTTACGAGAGTTTGGATGAACAGCTGCATCTTACACAATATTTTTTCATCTTTACATGTAAGACACTGCTTCTTTCCAGGCTGTTCATTAGGCAAGAAACATTATTTTTTCATTCAACCACAGGGCAAAATGCCATTACTTGCTTGAAAAATTTTACCTCTGTTTACAGTGAAGTATTAACAGTATTTCTTTAAAGCTGGCTTACTTCGGCCTTACAGGTACGGTGTGTGTGGGGAAACTTGCTCTCACAATAATTTAGAAAATGAGTTTATTTCAGAGTTATGTTTACAGGTACAGCGCTAATGAGTCATGGCATAGAAATCTTTTGGGTGATACCTGCGATGGATAAAGCTGCCTGCCTTCATTCTCATGTTAACATGAGGACTTTTGCAGCTGTTAGATCAAACGCTGCAGGAGCTGCCCCTGCTTAGAGGTTAGAGATGCTTTAAGCTTGGGCAAGTTTAGTCTGGTGGGGATATGGCGTTGAGGCCAGGTTTTGCATACATGCAAGTTGAAACAACCCAAGGAGAGTTGGTATCTGGGGTCTGATAGGACTTTCCATATAGGGTCAAAGGTAGGCAAGATCTTCTGCAAGGGTCTTGGAAGGAGTCCAATAGCCGATAGCCACAGCTGGCTGAATGCAAAGACCAGTGAGGACAAAAGTAACATCAGATTTTCCTGTAATGCAAGGTGTGAGAACGTTAACCTGAATCCTTATGCTTGGGTGCTGATGACTGGATGAATTTGGCATGGCAGATGTACCTGGAGCAGCTGTTTAGCAGCCATGTTTGAGCATCTGACAGGCTCTTAACCTCTCCCGTCTTTCAAACCCAGAGACAGAGCCTAGCAGTTCCTTCACATCTCAAAAGAGCTTCACAGCAGCCTGTGCTCCTCATTCTGGGCCCCTCCTTCTTGAAGAGACCTGAAGTAAGGATTTCCAAACTAGAGGCTGGATCAAAAAAAGATGGTGATTCACTTGGGAGCGAGCCTGCATCCAGCACTAGGGCACTGTTAGAGGGCTTTTCCTAAACTGTCTTGCACATTTGTTGTTTGTTTCTGATTTATAGAAAGGAGCAGCATCCAAGCGTGTTTTGTAAATTGACAAATAACAAGAAATTAGGTGGTTGCTGTTCTGACTTCTCTTCCTTATAAGCAAGGCTTCCCCTTCCCCTGCTGCTCAAGTGAACAATATTCCCTGGCCCAAAATTTAGCTTTTCTCTAGCTCTTCATAACATCTAGCTCACGGCAGTTAATGCCATTAGTCAGAGATCTCAATTTAAGTGTCATAAAATACTAATTATAATAAGGTGCTTGATGTGTCTCCCTGGGTGTACCAGCTCAGGATGCTGCTGAAGACCTATTGGGCAGGAGTTACTGGGACTGAATGAGAAGAGTGGTTTGTCACGCTATGGAGGACGTTAATTAGAAAACTTCTCACATTATTGGTGAACCTAATTCATTTCATTACTCTAGAAGAGAATCCTGATTACATCTGCAAAATAGCTGATAACCCAAAGAGCAAATTATGGGTAATTTGATAAAAGACCACTCAAGTTTTTGGTTACATGGCAACAGCGTATTTTGCTGACTTTTGAGCAAGACTAATGACTAAGACGTGGGCAGAAAGAGCAGCACAGAATATCCACAGGGCAGAAAGTCCCTTGTTCTGGTTTTCTGGGAGGAAACCTGATGTTTTCAAGGAGTAAAAGTGGATGTTGCCATGGAAGGAGACTTACTAGTTGTTTCTCATTTCCACTAAACAAATTACGTCTGGAGATCACCTTCCCAATGATACGACTTGTCAAAGCTTACTCGTTGCCCTATGTTTAAACTCTACTGCACAGTGCTAATGGGCTGTATTCTTTATTCTCTCCATGGGCTTATAAATAAATAGTTCTTGTCAGAGACATTATGCACATAGACTTGCATGAACTCAAAGTTAATGTGGCTTTCACATTGCGAAGATGTATTTCAAAAGCCATTTTCCCAATAGATGCTGAGCTGGTGATAGATGGGATTTCATTAGTAAGGCAGATAGATACAAGCTGACATCCTGGTTGAATCGGTTATTGGAGCTGGGGGTTACAGAAAATCCTTAGGGATACGTGTACAGGCACGTAAAACCACCAAGGTAAAGAGCAATATAAAGAAAGCCTTTAAGTTTGTTATTGCTCTGAGCTGTGATAGTTGTCCCAAAGGTTAGGCTGGCTTTGGAACTACTGGCTGAATGTAGCAGAGAAGCCCTCTTGAGCTAAATGCACGCCTTTTATTTTGTTGTATCTCCTTCCTTATAACACATTTATTAAACTCTGCATGTTAACGTAATAAATACACTATTACATCTGGCTTGCTACAGCCTGTTGCTAAGAGTGACTGGGAGGCTGGCAGAGCTTCCCAGGGATTCACCAATGCTGGGAAGTCTCACTTGATGTGTGATTTTCGGGGCGTTGCTCCCCCGAGCTGCCAAGCCCAGGCTAGGTGGGGTGCAGAGCCTCCTGGGCACACACTGCCCCACGCCACTGGGGCACGCGGCAGGGCAGTGGGCAGAAGGCCTGGGACTCCCCGTGTAACTGTGAGGTTGTATATGAGCTTCTAGCTGCCTCAGATAGTCATGTAGGGGCCCTGTAACGAAAGGAACAAAAATGAAGATGAGATCTTGCCCACACTGGGGAGGGTTTGCTAGTACAGTTTTCCAAGGGACCTCTGTTAAAACAAAAGGGGAATTTTTGTGTAATGTAGTTCCTTTTGGCTGTGTTGGCAATTGTGACTTTTTTGCCAGATGGGTCTGGCATCTAGATCTTTTGCCATTGTAAGCGTGTCAGGCAGGGAATGAAAAAGAAATCATAGCTGCGCTGACAGTACCTTTCAACACTGATGAGGAATGCCTATGATCACACACAGAGATGGGAGATGAGTAAGAGACTCGAGGCCACGTTCTGCTCCAGCTATGCAGAGATGCTGAAGAACAATAAAGTAGAGCAGTTTGCTTAGGAAAGTCTCTCAGGGCTGCTGGATGCTGGAGACGTGCCCCTATTCTTTTGGAAAGTAAAAGCATTAAGTCATGGAGAAGAGAAAGGAAGACACATACCCTTCTGAAAAATGGCCTGTTACATCTATGTTTTTTCCCCTTTCAGTCCAGGGAAAATATTGTGTAACGCAGGTGATGGAAGCATTACATTTACAAAATGAAAAGATGAAAAGTCAGTTCTTGCAAAACTCAGACTTAAGATGGGTGGATAAGAGAACAAACCTGGCACTGCACATGATCTGATCATGAATGGAAAGTTGTACATGTGCTTCTGTGTTTCTGTAGATCAGGAGTTTGTAGCAGTTGTGTCCTGCCCCATCAGACTGTCACGCCATTAGTAATGTTAGGTGATGTGAGACAATTTCTGTGAGGAGGCTTTGGCAAGCAGAGTGCCCAGCTGCTCCAGGCCTTGCAGCATCAGCCTGAATGGTTGTGACAGGCAGTTGATGTGCAAAATTTGGAGCATCCAGGTTTGCACACGGATTATGTCTACTTGGAGTTTCCCATGCCTTTTCCAACCAAAATCTGAAAATTCCATTGCTGAAATTCTGCTCATTATTGCCTTGCTGACAGTAGTATTTTTGTTTGCTCTCTCACTACAGATACCTGTAGAAAAAGCTATTTGTCTTTTCAGAAGAGGCTTAAAACAATTTACTTGACTTATTTTCATTTAAGCTGTTGTAATAAATTTATGTCTGGGTATGTTTTTTTTTTTTTCTTCCCTGTACCTAGACCAGCTTGCAGTCTTATCTTTATGCCATAGTTTAAATCTTGTGAGTAGAATCTCAATAAAAGACAAATGGCAAACCTTTATATAAGCATTATTACTGCTTGTTGGATATGTAACATAAGTATTAAAGTCTGAAAAGGTTCTGCCCACTATGCTATAAAAACCAATTCTGTGGCAAAACTTATGGCACACTGAATATTTACTTGCAATAACTGCCCCATGAAAATTGCAGTAATGCCATCTTAAATACGTTCTTTTCAATGCAGAACTAACACGATTATAAAACATAATTTTTTTCATTAAGTTTCTAAAAATATGGCTGATCTGTACCTCCTAGCAGGTACTGAAGTGTTTATAATCATGCTGAGCTGAAGGCCTGCTTTCACAACCATAATATGTTCAGGAACACGTCGAAAAGGAGATAAGATCAGCCCGAATATGGAGGGTTGACTTTCCCTTTAATATGTAGTCAGTGGAGAGTGTTTCTGTAAACACAGAAGAAAACCAGGCGTAGATGTTTGGGGACAAGGTTCCTAATTTATGGAAATCACTGCTACCCAGCGGAAGTCAGTGAAGCTATGACAGCTCATTCCCTGCAGCGGATCTGCCCTTTGGCTCTGCAAATGTGTGTTTGTGTGGGTAATGTGGGACAAGCTGAATGTTGCTGTCCACACTGACTAATGTCCTTCCATGGGAACATGACACCACTCTCAAAAACTACTTTTGCAAACTGTGTACTGTGTAGGAACTGATTTCTTTCTGGCAATGCAATGCAATGATGCTGCAGCCTGCACTCAAAAATACTATTATCAATTATTAAAAGCTCTCAGATTACTTCAGGGGTAAAACTCCTGTTGCCTGAGAGGAACTATCTGGCCAAACCAGAGTACATCTAAAAACTTCAGCATATGTTCTTACAGGTAAGAATATCAAATCTGCTCCTACCTTTTCTACATGTCAGGACTGAAGACCCCAGCAGGTCTCTAGATGTTGCTGATCCAGACCTCTAACAGGGAGACTGTTAAATAGGTTCAGGAAAGATTTCAGAATTCCTGGCCATCTCCACATCTTTGCAAGGATTTACTGTTACTGGTGGTTTTTCTGCAGCAGATTATTTTGCCAGCAGTGTGCACGTGGAAACCAATTTGGCCCTAAAAAAAGCAAAAGACAAGGAAAAGAATCCATAGTTGTTAAGACAGAACGAAGTACAATGAACTTGTAAAGAAAAATGATTTGCCATCCCTTTTTCAAAACACAGTGCAATTTTTCTAAATTGATTCCTACTCATTTTCTTGTCCCTCGTGCATATGACATGAGGAAACAAACTCAAAGTAAGGGAAGAAAGACTTAAGCAAGGCATTAAAAGCAGAGATAGTGAAGCACTGGGACAGATTGCCTGGAGAGGCTGTGGAATCCCCATTACTAGTGTTTGATGTTTGTCTTATCTTGTCTAAGATAAGAGAAGCATTTGTAGGGAATGACAGAGATAGTGATTTTGCCCTAAGAAAAAGAGTGAATGGCCTCTTGAAGTCTCTTCCAGATTCCTGCCATCCTCCCCTCTCCTTTCCCTGTGATTTATGTTTCCTTGAGGTTTCTGCCTGCCCTCTCCTATTTTCTTAACTGCGTATTATGGAGGACTTGCATATAATTGTTGGGTATTTGAGTGTAATAAGATGTTTTTAATTTTCTTTGATTTTCCAACTACATTTTGATTGTTACATATCTGAAATAGCATATGACCTTGTTAAACCACACTTCAGTAAACTATAGTTCGGAACAAAGAATGCAGTTTTGGATCTGGAGTTCAGCAAAGAACAAACCAATCTCATGCTACTGTTCTGCCAAAGAACGATGTGGTACGCTTGAGGTGAAGGTCCTCAGAGGCCACTCAGAGGCCAGTGAGCCATCTCCTCAGCCACAAAGTATGCAGGTTGGATCATAGTGAGGGTATTAACTCCACCCCATCTGGGTGGTCTTCATCCCTCAGCCTGGCTTATTTGCAGGCTATGCAAATCGTCACTCAGCAGATGAGCAAGGAAAAAGACAGAAGAGTGCTTCTTTCCGTGGTAGGTAAACCACACATTTCACTCTGCCCTTCAATCATGTTGCTTCAAGCCAAGCTTCTGTTGAGTCATGAAACCAAAGAGACCGCTGTGTTCCCCTGTGATGTTAAAAAGCTAAGACATATTCTCCAAAAAAATTGTTTTGCATGGAGACATTAGGATGCCTTTTCCTGAAGAATCTCACAAAATCTCCAGGGTAGAATTTGAGGGTTATTCTCTCTTTAATGCATATATGCATACATATATGGGAATATGCCCATGGGTAAGTAAGCCTGCAGGCCAGGGCTGGGTGCTGCGGCTCTTATGCAGGTAGTCCTCTGACTTTGTTTTGAGGATTTGCCACAGATAAAGCAAGAAGACCTCAGGAGGACTTGACCCCATGGTACCTTCCCGTAGCCTCAAACAGCATTTCTTCTGAATACAAAACATCTGTGTGTTTTATCTCACTGCAGGCACAAGTGACAAGTGTCTTTGCTGCAAGCAGAAGAGCGATTAGACCGTGACAAGCTTTTTCTTCTCTCAGCAAAGGTTGAGCGGGTCAGTTTAAAAAGCCTTCCACTACTTGACTGCCCACCCTTTGTGCCTGGAGAACCCATTGATGCTGACGGATAAGATAGCAGGTGGCCCTAAGGATTGGATTTCATATCTCAAAATTGACCTTAAGAATCAGCTATGGAAATAATACAAGGGTTAAAGTGAATGGAAAAAAAAAAACCCAAACCAAAAAAAGAGACTTTGGGGCCATGAAGGTCTATATTTACATCTTGTTGCAATGAAGGAACCAGTGCCTGAAATTAGCGGTTGAACGGTTGTATTTGCAGAGAGTGAGCGTGAATGTGTGTGCGTAGGGGGTGTTTTTCTGCTAATACAGACCAGGACTCCCCTATAATTAGAGGTGGCAGGTGGTGAGGTCCTGCCACAACCATGCATTCACTCTGGCTCCTCACTCAAAAATAGGATTTGGGGAAGCGGGGAGGCGTGCAGAGGGATGTCTCAGGTTCTTGGTTTTTGCACAAAGCGTACCCAACATGGTAATGCCGAGCATGATTGATATCAGTTTGAAGCAAGCTGGGTTCTATTTTTTTTCTGCCCTTAACCAGACCTGAAAAGCAGTCCCAGGCTGTGGCTTCAGCAACCGGCAGCGTGAGGCCAGCTGAGTTGTGTAGACTCCCACAAAGGGTGTCTTGCTTCCGGCAGATGTCCCAGATACCAAGCCGTTCGATCCCACCACAAAAATAGTTGCGTAAAATATTGTGCATTGGCTCCGGCCTGACAGTGATGGGACTGTTCCGCTTCGCTGGGCGGGTAGAAACATCCCGCTGGGGCTGTGGCTTATGTCCAGCAAGTCTTCTCCTTCCATGGGGCAGTGAGGTGCCTCCGTACAAGAAAAGGACAAGATATGGGGGAGTTTTCCCTTCCCTTTTACAGTTGTGCTTTTAAAAATGGACATGCGTTTTCCTAATCGACTGCTGTTGCCTAGCTTTGCTGCCAGGAGGGACGGGAGAGGGAATACAGTAGGGCTTAAGGCTTCTGACACATTTGGGGACTGTTGCTCTGTCATCAGGAAAATAAGGACCAACAGCCAAACCCTCAGCTGGTGACAACTGGCAGTGCTGGGAAGCCAATTTACACCTGCTGGGGTTCTGGCCCCAGAGGAGCATGAAGGAAGCAAAGTGTTTTGCATGGCATAACATGAGATGGTGAGGAGCCGGCATGCTCAGGAGGTTATTGTTGACACTGCTGTTGGTCTTCTTAACGTCGCTTTCTCTTTTCCATGTCATGGACTTCCCACCCGTGGCCTTTCCCAGCCTTGCTGGGAGCAGAACTGTGCCATGGCAGAAGCTGAAGCTGGTAACCACTACTGACCACTGCATACATATATTTTTCAGAAAATCATACCATAAAAATCATGCCACAAATTATCCGCATTCCACAAAATAGTCCCACATGGACGGCTCAGTGAAATAATTCAA
The DNA here is from genome assembly GCA_008711295.1 of Anarhynchus alexandrinus. Taxonomy (NCBI): domain Eukaryota; kingdom Metazoa; phylum Chordata; class Aves; order Charadriiformes; family Charadriidae; genus Anarhynchus; species Anarhynchus alexandrinus. The sequence continues at coordinate 316,071 of VUYV01000219.1, forward strand.
GAATGCTGCTTTTGAAAACAAAATGTTCTTAGCCAGAAGAGGCCTTCTGTTTTGTTCAGTGGGTTTCAGACCTGGCCGAAAACTGGCCCTGCTCCCCCTTGTCTTTTCTCCTGGTTTTATGAGATGTGTACTGCCAATCTGAGCTGTGAAATTGGGCCAGGAACCACACCCAGAGAAGCAATAAACCTGGTACCATCATCAGTGAAGGGGCGGCAGCGCAGCCCAGCGGCCTCAGTACTTCTGGGCTGCTGCATGTGACAAAGCCTGCGCTGCCTGGCTTCCAGGCAGACTGAACTAAGTTGATCCCCCTTGGGAAGTCCAAGCGTGTTGCAGCCGCACGTGCTGCCCTGAGTCTCTGCCTCCATCAGCGTGCGCTGCTCGAGTACCGCAGAGCGTGCAAAACAGGTGTCTGCTCTTCTGATGCGGGCTGGAAAATGTCACTGCTGCTTAAGTCACATGTAAGTTATGTTGCAAGCTGTAAAACAGTGGAAAATGAATACTTGCACTCTCCTGATTTTCATGAGCTGTTCTGTCTCGGTTTCTGGTGTCCAGGACCCTGGTAAGCCTCTTCAATGTAGTTCTAAGTGTGAGCTGTTCTGGCTCCCATCTGCAGCAGCACGTGGCTTTTACAACCTTCCCAGCCTAAAAGAAGCAGTATTTTGTGGTGTGCTGGCAGTTTGTTTGTTTGTTTGTTTACTTTTTTTAGAAGAATCTCCAACCACAGCAGATTTTTCCATTTTCTAGGGGAAGCACTGTAGGCCAAAAGTGGAAGAATGAAAACTGGGAGAAAATGTAATAGGTTAATGTCTCCCTAGATCTGAAAAGCAAGAAAACTAAATTGACTGTCAGTACAAAAATAACCATATAGGATCAGAAGAAAAGTCCATCCACTCACATGTCCTGTCTCTGGCATGTGCTCAGGGCAGAACAAGTACATGCTCCTAGAACATCCTCTGCTATAAAACTTCTGGCTACCAGTCAGGCTCAGAGACTTGCCATGCTGGAGGCTGTTGCCTCTCTATCTTCAGTGGCTCCTTTAAGGATCCTGACTTTCCCTGGCTTTCCCTAATTACTTTTTGAACCTCTTTGTATTTCTCTCACACAAAGCACCTCGTGGTGGTGAGTTTCACCACTGCATACTATGAGGACAGAGTGAGGGGTTGTCATTTCTCAGCCTGCTGCAAGAGCACAGAAGCACTGAAAGCAACCCCACTGGGCTGTGTCAGCATCCAGCACTGTTGTGAAAATCACAGATGCCAGGTGTATTTGTCTGTGCCATGGAGCAGCATCTGGTACCAAATAAATGTTCTTGCTATGTGTCCTTTCAGGTTAGAGGGTTACAGAGGGCCGGTGCCAGGTCCTGGTCTAGCATGGTGAGTCCCTGGCTGCTAGGGTATGAGTCTTATTGATCAGTTTTATTGCAGCAGTACATAGAAGTCCTAACTTGGATCTGATCTGCATTTTCAAGATGCTGTAAACATGCAGCAAAAAGAGAGCTCAGCTCCCAAGAGCTGGCCACTGAAATATTTAGTGAGCAAGAGCAGGCAGATTCAGGTGGGTGCGCAAGGCTGTAGATAGCCACTATCTTTCCTTTGCCATTCCTAGATTTGCTGGATGCCTGAGTTGATGCTAGACAGGGCAAGTGTTGGGAATGACTGTCAGACCCTGACCAGAAAAATGAGAGGTCCCACTTGGTTTCTCGGCTCCTTATGATGCTCTTTAAGGAGAACCCTCTGCCCCGGGGAGGGAGCGCAGGGCTGTGTCCAACACATCTGCCAAATTAATCTCTGTTCTTAATGTGCCTGGGAGGTGTTAGTTAAGTCAAAACTGAAACTCTTCTGGTCAACACTGACCACTCAGAAAGGCAACAGAAGTGTGTATCTGCATGTTAGTCCACACAGCGCTTCCCCACGGAGGTGTTTAAAGGGGAGTGTGCCCAGCTCCCTGTCTTTGCCTTTGCCTTCACAAAGATGTTTCAAGGCTGAACAGTGAAGAAAGGACAGCCTCTTCCTCTGCAAGCTGTAGTGTGTTTTGAAATAAGTTGTTGATTTCCTCAGTAGTGATAAAAGCATAACCCCTATTTTTTATTTTTCATTGATAGATCAGAATAGGAACAGGCCTGTAGCTTTAAAAGTCTGGTGTCCTAGACCACCCTTACATCTGCTCTTGGATTTTACAACCTGCTGTTAACACAACAACTTTATTTACTAAACAGGATGCAGAAAAACTAAGCAATCAAGCAGGAAGCTCTTAAACATAATGTAAATCCTCTTGTGTTGTTTAAGTCTGGTTGTGCTCAGTGCTTTTAGCTGGGGTATGTTGTATAAGTGATTGCTTTGCTTTTGTGAAAGCCAAGGGAGAAGAGAAGATAAAAATACAGTGCAAGGACAATGTAATACTAAGACTGCAGTTTGTGAAAGTGGCTGTTGTTTTGCTTAGTATCTCAGCAAATAAGTATGTGCTTTTAAATATTAGTTAAGCCATGGCCTTTACAGACTGATATTGAAGAATATTGCTGTTTGATAAAATAAGGCACAAAAATAATGCTGGTAATTAGTTATTAATTTTTTTTTGTTCTTTTGCTTGAAACTCACTTTTAAAAGCTTGAAATAGCATTCTCTGTTTGAAACAAGCCTATGCAGCTGGTTGGAAAAGAACAGAAGACTTGAGCTATCATAGGAAAATGATGGGCAAATATAAATATCTCAAGAAGCTCACTGAATTTATTCATAAAGTTGCTAAGTGATAAGTGATGAGGAAGAAGTCTTCTTGCTTATTTGTACTTGATACATGCCAGCACCTGAGTTTTCTGTTGGTCTGAATGATAGCACACAACTGATGTCTTGCAAATACCTTTCTATAAGGATCAAAGCAATTTAGGAGCTTAAGTTACAATAGACATCTAGAGGTATGATTCTCACAAGCATCTAAAATGTGACTACATTTTTTTTTTAAGAAGAAGCATACGCTTGCTTTCTGTATGCAAGTATATTAGCCCTACAAAAAGCTTTAACTTAATATTTGTTGTACTCCTCCCCTAAAGAATGTTTTGCTATGCTGTAGAATAGAATAAGCAGCAACAACCATGTTTGTACAGTAGTACACACAAAGGTACCTTTTCAGATAGACTTAGAGATCAGAGTTGAAGAACTGCCAAGAGACTTCTGCAGGCAGAAGATGTTGTTGGAACAGTGTGCAAATGGCTCAACTTGTTGAAACAAGCCAAAACAAGATCATTTATTCCTAGATAATTGCATCAAATCAAGTTTGAAGTAAATGCAATTTTGCCTGTGGAGGGAGATAATATAATGTAGCTAATACAGAATAGGAAAACAGACTTCAGGAGTAAAATTAGTTCCTAATATAGCTTCTGTGGAATCAGTAGATGTTACACTGGCAATAAATATGACTCATATTATCGTATAGAAACGATATCTATATGAACTTAACCTTTTAGATATATATGAAAATGACCTTTTTTAATATGTTAGTAATCACTCTTAATAATGCAATTATTAAATGCCATATTTCCTAATGAGTTAGCTAGAGTGTTGTAAAAACATTTAGCTAAGATTCTTTTTGGTAAGTTGTGAGAGTGGTTCGGCAAAGTGGCACACCTGCTTAGTACTCCAGCATTTTCATGCAATACCATGGGCCATAGCCTGGTCTCACTTATGCTAAGAAACCCCAAGGTAATGAGAAAGCAGGACTTCTGGCCAAGGAGAGCACATATTTGTCCTGGATGAATTAATTTGAGACAGGATGGTTATTCTGCACATATTCCTGTAACAAACAATAGCTTCAAAATACAACTGTAGTGCCCCTAAAATTAAATTTTGTGCTCTGATCAGAGCACATTGACTAGGCTTAACATTTGATTTTGTTCCATGGTGGATGTCTTTAAAAGGCCTTTTTTCTTTCTTTTTTTTTTTTGGTGACTGAGGACATTCTTGAAATAAACTGTGACAATTGTGGGAAAAACAATGTTCATAAATTCTAATGAAAATAAGCAAACATTGTGTAAACTGCTCAATCTAAAGCAGCAAACTGCTTCATAGCGGTCAAGATTGTGAGGTGCACTTAGACCATCAGAAGACTTCACACTGATTTCACTGTCTAAAGAGAATATTGAAGGAATGAGGCCTGTAAAGACCAGTATCAGGAGAGAGAGCTGTGTTGGAACCCTTGTGTGGGAATGGTGCTTCCGGGGAAAAACTTCTTCAGCTCTCCAGCCGAAATCAGTTACAGCCAACACTTCAATCCAAGGAGTGAAGAAAGCTGTGGCTGAAACTTGCTAAAAGAACTGTCTTAGCCTTCATTTTATCTGGTTATGTACTCTTTTCAGTCTGTGTCTTCCTGCGTGCAGCTTGAGGAGGACGTTGAAGTTAAACTATAGGATAACATTTGTATAATATAAGGAACTGTACAAAGCTCTGAAGGGCAGTGGTGACACAGGTTATATTTACTTTATGTCTGTACCAAGCACTGAACATCATATTCCTTAGTGCCTCCATGAGCTGTCAGACCTGCAGTATGACTGTTAGGCAGGCTAGTAGCAGCACTGAGAGAAAATGAAAACTGTTTAAGTACTCAGAATTTGAAGGGAGGGTAGCGAAAACTGGTTATTGATTCATTTCTGTCTGAGCCCTCTCTAAACACATAAAGATGGCAGTGTGTGTGTGGGGTTTCTATTAAGGAGATAATAATAGATGTGAAGCGTGAAAGAAATGCAGTCTGATGCTGCTTTGTGCTCACTGTAATTACCCTTCCTCCCTGCACGGCTGCTCCATGCAGCCCAGCTTTCTGTCTCAGTTTGCCTCCTCCTCAGCCTTGCTGTGGCCAAAGTGGCCACAGTGGTCACAGCAGCTGCAGAGCATCGCATCTGGGGCAGCCAAGTGAGGTGGGGGTCAGCAGCCACAGTGGCAACCTGCCCTGGCTGTCTGTGCGGCAGGTATTTTCCCACATGGTTCCTGGGCACTGGTGCTGTGGGCTTTGTTGCCTGTTCTCTGTCATCCATCCCATCACTGCTGAGGGATGCCTCAGCTCCTCCCACACCAGTGCAGCCTGACATGCAGAGAGCCTGGCTTAGACTGGACTGGGCATCTGCCATTGCAGTGATTGCCAAACGTCACCCACCCTAGACAAATTCCTGTGAGGAGTACTGTTCCATGGGTGTCCCCCTACAGCACATATTTCCTGGACAAATGCAGATTCAGACCAACCACAGGTCAAAGAAGAAATCATCAACTCTTCCTGTACTTGGTCTTTGAAATGAGAGGCAGGTGATTTCCATAGACAGAAAGGGAATCTGTTTTTTTGTAATTATTACTAGAGGGATATGCTCAGTAAGGTCAGTGGTTCAGCACAGGGGGAAGGATTGATAATTTCTTGATTTTTTTCTGTGGGCTTACTGTGGGGTCTGCAGCTTGCCAGAGACTCCAGGACAATGCAGAAACATAGTTTTCCACATGTTGGTTTTCAAGCCAAGGACGAGACCCTTGAGTTCACATGGGCTAGATTGAGGCATACAGAAGGTCACTTCAGTGCAGGATTATTAAACTTGTCCTAATTTACTCCTTTGAACAACAGTTTGATCTACAAGTCCATAAAAGGTTTCCTGATTGAGTATGTGTGTGTGCGGGCCTGACATAAATAAAAGATGCACTGAAGAACTGAAGATATTGCAAAGAAATCCCTTAAAATATTTTTACACAGAACAGCTGCATGTCTGGTCTCTCTAGCTTTATGTTAATTTCTGGTAAGTAGCTTCAAATTTCTCAGTGCAAGATTCCTCTTCTTTCAGCTATTCTGTAAACCTTTTCTTTTAAAACCAAGCACCAACACATTGCTCTCTTTTCTCCTTTTTCCCCATACATCTGCATCAAATAGATTATATTTGTTCAGCAAGACAGCTAAAGTCACTGCCTTTCAAAATTGTGCTGTGTATTACATTCTCCTATTTGACTCTCATTTTAAATAAAACTTTGTTCTTCAGCTACTTGGAGACCAGGAAAGGGACAATTTGGCTGCAAAAGGACATGCTCTGGGATCAAACAGGGGAGCTTGTGGAATGGGTACAGCTCCACATCTGAGTTTCAATTCACCTTCATCCTCCATCGTTTGGGGTTTTCTGGGTCTAGCAGTAATCCAAGCAGCTCGTTTTGACAGATTTAGAGAGTTTCATACAGTAATTGGAATCTCACTGCTTTAATGTCTTCATTCAAACAGTGTCTCTGATCATGGCACTGAAAGGGAAGTCTTATGCTATACATAGCTTTATGTGAAAAAAAGGAGGTTTATGTGATTATGGTAATAGTTCATAAAATCTAGCAGACAAAGAATAATTTAGAATTCATTTATTCATAACAGCAGAAGTTAATATTCTTCTTGCCTACAAAAGAGTTTCAGACATTAATCTTTTCTCCCAGATTTCTGCTATTCTGCAGAGCTAGTTTGGATTGCTTCAATATTACAGATGCCCTAACTTCTTTTTTTGTCCTTTTTAGTCTTTTCAAAATACTGTTTTTCCTTAAATAAATAATGCTGATTCCATGAAGATGGTATCAAATCTTTCTTCCAACTGTCCTGCAGATTTATTTAAGTATTTGAACTGAACACTGAATTCTGGTCTCTGTTTTGCAGCTAAGCATTTTACTGATAAAGAATAAATCACTTCCCTACAACTGCAGATTAAAGATTTAAGCCACTTAGCATAGGCTTTCATAATTTGAGAATTTCTTGTTAATAGTGCATTTACTTCAGGAACAGGGGAATAGTGTGAGTGCATGTCTGTTTATATATGTTATTTATATTATTTCAGTAGGATACTGCTTTTTTCCTTTTTTTTTTTTTCTGATGATCCTCTTCTATTTCTTCAGCATCTGTCTTATCTAAGATACTTCAAACCTCCCTAAATGTAATTTTAAACTGAGCTCATAAAAGGCTGGCAACAGCTTCAAATACTTAACTAGTTACTTGGGACCAAATTGTGTACTCGCTTGGCCTGACTCTGTCAAAAGCCTTGCAGTTGAAAGCAGAAAAAATTTGGCATGTAGCCATGAGAGAATTGAAGAGCGGAGACCATAGACACAGTGATTCAGATTAATCTCTGTATTAACTTCACTGAAGCAATACATCTGGAACATATTAAAACAATTTTGCTGTGCGATCTGTCAGTTATGTGCTATCATTCTAGAGAGCGGCTCTTTAAAGCCCTTTCCTCCAGGTTAAATGAATTTAGTGGCGGTGAACTGACGGATCACAGGAGATGCTTTTCCTTAGAGGTGTCTAGCGGGGGGGATATCTGCAGATTTTGGTGCTAGGCCTAATGCCTTCTCATGATTTTATCGGGGAGCTGAAAACACTGGAAAAATTACTCTTAATAAAATTTGCGGATGACAACAGGAACAGAGATCTGCTAGAGAAATACAAGTATAGAGAAGGTAGGAAATTTCAGAAGAACAGCAATCTGGCCATTTGCCTTTTTCTTAATAAGGCGTGTTGGCTAATAGGAATCTCTGACCATACCTGCCTCTGTGTGTATGTGTGTGTGTGTACAAGGATGGAAATAACATAGTTTTCTTTTTTGTTAAAAGTTGGTGACCTGTGGTGAGCTTCTTGCATGCTCACTCTACCTGCGAGGTTCATAGTGTAAAAGAAATAAGCAATTGTAAAAGAAATAAGCTTTTAAGTGATTTAAGTAACTTAGGCCTTGCTAGATTTTTTATATATATTTTGGGAATAATCATAGAATGGTTGAAGAATAGATGTAATTGTATAAGGTTGATTAATAGAATGCAGGTGCTTAAAGACAATATGACCATTGAGCTACAACTTCAGAAGAGGAACTGGAATGGAACGATAAGAGTCAGCTGAAAATTAATGAACTTTTGGAACTACTGAAGAATGAAGAACTGGGAGACTTTAAAGAAATCGCTAAGAGCTTGCCAAACAGAAATATCGATTATGTAATGTTGTGTAAAATCATATATATAGAAGATATATTTTGTTAGCCACTTGCCACTCACTGAGGTGATGGCCCAACTCTGAGTTGTTAATAAAGCAAACCTAGAGGTACCCACGGTCTGGTGAAATTCTTTAACAATAGCTGGAAAGGGGGCTTTGTCCTTTGAGTCAGATGAAGATTGGATAAGACCACCCGTTCTGGCCATCCAGATCCACAGGTGTCTGCCCCACCTTCCCTGGCAATCTCTGCAGTTTTGGAAACTTGGCTGGTTTGAGCTGGTTTTGTCTACAGCTTTGTTCAGTTTATGGTGGGGGAGCGTTGCCCCGAGAGCTTTAAGGGAAGTGACCTTTTGGTTTATTCATTGTCACATGCAAACTGTGAGGAGTGGAAACAAATAAGCTGTTGGCATCATAGAACTGATCTGAAGTGTTTTTGAGTTACAGGACAAAAAAAAAAAGTGAACTCCTGACCTTGAAATTTATGGGCACTTTGCTACTCACTCTAAGAGAGTATTGCCTTCTTTCTGGGTCCTTCAGCTTCACCTGATCACCTAAAACTGGGAATATATTTTTGAATTTAAAAAAGTCATATGCTCTAACTAAATGGAGAAAAAATGTTCAGTTCCAAAAATACACTCTGCCACAGAAATGATGCACCTTTCCAGAACATAAGAAAAAACTCCACCAACAGCATGCACACCTGTCATCATTCCTGTCATGACAGCTATTGCCTCATTTCTTCCCTGCTTTCCTTGCACAGGCAGGGAGACTGGCACCCCTGCTAGGGCAGCCCTAAAACAGGACGCCTACAAAGAAAGAGGAAACAATTCATTGAGGTGATCAGCACTTTTCTGAGAGGCAGAAAGAGTGCTGCTGCCAATTGTTTGTTTGAGATTTACATTGACATCCTTAGTCTTTGCGTTGGCTTATCAGCAGCAAGTGGTACTGCAGAACTGGTGCGCTGCATGGCTGTGTCAGAGCTGTGACATTGTTGTCACCTGTGTGGGGCAGGATGCCAGGCCATGCTCCCCAGCAGCAGCAGGAGTTGGCACTGGGCACTTTGCCATTTCACCCTTGCCTGGACACCACCACCTCCACAGAAGCCTCTTGAGGCTGACAGCTGTCCAGCGCCCTTTGCACAAGACCTGCCAAGGGGTGAATGAGTTTCTCTGGGTGGCAATGGAATTGGCGAAAAATTATGGTCAGCCCAACAGGAAGACTAAAGGACACGCAGAAGTACTGGAGCGGTGAGCATGCATCTGCATGTGTCTGCAAGGTTTTCATCCTGGAATGGGTAGAACTTGGCCAAGCTCACACTGCTGCTGTGGGCTTGCTGTGACCAACAGCAAGACTGAAAAGTGCATGCCTATTAATTAGTAGTAAGAATAAAATATTTCTGAAATAAGGCATATTTATACATGGTTCCACGTTGCTAAGCACAGCTTAAGGAAAATAAATAAATCAACCAATGAAGGCATATTAATTTAATCTTACGTGTACCACAAAGATGAAATATCTTTTTTAACAGTGCACTGTCACAGTGCCCTCACAAACATGGTACGACCACCAGGGTGCAAGCTGGGGCTTATTGCTGGCCTGAACATCCCAGACTCAAATTCTCAGCTACTTTAAGTTTGTTAGCTTATGAGTGGAAAACTGTGTTTCTCAAAGTTTTTCCACAGGTGATGTGTTATATCTCTCCCCCTTCCCACCCCACCCCGCCTTTTGGAGTTACCGATTTTCTGGTGACCTCCAAAGGCGTGCGGGCATGTCCCCTAGTCAGGGCATAAGCACGCTGGCAGCAGATCAGCTCCTCGAGGAAGGAGAAGCAAGGACTGGCTGCATTTACTGGCTATAGGCATAAATGTCCCTTCCCTTTGGAGTGCGTGTCCCAGTAAGGATGACCTTTCCAGTGTGTGATGCCTATGTTAGCTGAAGAGTGTGAGGCATTTGGATTTTTGTCCCACAGTGGGCTGAATGTCCAATAACCCCCACAGGGGTTTAGACCACCACGTCTCTTGTGGCACAGGGTTGTCCCCTCCTCTTCTCCCCTCCCCCCCGCCTTGTGGTGGGCCTTCCGAGCTCTGTGACATGCATGGGTGCTAGGTGACAATCAGACAACGAGGCACGAGGAGTGGCTCCGAGTGCCCACTGCCTCCAGGACAGTGGGGAAAGTGCCATTACCATTACTTTTGCTATTGCCATCACCATCACTGCTGGTTCACGCAGGTGAGCTGGGTCCACACCTCCCAGGGAGGGAGGGAAGGGTCCTGGGAAGCCCCTGGCAAGGCCACTTGGAGCTCCACTTGGAGCTCCCTGCTGCCCCTGACATGCCCACAGCACACAGCCTCCCTGGTACAAGCCTGCCTGATTTTTGCTTTAGAGAGGTGCAGATCCACACAAGATTGATGTTAAATGGCAGCCTGCAAACAACCTTGAGATCCAGAGCCCTTGGGTGAAGCACAAGGCTGTAAGAGAGCCTGAGTATTTAACAAGTGTTCTAGAGTGTCTCACAAGCAGCAGGAATCAGCTGCTCAAGTCGCAGTGGACTGATTTACAATCCAAGCAATGGCTTTTATGTTCTCAGAGATCCCTGATATCTGATTGCAGTGGTCTAAGTTGATCAGCAGCGGAAAACTTACTGGTGTTGGGAGGAGGACAGCCTAATTCAGGAAACAATTCAGGGGATGAAGTGTGATGGGAAAAGGTGGGGACAACTCCTTGGTGACTACTTGCAAGAAGGTCTGTGAGATTTAGGCACTTACCTGGGACCTGGAAGACAAATCTGGACTCTATCATCAAATAACAGGCAAAGTGTAAATCAGCTTACAAATGCAGGCATTTGTTACTGAGACAGTCTAACTGAAGCTTGTGTTTCAAAAAGTTGCAGAAGCTTTGGATGCCTTGTTCTTTCATGTGCAGCCGTCATTAATTCGCCCCAGGGCCCTATCTCCACCCTTCCTTTGCCTTGCCTCAGATTCCAACCTGTCCCTGCCCTGATCCTGCCTGGATCCCAGGTGTTCTGTGTCAATACCTGTGTGGTCTTCATGGTTGTCCCATGGTGGAGAGATACCTGTGGGTGGTGCCCCTTGCCCTGCTGGAGACAAGCTGCGTGGGACATGAGTGTGTGTCCAGCATCTGCATATGGTCCTCAGTTCCTTCCCTGCCAACTTCTTTTCTCCACAGCAGCAAGAATGTCAGAAGTAGAAAAAGCTTTCCGTAAATTTGCGATATACGGTGACACATCTGCAAGTGGCAACGACATGACGGGGAAAAACTTCTCCAAGATGTGCAAAGAGTGTGGGGTGATGGATGGGAAAGCTGTGACCAGCACTGACGTTGACATCGTATTCAACAAAGTCAAGTGAGTGTCTCAGGGAGGCACGGTGGGCAGCTCAGCCAGGTGGGAGGAGGGAATGGCAGGAGGCCGGCAGGCTCTAGGGCAAGAGGCAGCCTTGGGGGCTTTCCATTCCACTGCCACCCAGCAGCAAGGTAACATTCCTCTTGGTTTCCCCTTGCCATAGGACCAAGGGTGCCCGCACCATCACCTTTGCTGAGTTCCAGCAGGCCATGAAGGAGCTCTGCAGCAAGCGCTTCAAGGGCAAATCACCTGAGGAAGCACTGCAGGCTGTGTATGGCCTCATCGAGGGGAAGGAACCTGGCAGTGTGGGCGCCACGGTGAGTGTGAGCTTCCTCACCTGCTGTGTACCTTGAGCTGCCACAGGACCACCCTACCCTATTGCAGGGACATGTGCTCTCCTCACACATAGGGAAGAGCTTGTTTGTGAGCTGTTTCCTAATTCTGGCTGCCTCTTGCTGGCTTCCTTTCTTGCAGAAAGCCACCAAGGTTGGTGGGGTCGAGAGGCTGACAGACACTAGCAAGTACACTGGCAGCCACAAAGAGCGTTTTGATGAGAGTGGCAAAGGCAAGGGTCTTGCTGGCCGCCAGGATCTGACGGAAAACAGTGGCTATGTTGGAGCCTACAAAGGAGCTGGCACCTATGACCAGACGCACTAGGACTGAAACTGCTTAAGGAAACAAGGACTTTTTCCCTATAACATGGGAGGAGAAGCAAATAAACATGCAACCAGTCTTCTGTGTCTGTGCACCTCAAATCTGACAGGGTGGGAATGCATGGGGTGCGCACTAGATGACTCCAAAGAGTGGTGCAGGTTCCCCATCTGACCATGCTTTAATTACTGTGCGGTAGGATTAAATCCAAGCCCAACTTTGCCTTCTGGAGGAAATTCTATGGGGCAGCTAGTCCACTGCCATCATGCCTCTTCGCATTTCCAATCAAATGAACAGTAGATTAGTTTCCAAATAGTCACTCATTATTTTTATTCTCTCCTCCCAACATGCTATACTTTTTGCTGTAATTTTTGGCTTTGGAAGCAGTGTGTGCATGATTTTGCATTTCTAGACTGGGTTACATTTGAGTTGATGGTTTCTGGTGGCAGAGAGCCCACCAGTGCTGCCTGACGGGACCTTGAAGAGCACTATTACAAGGTGTAGAATGCAACATGCACCACACTGTGGAGAGGAAAGGGGGACCAATAAAACCAGTTCCTGCTTTTTGCTTTCCGCTTCCCCCAGGGTAAACCTTCTCACCCATTCCTAGCACTTGGCATGGTCACTCATTACTATTTCCCCAGGCTTCAGGATGCTGGTTGCTGGGGAATAGTTTGTGAGCCTGAGGAAAGCAAATAAAGAGGTGTGATGTGGGGGATCCGGAAAGAGGGGAAGCCTGTGTGGAACCTGTGTGGAGCATAGCAGGCCCTCTGTACTCTTGGCGACACTTTGCAAGCTTTGCCTGCACCCAAATCCTTTCCCAAACTCCTGTCTCTTTCCCCCTCTGCCTCCCAGCCCCACCGCTGTTGTTGCTTATGAGATCTCTAGTGCTGACAAGACCTAAAATCACACAGGCACTTGTTCTTTCTCCCTGGCATTTTGACAGGCTGGTAGGACTAGCATGTCGCTTGTCCCTGCCACTGGATCTGTGGCTGTGTGGCAACTTTGGGGTGCCCGGTGTGGGCACCCATCCAGGACACACTGCTGGGCAGCAGAAGGCTATGGGGGCCTCCTTGGCTGTGTCACCGGCTCTCAGCCCACCAGGGCTGCATTCCCTGCCAAGCACTTTCAGTCTCCTGGATTTAGCATAACTGAGCTCTTAGGGATAACTGAAACAGCACCTTTGGGTCAGTTTCCCCTGATGTTATGGAGAATTACTTAACTGTGCTATTCCAGTTCTACAAGCCCTCATCATGGGCAATGACATGGGTGGTCAAGGTACAACACTTGCTCAGAGCATGTTGCTCTTTGCTCCATAGCGCTGACAAACATCCTCCTTGTTGCACTAACCCTGAATAGCATATCAGTTGGGTGGATCTAGGAATGAACAAATCCAGCTTGCTCACTTGCTCTCTCTTACGCTGTCCTTTGGTACTGATGACTTTTTATGCTACTTTAAAAAAAAATCCATTTTACCGCTAGGTAACTCCTATATATAAAGTGGTTTGGTGACTCAGAGATATGTGGCAGAAAGTCCTACAGAAAAGTAAACAGAGGCATTGGGCATAATTGTCAGGGTCTTGGTAGCAGGAGACAGCAGGAGTAATCTGGGAGGAGGACGTCACAGACCACCCTGTACTGGCCCACAGCCTGAGCAGGTCTGGAGTAAAGAGATGCCATCAGCAAGTGCTGGAGCAAAGAAACCTCCTGAGCAGGGGCAGGCACACAGAAGACACTGGAGGACTCTAGAGGGACTGCGGATGGTGGAGAAGGCCACAGCAGAGCAGTGCAGTGGGAAACAAGGACCAGCAAAAGAAAAGTAATCACAGCAGCTGGCCCCAATCTCCTGTGCTGTTGATGGCCTCCTCAAAGGCACTGAGGGGATGGTAGACCAGGAAACAGGCTTGAGAGTTGTCTGAGGGGAAGCTGATGTATTTCCCCTGAGTGTTTGTCTAAATGCTTATCTTTATTTCTCAATACCAGAATTGATAATTCAAAGTTTGTGTTAGTTGGCAATATAATAAACTGTGAAATTCAGACTCAAGACTGTTTCTTTGCCCAGGACATAGGAACTGGATAGAGTAAAATGGAAAGAACAACACTGGAACATATGTAAAAAAAAAGTAGGCCTTATGACTGCTTTTTAATTTTTTGTGTAACTCAGGTCTTTAAAACACATACTCAAGGTGGCTGGCCTCAGCAATGCTGTCTTGGTACATCACATCCTGTACAACATTTTAAGCAAAGTACCTGTAAATTAAGAGATAACAGGATGTTGTACAAAACCAAAAAGCTAATGCACTCAATAAAACAATGACGGAACATTCTCACATAGCTCTGTTTTTGGTGGCGTAGCATTCCTTATTTAAATACTGTCAGCAGGTAGTTGCAACGAATACTAATATTTCAGAGTTATGATTGCTATTCCTGCTGCTTTATCTTATTAGTTCCTGAAGTGGCTCTACTCATCCTGTTGTTCTTGAGATGCCCCTGCAAAAACATGGCTGAGAGGCTGCAGGACTGTATGACAATGCCCTGGACCTGGACTCAGCTCTTTAACTGTTTTCTGTGCTTTGGTGTGTAAGTCATGGTCCCCTGGTCTTCCCAGGATGAAGGGCTGATTGATTTCTTCCCCACAACATGGCACTATGTGGGAAGCATTGCTGGTGTGTGTTACAGTGTAATCAAAGATACGGGTTTGAGGTTGTCCCATTATTTTCCACGCCCTTCCACCCCAAACACTTATTAATGCATGATAGGTAGTAATCAGCAGGGTCCTGCTGATTCTTGGTGGCCAAGCAGAAAGGCATACTGGCTTCATGGGTCCAGCAGTGTACTGCCACCAAAAAATGCAGTTTTCAAGGAAAAGATGTAGGTTCCAGCAGTCTCACAGCTGTATCAGTGTCCAGGTTTGGTGTGGCCTCTGATGTCTCTGTTCCTTCTAGCTGCACTTCAAACACCTTGGAACCTTTTCATTTTGGGGGAAAGGAAGACAAGGACTGCACTCAATAACCAAGCAAACCTTGAGCACATTTCTTTGTTCAGGCCTCAGCTTCCTTGTAATTAAGTGACTCAAGAAATTGGCCACATACAGTTCTGTGAACAAACACAGGAATGTGTTGTATTATTAGTTTCTTTCATATATATATATATATAGCTGGCATGGAAAAAGCTGTGGGAGCTTTGGAAACAAACTGAGAGCTTTGTACTTGTGCTGTGTAGTGTGAGTTCTGGTTTGCATTAACTCGGGTACAATGTGACACTGGAGGGTGAATTTCTGAGACATGATTCAATCTGTACTTCATCCTGTAATCTAACTTGTGTAGTACTCCAGCACCAACAATAATCACTACTTGTCCTGCCTCTTCCTTATAAGTAGAAACCACAAAAAGATGAGGAATGCCATGCTCACTCCCTACAGCAGCTACAGAGTGGACAGATAAAAAGGAAGCCATGGTTGACTGAAGAGTTTAAAAATAGTACCTGATCAGTGCATGTCCCTGGGGAAGCAGTAATACCAGTGGATATGGGATTTAATAGCCAAAGACATGCACATGTCAATGACAGAGTCCACAACATATTTGCAAAATAAAAAAAAAAAGGTTATGTTCTAGTGCATTGGGAGCCTGCAGAAATTGAGGCGGCTCCCCAGTGCAAGGGGTGTGTGTGTGTGTGTGTGTATGCCATCTGATAGTAAATATCTGTACCATTTTGTATTTCCTCTCATGAAGAGGCCATATTATCTAGAAATACAGCTGTGCTGGGAGAAAGAGGTTAGGAGCTTTCCTTGTGGCGGTGGCTGAAGTTTACTGTGCATCACATCTCTGCGCTGTCCTTTTACAGACAGACGGAGCCTGAGGGCTTTGGGAGAGAGCTGGCTGCTGGTGCTCCTGTTGTAATTTAAGCACGTGTTTGCATAGTAGTCAGAAGACCGAGGCCCATGGAAGCTGCTAGAAGAGAAATGTAGCTGCACACATATAAATGGCCCAGTTCAGGGGATTTACTGGCAACTGTGGAAATCTTGCTGAAACAAAAAGACATTGATAATTTAGGTGTTTACACCCAGCTATGGCTAGGATGTGTCATTACTGCAGAAAAATAGGGAAGCATTGGCTCCAAATTACACATCTGTTGGGAAAAGAAACATCAAACCAAGCCAAACAGTCAATTTACAACTGCTCCAATGTAGAGCGGAAAAAATGCCCCCAAGTCCTGCTCTTTGGCAAGCTCAGTGAGCTTGTTTCTCTGGTGCATCTCTTGATGTATCCCTGCCCCCCACAGCCGTTCCCTTCCATGCAGCTTCCTTCCCACCTTCTAGAAATGCAACTGAAGACCAACAACATTAGCATTTCTTTGCCAACTTGTCATTGCTTTAGGGTACTGGAAGTGGGACTTGATACACCAGTCAGATAGAAATCATTTGATAACATTCATGAAATCTGCACACAAATTAGAACAAGATCTGACGATACAGCTGCAGTGGCTGTGGAGTAAGAACTGAGGCAGGAGGAAAGGGAGTTATTGAACACAGGTAGGAAAGAATGACGAGAAACTACAAGCATGTGTGCCATGTGTATGTGTAATGTTTTTAAAGTAAAGTCTTCAAACTGTGCAAGAGACAGCTATAAAAGGCCTCTACTACCTGTTCTGCTGCTCAGGCATGCAGTTACAGTCTTGGCACTCTTGTTCTTGCTGAAACCAGCACAATTTCGCTTTAACCAAGCAGGAAGAAGAAAGAACAGACGTTGATGTCCATGCAGCCACCGGCTGGTGGCAATGCCGCAGGACAGAGAAGTGTGTATCCATCTAAAGTAACTCTTGCACTGCAGCGTGGGTGGATGGCTCACACTATTTTCTGTGGTATTGAACCCTGCTGTGCAAAGTGGTTTCTATTTTTTTTGCTGTTGTTGTTGTTGTTGCAGGCTGTATTTTGAACATGACAGAAGCACGGGGAACTCAGCACTCAGGTCACTGACCCACAGTTGCAGGCGACATGCCAGGCGGGCAGTGGTAGCTGCACCCGCATGGCAGTGGGACTCCTCCACGAGCACTTTGTCACAGTTAAGCAAGGTTTGGACCTAACAGGCTCTTACCCTGACAATTAAGGCATTTGCGATGGTAGACAGATGTGGGGAGTAAATGATCTATGCACATTTATACTGGACTGGTCATCCAGGTGCTATTTACATTTGAAGCTATGAATTTTAATGGACAGCAGTGTAGTGCTTTCTCCAGCTGCCTCTTGTTTCCTCTGCTTCTCTGGTTATTGAGAAATGTGCGCATCTCCACTGTTTTAGGGAAGCAGTGGTTATACTCAGTGCAGAGTTAATTATATGCCAAGGAACCCAGTGGGTATTCACCTCAATTAACACACATATGACAGGAAAGAAAAAATAGCCATTTGGAGAATGATGCACAGTACTAGCTTGGCTTCAGAGAGCTCTGGGTAGCTGGAGGACTGTTGTTTCCAGTCATGTTTGGGCTACATCACTCTGACTGTTGTTTCACAAGAATCCATGGTGTAATACAAGCCTGAAGGAAAACGTGTATGCCATAGGCTTGTCTCTTTTTTTGCAGCGCTATTAATCAATCTCACAGAAGACAATTTCTTTCCCTACACACTTTGTCTTTCTGACAGTTGCTGCATGCTCCACCCTCAGTCCTCTCCTCCTTTACCAGCTGCAAACCTTCACTGGTTACCTGGCTGCCCCAGTAAAGGCGTTTGTGTCTCAGCCCCCAGCTGCCTGTAGTTACAGCAGAAGGCATTCAGCCGTTCGATCTTGACCACCAGCCCTACAACCACTCCCCGCTACCACCAGACACACAAGTTGCCCTGGCAGCAAAAGCCAGGGCCCAAATGTGGTAGTGCCACTGTCTCGCGTTGCACCATGGCATGTAGCACTGGGTCACACTGCTGGGGAGTGGTGATACTAACTCTTGAAGTGGCCCTTTTCCCCTTGTCTGGGATCGCTTCAAGTACAACATTGTTTTACATTACTGCTGTTTTTCTTCACTGTCAAGAATCAGATGGTGCATTTTTTTCTCTCCCTTTTTTTTTCCCTTCTTCCTTTTCTGCATCACTTACAGGCTTTCCGTCCTCACTAAACTTAGAGCTGGTAATTACAACTGCTGGCTTAATGCTCCTCTGTACTATTCAACCCAGACGCCACCCTCACTCCCTTATATGCATGTGTGGGACATACTCTGTACCTTTCTGCCTGCAGTCCCCCACTGCTGGTATCACTTAAAAGACAAGGGGGGACACAGTCTCAGAAGCCTTCGTTAATCATCCACAGCTAGCCATTCCCGATATAAATCATTCACGATTTGTCCTCACGTGGAACTTAGCCCCACAGCGAGCAGCACATGGCCTAACAAGTTCCTTCACTACGGCACAAGCACAGCAGCAGCCGGGGCCGAAGGGAGAGTGCCAGAACTGCTCGGACAAGTGCATCAGTCCAACAGCGTTCAAGGATTGCCACCTCCTGGCAGGGCCAGGGCACACAGCTGCCTCAGACCACCACCCAGCTGTGCACGCCACGCTCAGATGCACACTTTATCAAACTTCCAGTTCTGACTGCGATGATTTCAGGTGTGAAAATTATGGGTATTTTTCATTGTCTGATTAAAAGTCCCCTTTTTGCACAGTGTTTGAAGCAGGTGAAGATTGCACCAGGTTTTTTTAAGAAGTTTGTGTGGGTCTTTACAGGAAAAGGTGCATGGCCTCCTGTGCTCTGAAAAAACTCAATGATTTTGTAGATTTGAGCCCTAACCAAAGCTGTAATTGCACTGTGTTTTCCTTCACTGAAAAACCTGTTTAACATGTTCTCAGCTGCTCCTTCTTCCCTGAGTTACTCACACCAGCCTCCCTTCCTCCATGCTGAAGTTCGCTACCCCTTAACTCTGCTGTAACAATTACTTGTGGGACTACACTGCCAAAAGGAATTTCTGATATGAGTCAACTTAAAAATAAAGACAACAAAATGCAGACTGCCAAAAGACAAAAGCCCCGTCATATCAGTTGATGGTGCAGTCCCACAAGTGGGAAGGTGGAACAATTAGGCCAGATTTGCTACACAGGAAAACAACCACAGCAGTACAGTTTAGGTCAGTCACTGACTGATCCCCCCAAAAAGCAAGTACGTGCTTGAAGAGTTGCCTAGCTTTCGTCTTTTGTTGTTTATTATTCAGATTCACATTCAGTCCTATCCAGCCTTTGCTTTCCTAAGGACTTGACCCTGCAGGAAAAGCTAAATTAAAGACTAATATCTCTCTGTTGTTATTTCAGAATACCTAAAACAGTTGCCTGCACCTTTGGGGAGGCTCCATGTGGTAAAATGTGACTTAAGTCCCTCATAGCTGATACCTGCGGTGCAGAAATCCTTGGACAGCTGATATGCTGCACTGATTCCTGACAGCCCTAACCTTCCAGATCCAGCACAGTATTGTGGAAAAGCAGCATCTTGGAAAGGCTTTGGGGTAATAACAACATGCATATTTTGGGACATTTTTCTGCTAGTCCTGAATAGCTCCAAAAGCAGGCCAGGCTTCAGTGGGCTTATCTGTTGTGTCAGGTACCTTTCAGTGTCAATAGGGGAATCTCAGCCTTCCACAACAATCACAGTAATTCAGTAAATACACACACTCTGCACAGCATCGATATTTTTTAGAAAGCACTTAAATATTAAAGATTCTTGTTAAAACAACATATTTTGTAAAACAGCATCTTTAATTTCAATTTTAAAACCTAATCCATTTATCTCATGATACTTTATATTCTTATTGTAAACCTTTATTACATAATAGTGAAGTTAAAAACAATTGAGGAACACCAGAAAGTGACATTCACTCAGAAGAGAAGGGATGAAATATTCCTCTAGTTTTGTTATATCAGACAACACTTTTGAAGACAGAAAGACAGATACATATATCTGTTTGTCAGGGAAACTGAGTACTGTCACCTACTGGCTAGTAGAGATTTGTGCAATTTGTTTAATATCCCCATGAATGTACTAATTGCACATGTAGAGCTAACAATTTCTCTGCAATGGGATTGAAGCAACAAAACACCTACATATAACTATGGCTAACTTCTACACAAGATAGTCTTGTAGAAAAATGTTTCTTAAAAACAAAACAAAAAATAAGTCATCTTCTATATTGGTCACATTTGAAACATGGTCTATTGCACTCAGTATCTTTCAGTAGCATGTGCTTTCTGAAGTGTCTTGCATTGGACACTCAAGATTAAACTACCAAAAATCACCAGGTATTTTTTGAAAAATAGACCATAAGCTTAGTAAAAAGAAAAAAATGCAGTAACTCCTACATTTGTTTATAGTAATATCTTATGAAAATTATTTCACACTTTCTCACTGTAATTGCCCACACAGTTTCTTTGCTAAAGAAAAAAATATCACTGCATCTCCAAGAATACCCTGTTCACACATAAACACGTATGTTCTAACCAACTGTATGCAATAAATATATCTAACTCTAAATCTTATTCTTTACATTCTTCTAAAATCTCTATATCTAGTAGATGCAATGTATGTAGACTCCTGAGATATATGTCAATGACAGTAAAGTAGCTGCTTGTGAGAATAAGTGATAGAAATTTTGATATCTATAATATTTAAAATGAGATTGGACAAACAAAGCACAAAGGTAAAAACAGAATCAGAAGTTGACTACATTATTTGTTATTCCCATTGCTATACTTGCACATTAATGGAGATGCATGGCGCATTACAAAAGAATGTTAAGAGAAATACCTTTTCCTGAGATGCTCACAGGGATTAATAACAGGACAAATACTAATACTTAGGAGTGGACAAGAGTAAACTCGATGTCCATATGCCTGTTTTAAAATATTTGAGCTAGGGGTGAAATTTAGCTTTAGAGGCAATAAGATGTGGTGAATTCTCACAAATGCTTTTCAAGAAAGGTTTGAAAAAAGACCGAAATGATTGCTGCTCAAAACACAACACAAGGAGCTTTGGTATACCAGAAGAGATATGTGGAAAAGATATCTCTGGAGAAGGCTGAAACAGCACAGAGAAAAAGAAAGGTGCTGCTTCATCACTTTTCACTGTACAGCTGTCTTTTCAGGAATGCAGTGATGCAGTTTGTGTTAAAACCCAGAATCATTGTCTTAGGTGCTGATACATTTTGTTCCAAGATGAGAGCAAGCCCCTGAGTTCCCAGGTTTCACCAGGAAAAAAAAATAGTTCCCTGAGGGACATCTGGGCTTCCACGTAAGATGAGGAACGAGAGAAGTTGGTCGCGCTTAAAGGAGATGATGATGATAGAAATTCACATCTCCCAGTTCCCCTCTGCCTAAATTACTACTGAGAAGAATATGATTTGGTTTTAAAGGGGCTTGGGGGTAAAATCAAACATGCTGTCAGTCAAAGCGACTGACACACTTTCACAGTGAATTTCCTTCACAGTGAGAAATATTTATGCTATTCTTCCTTGGGGAGGGGGAAGGCTGGAACAACTCTTAATGCATTTGAAGGCTAAGAATATTAATATCAAGAATCAAAATCCCAATCTGCATTCACATATAAGAGAGGAAGAGGGCTGAAAGACATTAAATAGGTTTTACATGACCGCAAAATGTGATGCCAATAAAACTGTAACTAAAATGAAATGGAATGTAGCAGAAGTATAAGCATCTGTTCTGACGTCCTTGCTGCTCGCTTTGGGGCCTCTCCACTTTCAACACTCTATTTTGGGGCTGGATATTGCACAGAAGGCAAGAAAAGGCAACCCTACAGACACAGGGCTTAGCTCTGAGCTTTGCAGGGTGAAAGCGGCAGTACAAAAATCAAAGTCTCTTGGTTTTGGAAACTGAACTGCTTCTCAGAGGGTGCTGGCTGGAGGCACGGATGCTGCTGTTCTTCATGCCGTTAGTGGGAAATGTCGTAATAGTAGTTACGTAATCTTAGCTCGACCGCAACAAATCCTGGTCTGTCATCAACACTGTGGAAAGACAACAAGTATCACTGTGTAGGAAGGAGGAAGTTGTAAAGGTGTGTGGGCCTTGTAACACTTGGGAGTTTACCTCAGTGGTGGATCATTTAAAGCCGCTCACAACATTTTAAGGCTACCAAAATGATGCTAGAAATGAACACCAAGTGGCAAATGTTACTACAGAACATCCAGTCAGTGGATTTACTATCATGCCTGTTACTTTGTGCTTGGTGAAGGTACTACAAGAAAGAAATGGCAAATCAGCTTCATCTGATTTTGTACTTAATTTACTTCAGTAATAATCTAGAGAAAAGAATATTTACAGTGCAATATCTGCCTTATAATGGGTACTACAGTCATACAGAGTCACTTAACACCACTGAGAGGAGCCTAGGCGTACACTGTATGGCTGTACTGTCTTTCTTTCCTCTGTATCTGCAACTCTTTGTTGATTTGGGAGAACACAATTAAACTGACAAGCCCTTACAATGACACATTATATACTAAGATAGTTGCACTGCCTGACTTGAGCCTTCTTTTTAATTTTTTTTGGTTTTCTTTCCAAGATTAAAGATATTTAAGTACAAACAAATAAAAAGCAGGATGCTTTATGACATACTTATTAATCATAATAAAAAAAAATATCCCTTTCTCTCTAGAAATGTTATGGCATTCTTTGAGTCAAACCAAAAGGCAGAAGTTATTTTATGGCTCCACATTCTTTCTAGAGTACTAGGTGTAATAAAACCAACAAAGAAGCAAGGTACCTAAAAGTGAAGTACCACAGCTCCTTAAATGGAGACCTTTGTTGGACACACATATTCTCCAGATGGTCAACTGGAAGAATAATGGACATTACAGTAGACTTTGGGTGCTTTATGGATACCTTCCTACAGCTAAAAGTAACTTCAACAAGATAGTTTAAAATGATAAACCATAAAACATTTTAAATAAATTTTTGCAATATATTAATTAAAAAAGAATATCAGGTAGGCTTCCTTTTCTTTTTTTCTTCTCTATATTTCATAATTCTAACTTCTGATTTGTTATTGATCAGAAAAAAATGTTTCTGACATATTAGGTATGATCTGAAATGAAGTTTTGCCTCTTGCTAATAGGACATCAATGTGGGATCCAATCTGAGTATATTCAGAAATGAGAGAAGAGAAAAATAGGTCCAAACAATTAATTATTGAGGAATGGAATGAATAATTTGGCAATATTACTTTGAAATTTCAGTAAAGAAAAAGTCCTGGAAATGAAAACTAAACACAATACAATCCAAAATTAAACAAAAATATTTGCTTAATTTCAAACTTTCTTTTCAAAATGCATCAGATGGTATTGTAGAATGCCTTATTTTTTATGATACCCTATTTTTTTTATATAACCGTTCCAGCAATATCAACTGCATACAACCAGCTTCTTGTGGTTTTCAAGATATAATAACTCAATAATTTTCACTTTAAAGTGCAACTGAATCCATACTTTGGAGGTTGTTTGTAAGCTAAACACCAGCTGAAATGATGTATTTTGAAACACCCTTTCACCCCCCCTTTCTGGCTATTAACCAAGTAGATCAAAATATTCTTATATTAAAAGAGAGAGCATAACATCACACTCACTTGTATGTCCAACACAATTTCATTAGGTCATAGACTTCTGTTGGACAGACTTCAGGTCGTTCCATTCGTTCTCCTCTTTCAATCATATGTGCAACTTCACCACCTTTCATTCCCTGGAACAGGGTGACCAGAACAGTCATCTGAGTTGCAAATGATTACAGCACACATGACAGTATAAATCAAATAGAGGCCTGGACTTGATTTTTGGGCTATCCTTTGACTCATTTGTTGCAACAGGTGGGGTGCTAAGGGCTCCTTTGGCCTGCAATAACCCTTTTTAGGTAGGAAAAGGGACTGGTTCAAATTTGCTCTGAATTTTTACAGAAAAAAAATTTTGCCAGATAGAGCTACTCACCTTATATGGTTTTTGCCCATAAGAGAAAGCTTCCCACATTAAAACCCCAAAGCTCCAGACATCACTTTTGCTAGAAAATTTGTAGAAATTCATGCATTCTGGAGCATACCACTTGACTGGCCATTTTCCATGACTTTGTGCCTAAAATAAGTCATAACAGAAAAGAAAAAAAGCAGGCTAGAGACAGTGGTAGGTAGTAAACAACATCAGAATTCATGTAAGCCAAGTTAACTTAGATCTGCATGCATTTGTACTAAGTACCATAACATTTCTGATGCAGTTGGCGTTACAGAGAATGGGTAGCAGCTTCTTAAAAAATGTTACAAAATTTTTCCTAATCTTCCACTTTCAAAATAATGCACTGAAATGAAATCTATGGTAAAGCAAAGCTCAGCTAAATGACCCGGAGTCATGTTTTTAGTGGCATTTAATTTAAAGTTGCTCTTTAAACATCAGACTTTTCATCTAGGCTCTGCACCCAGAGGAAGAGACACACACGCAGCTACACTGAGCTACGTTATTACTTGAAGTTGATGCTCCATTTCAAAGCACAGTGACCACCTTGTGGCAAACTGCAGTTCGACTAAGTTATGCCGTAACGCCATGTTACGACAATGCAAGTGTCAAGCTATCCCAGCACAGTGCTAGATCTAGTGAAAGAACCCCCCTGCATTTTGTGGAGTTGTACAGGGAACGGGCCTTTGATACCAATTCGCACACCTCTGACAAGCAGCTCTGGCTAGCTAGTGGCAGTGATTTAAGATGCCCTTTCTGGCAGCAGTTACTATTCCCATAGGAAGGTCATCAGAAGGGAGTATGTGCTTGCTCCTCCTCTGCAGCATTTCATGGGCTGGCTTATTAGTTTTAAACAGCCGATGAAAGGGAACAGGCAGAAGGAAGAAATAATTTGAACTGTAAGAGCAATATATCAGAAAAAAAAGCTACAGACATGATTAGAGCCTTTGTCTCCCACGGATGTTTTTACGTTATTAAATGTAGCAGTTATTTCAGTCCCTTTAGCTGTACAGAGATCAAATGAATTTAAAACCAAGCTAAACAATTTCTGCTTAGATCAAATGATTATTTACCAATGATATTCTTTCAAAAAACTTCCCAAATTCAATTCTGTTAGTCAGTAATACAGTGTGCTAGATTAAATTTTCCTTGGACATGGTGAAAACCCTAAGTGCCCAAAAGTTCACATCTCCAACAAAGATATTTTCCCCCTTTTATATAAGAAGGTATCTCACTTCCACAATAAATTTCAACCTTCTAATGACAAGTTTATAAAACATAAATGGATAAAGTAAGCAAATAAAAGATGGGACTAGCTTTTTCCACCCTACACATCTCTTGATGTTGATCACACATTTTGAAAATCAGTGACCTACTATCAGGCCATAAAATAATGGATGATACATATTATTTCTAATTTTCAATTTTTAAAAACAACTGCACTTCAACTGAAAAATAACCTTAATAAGCTATGCTAGTATACAGCTTTCCTGTCTTGTGCAAACCTTACCTTATAATAATTTTCATCAGCACTAAGAGCTTTAGAAAGTCCAAAGTCACTAATTTTGGCATAATGTTGGGTGACTAATAGCACGTTCCTTGCAGCCAGATCCCTATGAACGAAGTTATTCTCCTCCAGGTATTTCATCCCCATGGAAACCTGATGTACCAGCTCTGTTATATTCTTCTCCGTGACATGTCTGCAAATCATAATTGAATTTTTAAGAGGTCAGAAGTTCATTTTCATGGCTTTTCATGGAGTTCAAATATAAATCTTTACTATGAACTTCCCCACATCATACTAGGAACCTAATCCACTTATGTTTAGCTAAGCTTTAATTAAAACAGGCAGCATAAGAATGTCCTGAGCGAGATGATGTGTGATCATATCAACAAATGAGCAATTGAAGGACACGTGAAAATTCTTTCATTTATTCAAAATGCACTATTTTACCAGAAATATTTGACAGTTAGGAGACATGTACAAGGTAATCATGTCCCAGTGAAGAGTAACTAACATCACTAATTATTACACTAACAACCTGTCGCTTTAAAATTGCCCTTAAAAAAAAATCAAAAACAAAAAAGGGATCTGTATCCCCTTCGGATAAATCCTATGAAATGGAATCAAAGCTTACATACCTATTTTTTTGCAAGAATTTGTTCAATGGCCCAAGTTCAGCCATTTCCATTACTAACATCCAGGCCTCAGCTTCACATATGCCTATCATTCGGACAATATATGGGTTATCCAGTTGCTGCATTACATTTGCTTCTCTCAGTAATTCATCCTTTATGGCTGGATCATTACTCTCATTCTTAAGAATTTTTACAGCCACTGGCTTGGCACCCCTACAAAAAAGAATCCAGTGCTGGGATTAGTGTGCAAATGCACATAATCTTCATCTGATGTTTCTGTGCACATAGTACAAACTGTGACAAAAGACAGAATTGACATTCAGAGGGGAAAAAACCCGACTGTAACAGGAACAGCTCTCTATCAAATGCTCAGAAGACAGCTAAGCAAAAGAGAATGGAAAGAACCTGAGAAAATTATAAATAGTCATAAAAATGTCTTAACAAGCCTGAAAACAAATGTACTGGACAACATTTTCTTGCTCATTCTGGCAAGAATGCCATAAAGCTTTTCTGGCAAGAAAAGCTATAAAGGCCTCTCTAAGCACTGAGGTGTTTTGGGTATGAGACTAGAATAAGCAGCATTGCAAAGCCCCAAGGCAGTGCTCTGAAATCCTGAGAAACTAAGCCTACTCCTGCAACCTTCAGCTCATACAACTGAGTGAAAGAGTGACTGATGAGATCAACAGAGCTCAAGTGTGAAACGAGATTAGCAAATACATAAGCTGGGACCAGAGCCCTTTAAATCCCTTCAGACTGTACTGGCAAAAGAAAAATCCCTCCTGGCTCTGAAACCCTTGGTTAAAGAAATGCCTCCAGCTTCAAGTGGTGAAAGTGTATACATAATCAGCCCGTGTACTTAAACAACATACTGATAACGTTTTATTATGAAAATGCATGAAGGTGCTCCCACTTCTGCCAGTATAAACAGGGTCTGTTCCTACTGCAACTACGTGGGTAATAAAGGTTACAACATGTTCTGTCTTCTTGAAAATCAACATTGCAGCTTCATGAAACAGGTATTTATCATACTTATTTTAGGATAAACTCTCTTTGCTACAGGTAAGCTGTCCATGGCACTCTACACTGTTTCTCAAAGACAGGTTGTGCAGCTGGGAAATACTGAGTAGCATGACTGCCCATACAAACTACGGAGCAAGGCAGCAGACTTCCCACCCTACTATGCCTGACAGAGAGAAAATAGTCAAAAGGGGCACTTCCCCACTTCACAGACAAAAATAATGGCTGGGAGGTGACTGTGCTGCAGGCAAAGAGGTGTCTGCAAAGAGAGGAAAAGAAAATGAGTGTATAGGAAATGGGTGTATGTACAAAGAGAGAAATTAGTGAATATTAGCCCAAATTAATTAGGCACAGTCTGTCACCCCAAATGACATGCAAAGTTTACTTAGGTTTTAAATAAGGGCTAGAGATTTTACATATTAGACTCCATGAAAATAGAAGGAAGGACTTACTTTTTCATCTTATAGAACCCTTTCTTTACAGTACCGAAGTTTCCAGAGCCAAGTTCTCCTTCCTCCAAGGTTAACAATTTTCTATCAAGAGTGACATTTTTTGGTTTCATTTCATCTGGATCAGCATATGGACTTTCATAGACCTCAGTATCCATGGGTAAGGCCTCTCTCTGATCACCTGCAGTTCAATCAAAAAATTAGACATTATGTGAGAAATTTTTGCTGCCACAGCTATCATATTCACCCTTTCTATGTTCAGAATCATCAGTGTGTTTGACTTACGAGGGCATAATAAAGAAAGCACATGCAGTCCAGCTACAGGCACTTTAGAATACCCCAAAAGCAAGTGACGTCCACCTGGTGACATGCTCTAACTACTGAGCACCTGCGTAACAAGAAACCAGGAGGCTCCTTGACAGAAGGAGGGTTAAAGGCTGGCCCTTCTCCTTAGCACTTCCCATTAATTACCTCAGACAATTCTTCAACTCAGAATGCTGCCTTATATGTAGTTTATTCTTAGGCACCCATCTTTAATTTCATTTTACAGAAAGCCTAAGCACCAACTTGGCACTGTGGATGCAACAGGGCACATTTCTTTTTATGAAGTGCAAGGATGCAGCTTTTTGAGTCAAGGAATTAATTATCTTTTACTTCAACATGGAAAAAGGGATTTGTGCTAAATGACTTTTAATTACAGATGGTAACATCTGGCAGTTTCAGCTACCAGGCTTGAGCTATGATAGTGGCTATACTGATATACAACATGGTGTGAAATACATGCAAGAAAGAAGAAATATGGGGTGAGGAGAGATCTCTGGCATAAAGAAGGAAATTGTACTAATGATATAAATTACTCTGCCTACCTTTTTCTGCTCCTGTAAGACCTCTTTTCCTTTGCAGCACGTAAGGATTAAAAGGTGCTTCATCAGGTGGGTGGCCAATAGTTGGCTGAAGCTGTAGCATACAAATAGAGTTTTTATGTTTAACAATGAATAGGTAAGTTAAAAGCATATTTTTCCCCCGAGGATTACAGCACAATGATTGCAAGAGACACACAGGTGAGAATCAGAAAGTAAGAAAGGGATCCAACAAAGTTTATTCCATTCTGAAGGTTATTGCTTGAGTAAATAGGCAGGCCAAATGAAACATACACGGCTAAAGCATAAGAAGTTACTGCAAGTATTTCAGAGCATTTGATCTGAGAGAATTAACTGGAATGGGTCATGCACAAATCTTATTCTGCAGACACTAAATTTTACTTGCTCTTTTCAAATCTGCTTTGTAACACAAGTAGTCATAAGCATTTCTCTTCAATCTATCCTTCCTCCCTCTCCAAGTTCTCTCTCTCCATATCTAGGCCATAGAGAAATTCCTAGCAGAAATGAAAACAAAAAAGACTTCCCCGTTTCTCTTGCGGATGTTATAGAGTGACTCCACTTGGGAGAAACTGGGGTAAAAAGTAATTATTTTAATAGGCTTGTGTAATGCCACGGACAAACATCACGGACCAGATACTAGGCCAGTCTGCCTGCTCTGAGGAGGGAGAAAATGACCTAATTCTTACTGTACTTGAACATCTGGTTCAAATACAAACCCTCTGCCTTTACTCTTTGTCAGTGGAATACTATTGAGCATACAAAACACCCCAGCAGAAATACGGTGTTTTCTGGAGCTCCTTGGCAGAAGGATGAGTCTGGCACAATAAAGTATACATGAGAGAAATTTATAATCTGTTCTCTTCTGTCTGTGAACTGTCAGGAACAGGGAATTACGGAACTTATTTCTGCAGTTTAGTCCCTTTTCTTTCTCAATGTAGAAATTTTACTCTACTCATGAGTGACCTCACCCTCCTAAAAGAGTGTTTTAGAACCAGAAATTCACACATCAACATGAGTTTGCTCAGCTCAAATAGGAAACAAAGTACAATATACCTATTGTACTTGCAAAACACTGGATAGGGCTATTTCGCAAATATTTGAGTATATAGTTCTTCTTTTTAATAACTGAAGCTTTCAGTGGCATGTTTCTGCCTGAAACAGTTGTGGTTTTTAAGTAAAGACAAACAGAGCCTGAGAAATGTCCAGGATTGAATTATTGGGTACAATGGAAGCTTTACCACTTGAGAACTGCATTTTGCAGGGAAAATGCCTGACCTGGGTGGTACAGACCTTTACATTGTAATGAAGTGATCCGCCCAGTTGGATGACGCAGAAAAGGTTCCACTGCATAGATTTTACAGCAAACCCCGAGTAGGAGGCCAACACTTGGCAAGATTCTGACCTAGTGGGATGAGCATGGTCGCATCAGGGATGGTAAGGGTAATGTTTCTGACTTCAATAGCTCAGTCGTGTGGAACAGTGTTGAAAGGCCATTTGCTGTCAGGGCAAGCCACAAGAGCCCTGAGATGGTTCTGAGACAGGTCAGGGACCAAACTGACCTGCCAATCTCAAGAACAAGGAGGCAAATGAATGGTATAAAACAAGATGCTTAGCTCTAGTTTTGTTTTTTCTAGCCTGCTACACCTTGTCATGTCTGCAAGCTAAGAACTGTATTTCCAAGACCTGTATCACTGTATTTCACACTATTCACTGGGCCATTCACTAACTCAAAAAACCCCACTAAGATTGGAACTGAATGCTAAACCTTTCAAGTGATGGGCTGGCAGTTTCACTGTGAACACTTATGACACGTCTTGCCCTACACTATGTCAGATGTATAGAAAAATGCCTATGTTCAGTAAAAAATACCACTCATCTTTTGCAAAGCAAACGCAAATCAGATGGAATTATACTTACTGAGACCACAGTGATTTTAGTTTGTGCACTTCATGTATCTTGTATTGCTTCAGCACACATCAAGATTTCTATGGGTTTTTAATCTTATTCTAGTTACTATGACCCATTCAGTATTACTACTAAGAATTTATTATAGTTCCACTGGATGTATTCTTGCTTCCTACGTTAATTATATTTATACTTTTAAAGCGAGATCATTTTACATTCCAAACGGTAATTGGAATCAATTAACGGAGTGTATACAAAGCAATATGACTGAAATTAATACCTGTTGCTAGACAGATAAAAGTACAAAGGAAGCAGGTGCCAATTGCCACATTGCATGGATTTTATGGAAGCCTCTGGTTAACACTTCTTGACAAAGGCATCCAAAAGTAGAGTGGGAAAAAAATGATAAAAATCTGGTGACTACCTAAGAAAGGGACTGAGATGCTGAGTCTTCAGTGGCAGTTTCCAGGATACTGGAAGGAAAATTCTTAAATACTTTGGAAGGATAGAATCACAGTTTCAAAGGGTATCTTTTGTATACTTTACCCTTAAAATAATCTTTCTGATAGAAATGCAAAGTGTTCAGAAAATGACATCTAGAAGAGACTGCACTGCTCTGGGACACTTTTGCTTTTTGAAAGCTTTGATAGGACTATCAATTGTCCTCTGTTCACTGTGGGGAGTACCTCAACTGTGCACCAAAAAGTGTGATGGGAATATCTGAACCCAAGCCTTGAAATGTCCCACAGCACATCAATCACTTAAAACACTGAAACCTTTTCTGTAGTCACAATTAGGTAAAGTCACATCGGTGTAGCTGTAGCTCCAAGCTAACCAATGAAGCATGGCAGCTCTGTTTTCTTTCTTCCCCAAAACAGGTGCTGGATAGAGTTTGTGTAGTTGCTGTTAGATAACGAGGAATATAAATTCAGCCCACTGAAAGGTACAACTTCAGCAGATCATCCTAGTTTTTACATGAGTAAAAATATTGTGTGCCACTTTTCCTCATCGTAACCCAAGCTTATGAGAAATGAGATACAAGCACTTTGGAAAAAGCCTTTGAAAATTATAGCTTAAGTTTTTAAATGAACTTGAACTTACTGTTAGAAGAAATTACGCTTTTTTGATGGCAATATAGCCCTGCAGGCTAAAATCGTAATGATGGCAATTACCAATTCCCCTGCAGCACCTTGCATATGTCTGATAAGTAAGCTTCAGCTGATTGCAGTTGAACAACAGGGAAGAAACACTTAAGAAGTAGTCAGCCAGTACTGGATAAGCCCACAAATTTTAAAAAAGTTGGAGGGCATAAGGTCTCAGGTGATTAGTATTTGTTGCAGACTAGACAAGTAGTTAAATATCCCTGATCCTAGACCTCAGTGTCTGAACTGGCATACTTTGGACTGGCCAAACAGAATTCACGTACACCAAATTCATACATTTCAAGAATCCATTCATTAGTGCAGAAGGGCTGGGAAAAATATAGCTCTGGCCATGACATAGCTGACTCCTTAAATGGGACATAGACACATTTCTGCTCTTTGCAATTCAAGAACAAAACGAAAGAATCAGAAAGCATTGGATGCTCTTGATCAGGAACTGCATTAAAAAACTGAGTGCATCATTCCTGTGCTTGTGAATAAAACTCTGCAGCTGTGAATTGGAAATGACACAGTGACACCAAATCTAACAAAGCAGGTTCTTTTTCTCAGAGAGCTGCTCATGTTTAAGATGACTGATAATGTCTTACATATCATTAGTGTTAGCTTAGTTAACTCATATATATGTATGTGTGGAATGATATTCCCCATTGTTGCAGTTTGATTAAAAAGCTTAACAATGGCTTTTTCATTAATATTTCTGGTTGAACTTCAATTTGATGTTTCACAGGCACCTTTTCAGCTCATATTAGTAACTTGGGAATATTGTGCAGCACTCAGAAAACCTCAAACAATTTTCTTTAGTTCTGCGAATTATGTATTCATGGCATGTAACACCCTGCCTGCCTTTGAATAGGATTTTTTAGTCGAAAGGTTGGAAGTTTTCTCTTGAAGTCAAGTGAGGCTGACTAGAAATGGTGCATGAGGTATGTATCATTGCATGTACAGTGGTCTGGGTAACAGGTAAATAAAATTTCCTTTTTATGTAACTTTTGTTTAAATCCAGAGTCCTTTCTGCCCCGCTATTTAAAATCAGCAAGTTTAATTCTGCAGATTGTTTTCTGACAAAGGGAGCTCTGTCTTAATACAACCAAAGTACAGGGTAGGAGATGACTCCTTGTATTCATACATGACACAGACAATGGGCAAAATGACTATGGATTTGCTCGTCCAGTAAAAAGGAATACAAGAAAAGAGTCCACTAGAGGACCCTGTTAAAAATGGTACATACTATGTGACACCTCGTAAACTATGGGGCAGGCTGTCATTTTATGCTATCATACTAAAAAGCTGTTGTAAGCCTGTCCTGTTTGCACATCAACACATTTGTTCTCTTCTGCTAGGCTTTAATTTCATTGGCTAAACTCCTCAGGTACCCATAGTTAAGCTAATCTAAACGTGACATTCTTCCCCTTATTAGGGACTGGCTATACTAGTGTGGCACTTTTATCATATTGTAGCCACATCCACAATGAGAGGAAAGCAGGAGGCAGAGAGTTTGCATTGATTCAAAGATGCCTTCCTAGTGAGAGGAATACCACTTTCTATGCATGGAAAAGGCTTTAATAGGATAACCCATAAGCAGGTTTGATAGCATCTAGTTGACGCAATGAGAACAGGACCCACTTACCATTTGCTTCAAAATATGGATAAATAATCTCTAACTACTCTAAGTCTGATTTTTATAGTAAAGATTATCAATTTACAGTAAAGAATATATTTATGAAGGCAATCAGTACAGCAAGTGCGATTTCTTTTCAGGTTAATCATTCTGGTTTGCAAAAATGCAAATGTATAAGACTATAAAGTTGTCTTATTTTGCTAAACCAACCTGAATAGCAAAATACTGCATGACAAAGACCTTATTAGCCAAATCCTCAATGAGCTTTGGCTAAGACATCTTAGTCGCCACTAGGTGGCACGAGTTCATTTAAATTGTCATCTAAATTCCCAATTTTACATTCGTGAGTAAAACAGCTTGAAAAATCCTGATCGTGTCTAAAATTATATCCAAATAACCAGTTTGTGAAATTTAAAAAACTCCATAATTTTCAAGACTGAATAGACATAACAGCGTAAATTTTCTGTTTTACTGTCTGAAAGTTGTTGACCCAAGAGAAGTAACTTTGTAATTAACCAGGTCTAAAGTAAACTCTGCATGTTGGGGTTAATGGATGGTAAATCTTGGAAATGTTCAGAGCAGGGCTTTTGTTTAGAGTCTAAAATTTAGCAGTATGATGAAATTCATGGGTTTGAGTATTCAGGGTTAAGTATAGGTAAATGGTGATCAAATCAGATTTCTGAAATTCTTTTCTTAAATGATTGGTCTTTCTCAGCCAACATGCTTCAGTCTGTACTCTGCGTATGTTCTGCAGAAGGAAGGAAATAGGTATCTGACTGCAGAAAGCAACCAGAGAGAAGCACGGCTTTTACCAGGTGAACAGGCAGCAGAGCGACCAAAGCCGTGTCTAGAGAATTCAGACCCCACACTCACTTTTCTGAACAAAACCAAAATATTTCTCTTGTCTAACATGTGACAGTATGGCAAATTTTTTCAGATGGCTTTAGAACATGTCCTGACACTGTATATGCATTTGTACAAGATGACAGCATATTAAAAACAAGATGTGGGTCCTGTAAGGGCATAGAGATGACAACAGCTATTGGTACTTCAGTATAAAAGTGAACTGAAGTTATAAAAAAATGAATAATTGTTATTTACCAGCATTATCAAATACAGTACATGTCAAACATAGTTTTTACTCTGAACAGCAGCTTTTTATGCCTGCTCATTTTTGTTGCAAAGCAACTGGAAATAAATAAATAAATAAATAAATAAAAATAAAAAAGAGAGACTCATGGACACACATGTTATTCTCAGCATGCAAACAAAGCTCATAACTACATGCATCGCAACTACACCAATTACTGGACAGCATAATTTTCTGGCCATGCAACAGCATTTTCATTAGTACAGGGCTGGGTTCCCCCTGACTCCCTGACATCTTACCACTTTTCCCATTCTGCTTGGTCTTGGGACATCTTACATTTGCCTAAATGTAATTAATGTCACTGCATAACAAGATTTGTGCACACAGGTTGTTATTAACAAATTGTTCCCTAAATGTGCTTAGTAATAGCATTGTGTAAGCAAGCTAATTTTTTGATTAGGAATGATAGTTCAGAGTAGAAATACCATTTCGTTCTGCTATAAGTGACTGTGTTTTGAAAAACATGTTATCACTTACATTTTATTTGCACACACATTGAGATTTGCACTAATATTTGGGATATAAGAAATCACTTAAAAATAGTCCCTTGATTTAAAAACATTCTTTAAAACCATTGCTTTCATTATAAAATCAAGGCCATAATTATGCAGATGATTAGGAAAGAAGCAGAAAGCTTACAAAATCTTCACAATTTGATTGTTAGTAGCCAAGACACACATTTAGTAACAGCAAGCCAAAAGGGGGAGGGAGGGGGAGAAGAGTGAAATTAGTCAAGTGTAAGTCCTTTTAACTCAGTCAAAAACCTAAAAAGACTGTATGAGGCACCTTTTTGCTGCCAGCCTTTGGAAAGGTGTACGATTTGAGTCTTGAGATAATTCCACCTCCTGCCCAACTCTAGAAACCACAATGTCAAAGAGGAACAGTAAATGTGTCAGAAAAATAGCTAAAGGTATTTTACAAAACAAACATAGTATACAAGAACAAAACACTCCCAACCTTTCTCTTGTGTGTGCCTGCAAGTATACATATGATGCATCAAAAAAAAAAAGTAGTATAGGAAACTGTGGTACTAAATTTTCTTTCAATTATATTGCTCTCAAACCATCTTGAATCTGTAGATATACCTTAAGGCAGTTTTTAAATTCAAGCACACTGTCCTTTCCCCAGATCTTTTACACAGTATGTTTCTCCTGCCTTTGTTATTGGACGTTAGCCACCCCACAACATATTTAGCAATGTAAATCAGTTGATAACTTTAGTGTCTTGAGGTATGACTAATATATCAAGCAAGATTTGAAGAACACTTTGGTCTTACAACAAACAGTGTGGTTATTGAAGCAAAAAGCACACAAACTGATATTAATTCCAAACAAAAATGAACAGGCTTTAGATTTTACATGTGCACTTATGTTCTGTATAAAGATACTTTTAAAAGAAGTGCAGATATGTTTTACAATAAGATATTAATTTAATTAAATGTGACTAATTAGCATTTCTAGGGGTCACCGAGAGATCATGCCTGCCTAATTAAAACTGTGATGCAGTACTTATTGACCAAGTGTTTAGGCTGATGCTGAGGTTGAAATAATAATCTAAGCCACATTCTCAGAGACTTTAAACAGCCTTTGGACTGCCTTACAGTTAGATGTCCTGAACTTTTAAATAATAATCCATTAGGATTTTTTTTTTTCTGAAAAGATAGCTTTTCTAATTGGTAGGGTTGGTATTTTTCCTAGATTTCTTAAAAAAAAAAAAAAGATTTCAAATAAAAAAGGTATCTTTTGTTTTAAAACACCAAGGATAGCCATGCAGTCCCTATTCCTGCTGGAAGAACAGAAACTTTTTTGATGCTTGACAGTCTTTATAGCTGTTATACATATTGAAAAAGCCTACTGAATCCACTGTTTTCTTTTACCTCACAAAACTCTCTTTCCATATTGGGAATAAATGAAACCTTAAGCACTTCTTAGCTATAGTTTTGCAACAGATAAATTCTCTAAGAGGTTAAGTGATCTTTCACAAATGGTAAGCACGGTTCATTATCCTTTTCTGACAAGAATATCTCCCAGCACATGACCAAGCAGCCACCTGTACTGCCTTGATGTTAATACTGCTTTACTCAAATGTTTGTATTAGCCATAAAGCATGCTAAGAGGAATACTTAATCAGGGACAGCAAAAGTAGTAGTCGAAAGTTAGGCTGTACTCGTAAGGTTTAGTTCTATTATTAGTGTCTGATAAACTGTAGCTAAACATATAAAATAATAAAAAAGGTTAAGTGGAGAATTTGGGAAGTGGCCAGAAGCTGGCAGCTTCACCGTAATGTCAACAACTGATTTTAGGCTCATATCAAAAGCTTCTCTGCAGGTTTAAATACATATTGGGATGATGTGCAGGGAGAAAAAAAATAATTTACAAAGTCAAAGGGGATTAAAATAATCTTAAATCTAGTTATGGAGCCTCTGGTGAAAGGCAAGAAAAGTCCTAGTCCATACACCTGCTGAGATCACCTCCATATTCTGCATGCAGAAATTATGTCCAATACAGACTTTCAGCAGAAAGTACTTCCTTTTGCAGAGGAAGCGTATTAGTATCACTAAAAAGGAGACGTCCAGATTACAGAAAAGGGGACAAAAAACAATAACATTTTGTTACTCTAAGTTTGTTCTTGGAACATTAGCAAATACTACACAAATCCCTTTCCTCATGTTGTAAATTTTACTCTAAGCCCATAAAGACCAACAGTTTGCAGTTAAATTAGTTGGACTGTCTGCCTTGCATACTGTCCAGCAGATCTTCCTACAGTGGTCATACACTCTCTTAGCCTCAAAACAACTTCAGATTTGGGCATGCTCTGCACTAAGGCTTTGGAATCTCACCAGTGGATGTATATAAAAATAAAAAATTGGTCTGGATGGAAACACCAGTATTAGATTGTCCCTCACAACAGGCCATTCCCCTCCTTCTTCAGCTGTTAATCATATTCTGCCCCACTACTCTCTCTTTTTCTTCTTTATTCTAATCCATCTTTTCTCACAAGTCATGATCATTCCTGTCGCCTTGCTCTGGATTATCTCCTGTTGGACAACATTCTTCAGTGCAGTGCCAAAAACTGGTGAAACTATTCCAGCTGAGACCTTACCAGTGTTGAACAAGCTGGAAACACTCTTGATGTTTCCATTTCTTCTACCAGCACAATGGCTGGTCCTTGTACCTGTTCTGATCCATTACAGGCATCACATCCTCTGAAAAACTGTTACTCCTCCCCATTCTGCGTTCTACAGCTGACTATTAGAAGTGCAATATCTTGCACTAGTTTCTATTGAACTTCACCGTGTTTTTTCCAGGACATTTCTCCAATTCATCACAATTATTTTGAGTCCCAATTCACACATTCACAATCCCAATTCAAATATCTTGGCAATCCATTTTGTGAAATAAAAAAGATGCAGTACTTCAGAAATGTCAGAAACTCTTAAGCTTAAGTCTTAATTATGTTGGTGTAGATAATGTGAAGATAGATTGGACATTCTCTACATAAGACTTTGTGTTTGTATTTGCTCTTTTCAGGATGCATTTTTGTTTTTGCAATCTGAATTCATTGTATTTCAGGCTCTGCTTAGAAAAAAAGCTACATGAGTGGTCTTCAGTGAGTTACAGCTTTTTACAAAGATATTAGTGTATGAGAACCTGGTAATATTAACTGAATTCTTTGAGCTCCATAAATAGTAATATTAATTTAAAGTTTTCCACTTTCTATTTTTGTGTTTATACTATAGGAAAGTAACTTAGCAAGCTTGTTTTATAAAACTCCTAAAGAAAACACAAAATTCGGATTTCAGTTTTAAGTTCAGAATGTCAAATGTATTGTAGCTTTAAACAATATTTTAGGAGAACATTTGAAAAATACACACTCAACACATCTCACTCATATCTTTGGTGCTTTTCCTTCTATTCATCATGGTGAGTCTTAAATGTGACTACTACTGATCAATCCTGAAAACATCAATGGTTGTATGTAAAATATGCAAGTGAAAAAGCGTATTTAAGTCAGCTACTTGCTAGACTAGTACATGTTCAAAGGTGTAATTAATCTCACCTAACTATGGTTATCTAAAAGCAAGGCATATAGTCTTGACTAATCACCTAGGACCCTTCTGAGTGGAAAGACCTAGGCACATACTGGTGGAAAGCGATTCCACCATGTTTAGGCTGAAGTGACGTGTGGACCAGTACGTGTGTCTCTCTTGCTGCAAAATTTCTCAAAAGTGAGCCTTTGTGATTTGCTGAATGACTGGCTCTTCACTTGAGTTCGTTAATGTTAGGCAAGACTAATCAT
Organism: Anarhynchus alexandrinus; assembly: GCA_008711295.1. NCBI lineage: Eukaryota > Metazoa > Chordata > Aves > Charadriiformes > Charadriidae > Anarhynchus > Anarhynchus alexandrinus. The sequence goes on from VUYV01000219.1 coordinate 354,642, forward strand.
ACCATGTTAGCATGACTGAGTCTTTCACCTGTAAAGCATCATGAACAGCTAGGGCAGTATTACCGCAATGCACTGATGAAAAGAGAAGAGACTGGTCCATTTACTTTCATTGCACAGTCCTAAACATCAGTCAACTTAGTCAGATATGCATTTTTTTTTTGTTACTAATTCTTTGATAAGTTAAATATCTAAAGTAAGATTTCTTGAATTTACGTTCATCTACACTTAAACTGCAAAATTTTTGATGGATAAAATAAAACCTATTATTATTCCCACACTGAATGTGCTTGCTCCATCACTAAAAATGCATGTATACTGGGTAATATACATGTGGTCTTATGTGCTTAAACTTCATGGTCATCCTTGTAAATGGCACAGGTCCAAACTTCAGGACAACATTTGAAAAAAAATGGCACTGATTTTGGTTGCATAATTTCCAATGATTTAAAAGGGCACCTGATTTTCAGAAAGTGGTGGTATGAGAATGGTTGTTCATGGACCCACAGGGACTCAACAGTACTGAAATAAATGTAATTGCCTATTTGAACAAAAATATTTTTTTTCTATAATGTGGGACTGCATCAAGATAATGACCTAGATGATTAGGCTCTCCAGGGAGTGGTGAAACAACTAAATTAAACTCCCTATTTCAGATGAGATCAACTACAGCTGAATAAGATGTTGTTATGTATCGCACCTCAGGTGGCTCCTCTAATGAATGGGCACTAAGAACTTAGGCAATTATAATCACAGATGGGCTTGCTCACTCTTCATGCATTTAATGAAAGAATTTCCCCTAATTTCACTGCTGAAGGAACCAAACTGTTGTGCAAAGCCTAGTGTTAACTGCACACACCAAATACAAAAATAAATTGAATCTCCATTTCTGCTTCAGTCAGCAGATTCTTAAAATGGACAACATAAACAAGGTAGATTCTTGTCTCCTAGTGTTGATACTGTCACTATAGAACATGACCATTAATGATGCATTTTGCGTATGAAAAAATACTGATTTTCACATACATTATATGTATAAAACAAGTTCACAAAATTAAATGAGGAATAGCTCATGCAAAACACTGATGAAAGCAGTAACCATGCTAGAATACGTTGTTTATTCTTTTCAACTTACTGCTTATATCCCTAGAAAAACAAATTCACTGCAAATTTCAAGCATTAGGATTCCTAGAGCAGTATGTGGCTGTAAGCCTTCTCAAATGAATGCTACTGCTATATCTCCACCTACTCTTACCTTAGAAGGGGTTCCAGGAAGAGGAGGACGAGTGTTAAAAACAACACTATCTGTAAAAGAATGAAATGTAGAAGGACCCTGAATAAGGTGAGAAATGTACTGTAAGAACACAAAATTTTATAGAGGGGACCAAGTTTCTAGTTTTTAAGTCATATTGCAGTGTTTCTCCTGGCCCATCTTCTTTGCTTTTGTCTCTAATGTGCAGCAGACTCTGGTACTTGCTGCCACAGAGACAGAAGTATGTACAGTGCCCAAATGATTCAAAGGAGCAGAAAAAGTGCAGGCCTATCCTCTCACCATGGCACTGGAATCCCATTAGATTCACAGAAGGCGGCCTTAGAACGAGCACACCACTTCTGGAATACCACGAGTTAGACAAGGATCAGGCAGAAGCACCTTTCTTTTCCCTGGCAGTCAGGACAAGGAGGAGGACAACGCCTCATTGGTATTTAAAATGACATAAAGAAGAAACAGGCCAAAGAGCACTCTGGACACTCCAACTCCTCCAACCCCAACCCCCACTCCCCCCACCCCCCTTTCCCTGCCCCTGCCTTCCCTCAGGTTATCAAGAAAAGCCCCTCTGACCCCTGTTTTCAGCATCAGGTGTATCCGATCCCTTGTTCTGCCCTGCTCTCCCTAACGTAGGAAGTAACTCCCCATCTACCAGCAACTCACCTGTTGGGTCCACCTCTCACTGCACCCAACCTGAATGCCTACAGCAGCGCTGCTCGTGTGCTGCCTTCAGCTTAGAGTAAGGACCATTGGAGGAGTGCTGGGATGACCACCTTGTCCGTGTGACAAGTAACACACACTGCAGCTCTGAGTAGCAAAGCACGTTTTGGACCTGACATTAATTTAGAGCCAGCAATAACTGGAATTGGTAGCTTCCCTAAAGCTACCTAACCCTGTATGTATGTATGTATGTAAAGCTTCCCTAACCCTGTATGGTCTGGCAGATCTTACCTCATTTGAAAAATCGGATATTCAACATTTAAATTTTTTTTGATACAACTTTAATCTATCGTAATCTGCACCCACCTACATGGCAAGTGGAAAAAACGCACACACCTTTAACATCATTAGCATGGCTATTTATAGATATCAAAATAATAGGAATAACTCACCATTTTCTGAGCCAAGTTGTGGACAGGGAATGGTAAGAACCCTTAATAATCCATCTGGTTTGTATGAATAATGCTCAACTAACTACCAGAATAAGAGGGGGAAAAAAAAAGAGAGAAGGAGAGAAAAAGATATAAAACGGTAAGGGAGGCACAATAAAATATATTGTCTCTTTAAAATTGTGTGCTTATGTACAAAAATTGATATATATTACAGCAAATGAACTGGGCATACAGCAGATCTTTACTGCGCACTTTCTTACCTCATCTTTACTTCTCTCTAGCAGGGGTGCATGTTTCTGAAGTAACCTTGTGGATGAATCTGGAACCTGATCCAGGAACCGTATTTTCAGGAATCCAGGAACAGATTCTGCTACTAATCAGCTTTGTAACTCTGAGTAAATCCCTTCTTTTTATACCTCTGATTTCCGGCCCACTTTATTTGTTTGTTTGTTTATTCAAGATGAGCATAACAATGCAGGAATTGTCCTAATATGTAATACTTTCTTTGGACCTCAAAGTCGCAATGGGATGTAAGAAGTTAATAAATGTGCAGCATCAATAGTAGTGGCCATTCGTGTTCCTGGATTGTCCTCTCCATGCCATTTTATTACAGGTTCCTTACTGCTATTTTGGCTTTAGTGCATTTGGGTAGAAAGGAGGGGTTCTGCGAGTGAGAGGGTTGCAGACATATTAAAAAAACTTGTAAGACAGCATAGCTGTTCTTAAATTTCCAGTGACTCCAAGAAAGAAATATGCAGGATATTTACAGGAAAGGCTAAGAATTAATACATGCAAGACTTGTATTTTAGATTTGTGACTCATTTTACTCGTTTTAATAGAATTTTAAGCAAGAGGACATAAGAGACTTCTGCAGGATTTTCAATTCCCTTAGCATTTTCAATTTACACAGTCATTCCTCCAGTATTCAGTTTTATTATCAACTATGGCACAGTCAACTATGCATTCCTTAATTGCGTAATCTTTACCAGGGTTCAGACATATGTTGGTGGTAACCCTCAGCAAACTTTGCTTTTTCAGCCTTGAAGGTAGAGAATTTCAAAGCTAAAGAATGCAGTATGTGTACAGCATCCTAAACCAACCCCTTTGTGCTTCCTAGAATTCTGTTTATTGCTGTCATAAAGGACATTAGCAAAAGACTATACCTAGCACAGCTATTATTGAATATGGTCACTTGCAAATGCAGTCTTCCATTCCAGAGAATGTTCAACTAACTGAATAATAATTACAGCAATTTTGAATCTGGCCAAGCTGCAGCATCACATATAAAAATGATTAAACTCTCTACGCTTACATAGCTTGCTACATTAACGTATATTTTCTTGATGTATAGAAACCACATAAAGTTGGAAACATATGACAAATAATCTGCCAAAACATGCTGTTGTTCAGCTAAAGATTGTTGTTGCACAGCAAAGTAAACCAAGCTGCCTTAGTCAGTTATATGGAAACATGATGAGAGATATCCAAGTGATTCAAATTGAACAGACCTGCCAGAGGGTGTCAAATCTTTTTCCTTCTGGTATGGAGAGCTTTCCTGTCTTATCTCTGTCAATACGGTAATGCAGTACTTTTCCATCATTCAGCAGACACAGGGCATAGGAACCATTGCTGTCCCTTTCTCGGATACTGTAGGAATAAGAGATTTTCAGGGTTATACTTTACTAGGAAAGAGTATCTGGGTTGAACTTCATTTTTAAATCACTGTTTCCTTTAAGCTTTTGAATTAAAAACAAAGCACAGTCAGCACTGCAACTTCTGAAGACATTTTGTTAAACCTTTCATTTATTTCTTATTTCTATTATCTTTTCAGATAGAATTCCCTAATGTCTCCCCCTTTTTTTTCCCCCCAAAGGCAAGAGATGATGACAGAAAATCCACAATGTGGAGCTCTTTGCTAGGCAGCTACAGAACACTATGCAGTGCACAAAGTGCTCTCTGAGCAAAGAAGTGTTTGAAGGCTTCTGCACTGCAGAATTCCAAAGCCCATGGAAGTCTGAGGCCAGCAGCCAGCATATAAAAGCAGCTACACTTCAATCTCCTCTACAGCTGACCCAGAATTAAAAACAATAGATAAATGCCTTCATTAAAGCAAGATTTCTCTCTTACATTTTTCATTTTGAAATAAAGAGATGACAGTAAGGGCAGAAGGTAAAACACTAAAAGAATATAATGTGAAATAGAAATAAAGGGAAAATCTTTGTGCACTGAAACAGCTTGTTGTTTGGCTGGGAATTTAAAGTAAATCATACATTTCTGTAATCATCAATTCTTATAATTTCTGTAAAGACATTAATGCTTTCTTGCAGTTTTCACATAAAATTCACATGAAATTTCACATGGTATTGGGTCTAAACTTCACCAGGGAGAGAACACAGAATGTAATACAAAAACATTATGTAAAATTCACAGGTAGCCAAAATGATCTTCCAGGAGATCTGCAAGCAACATCTGAGCTGTCTGTACAGTGTTCCAGAGTTGTGTTACATGCACTCAAGGCTAGCTCACACTGAGACCAGCATCTTCAGGTGACTGGACCCAAAGTAGACAGGAATTTGCTATTAGCTCCATCACAGTTGGCGTAGCATTTCTGAGTTTAGAAAGTAGGCTTTTTCTTTTAATTTGAGTTGCCCGTGTTTACTTCCTGCTGACAGTGAGAGCTGAGACAATAGAGCTAGATTAAAATTTTGTGGAATAATGGGTTTTTCCTACCAAAACCCCAAATTCAGCAACACCAAAACATTTCTTGTTCCAGTCTGCACAGAAATCTACTCACTCTCCCTTGAATTTTCCAAAAGCCCTGAAAAGAAATGCAGCAGGATACACTCACTAAGGTGTTGGGAAGCTTCACTGGTGCAACACTAGTACTTTCTGTCATGTCTCAGAAGATTGCAGAGGCAAGCATTAAATTCTGCTCCTCAGCTGACTCACACAAGGCTGAACTAAAACTGTGTTTTCTCTGAATGATTTTTCCAAGCAGAGTGATTCTTGTTGCCTAAGATGTGAACAGGACACTGGCTAAAGGAAAAGGGAAGTAGGGTCAGGTTTTTTTCTGAAACCGAAGTAACTTGCCTAGTGTCTCTAGAGCCACTTGAACACATTGTGGTTTTTCATGACATGTAGGTATTTTCTCAGCATGCTGATTTCCTGTGCTGACCAACCAGCTGACTGACAGGTTATGCTAAAATGAAGAAAGACTTTTACTTTGTCTTCCTCTGACTCGCTCTTAGCAAATAAGGCTTGGAAAAATATTTTCAGAACAGAGGGCATTGTTTCTAAAACACAGATGAATGGCATTTCATTGCATTCAGACTTATGTTCAGAATACAGCACAAGTAGGATTATAAAAATACAATGGGTTGTTTCCCAGTAACAAATGTCCTTCGTCTTTCATATGAGGAAGTGGCGGCTCCAATACAATTAGCTCTTCTGAAACTGATTCTCATTTGCAAGAGTTGTTACTATCACAAGAGGCACCCTAAACATTTCTTGAGAGCACAGGCATCAATGAGACAATAGAGTCCTGATTTCTAAGGACCACGGCACAGATCCAAACAGCCCTATCAGTATCCTGTGCAGGATTTAGGCAGAGTTCAGGTTTATAAGGTTGCAGTTGCATTTCTGAGCTTTTCCTTCCCCCAACCCAACAGCTACGTAACTCTGAAGACATCTGCAGTTCACAGTCATGGCAATTTCTGTCAGACAGCTCTATTAGTGCACATATGAAAAATCTCCATTCTGACACTTATGATTGACCAGGGTCCAGAGGGAGACTCGTTCTCTCGGGCCTACAGTCCAGGTGTTTTTTAAAACTGTAGCCAGTCAACTCCAGCACAATTTGGATCCCTACAAAACACTACAACAGGAAGTACTACTATCTTCCAAAACTTCTGAAGAGCGTAAGTATCATTGAAGCAACAGCCAAATGATGGCCTAAGTCTTAGTTTTGGCAACCAGATCCCTTACTGGTCCAAAAAAGGCTCTCACAGAACCTACCATCACACTCCAAACTAAAAAATTTTACTGCCTCTGGTGAAAAGGATTGTCACAGGTCATGTTTCACAATTTCATTTTGGTTTTGTAGACAGTGATAATGGCTGTCTAGGTTAGGCTACACCTCCAGAACTCCAGCTGGGTACATAGTATACAGCATCTTACACTTACTGTGAAAAATGGAATCAAAGAAAAAGGCTACTCAAATGGAAAGGTTATAAACTGAAACCTCTTCAAACACAAAACAAGGTTTTTACATCTTCTTGGTGGTGCTGCCTGTACCACTCTGGGTCATCATATCAGATTTGGGGGCTCTCTTTATCTATGGAACTTTCGTTCTATGAAAAGTAACAATTTTCAGAATGTTGAGACAAAAATCCAAAATTCTAAATGCGCTATCTGCTTTAACGTGCTCTGAAATCACACACAATATTTACTGTTCTTCAACAGAAACTGATAACAAAAATATCTTCTTTTTAAAAAACAGTATTTTTTTTTAAAAAGCATTTTGGCAAAGAAGGAAGCCAGCAGTGAAATATCACCTGGTCTTCCATTTCATACGATTGTAAAGTGTTACAGATCTACAGAAGAAAAACATAAAGATAATAAATACCAGTAAATAAACAATATTGTCCTTTCATCCACTGAGATTAATCAGAAACGTGAACAACTTTACTGAGAGCAAATTTGAATTCATAGACATATTAGAGAAGCACCAAGGTATCTAGATTTTCTATGACATACATTTTAAAAAAGCAATTTTAGAAGGAACAGAGAAGCTCAAATTGTTACGTGATGCAATGTAAAGAAGGTTTAGTTATTGATTTTAATTTTCATGTAATCTGTGTTTGAGTATTTTTTATGGTTTCATGAATGTAACCTAAATAGCAACCAATAACTATTTGGAGTATCATTACAGACTGTGTAAATAGCTCTCCATTCTCTCCTTTGGTAAAGCCTCTATTTTTGCTTGGAAGCAAAAAGAGCAGTGTCCCATTTTTTTCTGCTTCCAAGTGAAAAACCAAATGATGCCTTTCTTTCTAAAGGAAAAAATCCCTGAGGGTAAAAAAAAAATAAATTGCTATTACAACATGCCTCATTGACTGTGCAGAAAAAAAGTAGTCACAGCATTCTACAGTGGAGAATAATGAAGGAAATAAACTAGCAAAATGTTAGCTTTAGGAATGGTGTGAAATTGTTCTCACTCCTGAATCCAAGGACGTTAAAGTTTGTTCTTGGCCTTGCTTTGCCTTCTCGGTGATAACAGCTTCCTTGATGCCAGAGATACTGACATTGCCCACTGCTGATCAAGCTCCAGCCATTCCCTGCTTGTCTGCCCTAATGACCATCTCGTAAAGCTGTTAAAAACATGGCTATTCACTATCACTTCAAATATCTGCAGCACACTACTGCACTGTTCCAAATTTGAGGGCAATAAGGAATGAACTTGGTGCTGTCTGTAAAAGGATCATACAAAGCAATAACTGCACTTGCAGCAGGGGATATTCTCAGTAGAGCTCTCTCAGTCAGGGATCGCATCGTTTCTTCACACCTCTGACCCACCCTGCTGCCGAAGCCCACAGCGCAGAGCTAGCCTTGAGGAGCCACAGCCCTGCTGCAGCGGTCTGCAAGTGGCACCTAACCATGTACCTAACAGAAGATCAGTAAACAACTCTCCCAAAAAGCCGCGGGCATCATCCAGGCTGCTGTGCCCGGGAACACAGCACCTCCAGAAACATGGTTCACTCTCCGTATTTTATCATTTATCATGGAAAATGGTTATGGTCATCTAAGCCTAGCAACTGCTTGGCATTTTAAAGAGGAACTTCATCATTACTTAATATCCCTGAAATAACATAATGTTTAGTAGGATTGTTTTCACCTTGCCTGATGTCGACAATGACCAGTTCCATTTACAGATACAACCATAATACTGATACATTTATTTAAAGAATACTCTACAAGGTCAGATAAATCACCTAGCTCAGTATGCACTCCAGTAGTTGTAAATTCCTAGAGAAAGACAGTAAGATTAATATAAATATAGACTGCTACATGTATCAGAAACACAATTTTTTGGTCAGACAAAAGACAAGAAAACTCGTACGGACAACTGCATTTGAAAATTTTTATTTTGAAATGGTGTTGTTTGTGTTAACTATTGTGACATAGAAGAGACAGTTTCGTCTCTAGATGTCATGAGATGCCATGATGAGTAGTGCTGTGAGTCATTCTGATTCTAAACTAGTTTTGTCCTCTTTAGTATATCTTGTTGCATATTGAAGACATTTTTATGATACTAAAATTATTTTTTACTTTCCTTTTACACAACGGTTCACATTTTATGTGAACTACATACGGCTATGAACACACATAAAAGGTTTATAGTGACTAAACTGCTAATAATGCAATGCCTTCACTCTCAATTTTCTTAATGTTGAATTTTTAAGTATAACAGTATTTCTGAGTATTGTTTATCTCCCTTCAGCTTCCAAATTTCTGGTTCTTAACACATGTGCAAGATCACATGTTCATATAACTGAAGTGGTCACTACTGATGACAAACCAAGATGTGCCAAGAGCTACCACACACTTACCAGAGTTGTTTCTTATGTCAAAACTGCAGAGAAAACTAGTATTTCTTATACCGTGGCTCTATCACTATTAGCAAAATTTTGATTTATTTTTCAGCTGGTCCACACATGCATGCACTCACATAGATAATATTAACAATATTATCAATACTACTTTTCTATATTATTAATATGAATATTATTAAAATACTAATAACAGTATTAATAATATTAATAGCATTACCTATGACCATCTACACAATATTCATCATCATATTCTACAATTATGCCCCCTACCAGGCAAAGTCTAATGAAAACCAGTAGTCTGGTAAGAACTAGCATCCTAACACAGCATGTGAAGTAGTGTAAGTGAAGCTAACAGGGGCTTGAGATTTATTTTCTTTATTTTCAGCTGGTCTTCAGGTCATTTTAGAGATGTCATATTTTCCTTCTGTTCCACTGCTATAGTTTTTTTTCCAAATGTGTGGCTAGAGTGGCAATGTTTCATGAACATTCTTCCCAGAAGAAGTGGGCACTGCTTCCTATTTCACATCATTTCATGACATTGTTTCTATAGTTGGCTTTGAAAACAAACTCTATAGCACCCACATACATACTTACTTCACTGATGTTTCAGTTAGGATAAAAACTTTAAAAAGCCCTTTGAAAATTCCTTAGTAAAACACCCACGGTTAGCTCAGAACTCTTCCAGCAGTGTCGGATAAGTCGCAGTGTTAGATTTATGATGCTATTTGTGTAATTTTGAGCTGCAATCAGGAAGCTTTTCGCTATTTCCATATTTATTGTATTAAAAAAAATAATCTAGATTTGATAATCTTGTAGTGCTGCAAAGCAGCACTAAAGAATCTAGGCATTAGATGTGTTCTAACAGAGACCACTGTACTGGATTTTGTTTCACGGTAGGTAGGCCAGACAGCCGATTTCTGATGTAATGAAGTTTTGGAAACCCTGGTAAAAGAATATACAGAAATATTCTAGCCTTCTAAAATTTATTATTTTTTCCATAGTAACCAAGACTATTTTTGTCATATACCAGCACCTGCTTGTGGACTTGCTGAATAGTCTTGGAGTACCTCATCTCATTGAAGATCTAGCTTCCACCTATGTTCCCAGGCTCCAGTTCCTACCTCAACAAGCGAACTTCTCTTAGACATTGAATGTTTCTATGTTTTACCTTTCAGACAGCTACCAGGCTTGAGCGTCTTGACCAATGTGAGAAAAACAGCCCCCAAGCAGCTACATTCACAGGCACAAATTCACAGTCCACAGGTGTACAAGATTCTGATATGCGCCTCTGCTGGGTAAGGAAAAAGCCTGTGATGCCTGTGCCTGAAATGTAAAACAACGCACCACTCTAGCACTCAACAGTTTTGCTGCTACTATTTCAGTTAGCTAACAAATATGAGTGGTTTATTTCTCAACACCAGCTGAGCAAGCCCATGTTAGGTAAACCACTGCAGAAAACAGAAAACCTCTCTAATTTGGACAGTTCTTTTCATATTTGCTATGAGCCCCTAGGTCTACCGATCTGAGAGCTAGAAGAGCTCAACACATTATTTCTCTTGCTGCTTCGGCTGCTGAATTGTGAGGCAGATGAAGATCTCACCCTGTTTCTTCCCTGGGAGCATAAGAGTAAATGGCAGCTAAGCGGTTACTGGGCTCTAAACCTGCCAGATAGGCAGTCCACGCAAGAACAATTACTGCGTCAGAAAAGATGCTACAGATGCAGACATAAACAGTGTTGTCCTTAATAAGAGGGATGCAAGCTCAATATACTATCAGTTACATTTTCATACTATTTAAGCTCCAGTGGCTTTTCTCATGATTTAGAGAGAACCTTGAAGTTAGGGTTTTATCCTCTATAGGTTTATCTACCTGATGTGAAAGCAGCCACCTGAGTTCCAGCAGAGCTATATAAGATAGGCACCACTGACATAACCAGTCCCACACGAGAAGGTCTGACTGCTCCCTCCACAGCTCATTGAGCATGTCACTGCAAACAGCACCAGAAATGCCTCCTAGGCAATCTCTAAAGGAAACAGGAAAATGCTGGGGACATATTTCTATTTAAAGCTGTAAGAATGCTTACAGAAGATTAAAAAGAGACAAGGGTCTATAACAGAGACTGAAAATGTCAAATCCGCTAAAAAATTATACTCCCTCACTCCAAAGCCCATCTCTGTTGTTAAGAAATGTTAGCTAAGGGATTCATTTCTCTGAAGAAAAGTTAGCTTCCTTTTTTTTTTTCCCCAAAGAGAAGCACTTTGACCACATAGAAACCAATGTGTGCAAGAGGTAAACTGGAAAAGCTGCAAGCTTTAAAACACAATCAACACCATGACTCAGCTGATACAACATTGATTTGGTAAGATGTTAATACGGAAAGCAGTATTTTTTAGAAAAAACAGGTCATTAAAAGAAAGGGTTGCTGCTTTGTTTCAGATTACATATCTACCTGCCCCTATGTCTAAAAAGTGGTAAAAGAAACTAGCAGTCACAGGGCAACGAAAAGGAGATGTGGTATGGTAATGCTGTGCTGGTAATCTACGACAGTGACTACGTTCATCAAATCGATCAAACTTTTCCTGTACTATAGGAAGAAGCATTCAGAAAAGATGAGTAAGTGATAAGGGGAATCCTTGGCTCCACAAATTTTTGTAACAAATGTAACAAGATTTGTAACAAATTTATAAGAATTTTATGTTACAAACGGCAACAAAAGCAACCTGGTAGATGGCCCTCTAGACAGGATCCCAAGAAACAGGGAGTACGAGCCTGAAAATGTGAAGATGCATGGCGACTTGGGTGACAGTGACCATGAAACAGAAAAAATTCAGGGACTGAGGGAAGGAGATTTCAAAATGAGATGTCAGTACACGTGAAGTGTTCGTAGGTAAGACCTGATAGGAATTAACTCTACTGAAAATCAAGATTTAGAGGAGTTACTGGTTTCTGACCACTAAGATTGAAGCATGGAAACATATGAAAGTTCTATGTACACTAGCAATTAGTGTGGCACAATTACAGCAAATCAGCAAAGTGTAAGAAGCATATCCATCCTGCACTCGCTCCTGAGGTTTTACTTTGGATTAACTTTAAAAAAGTCAAAGATAGTTGAGTGCTGAAGGAGACTATGTAGGTAGGCGATGAAATTTCTCTCAGGAATTACACAGGTCTACGTGATCCTTCCTTGGCTTTGACCTTTAAGTTTCATTTTCTACCATTACATAAATAATTCTGGTTGGGGGGGCGGGGGGACGGGGGAGGAGACAACAGAAGTGAAATCATTGTTGCTTTTTTTCAAATGGGGATTTTCCAAAAGAAAAACTCTTTTGTTAGAGGATTTTGACTGGCTCTAATCCTCAGGAGATGAAGGCTTTTAGTCACTACCCTAAATGACACATTTGCACTCAGAAAACAAAAGATCATGATGTCAAGTAAACACAGACAGGGACAAACACAAAATGGCAATACCAAGGTAAAAGCAACTCCTTCTGTTTGCAAAACAAAGCACTGCCACCGCCCCTGGGAAAACCAAAGGTTATGGATGCCAACAGTTGTTAACACGGGCAGTTCGTAGGTATTTTTCCCACTTTGTGGGAAAAACATCAGCGCGTTGGGCGCAGGTGGCCAGGCTTCGCCAGCGCCAGCGGAGCTGCAGGGGCTCTGCGAGGAGGCCAGGGGCTGCCCCAGGCTGGTCATGACTGATTCCAGCTGGCCCCAATGGACACCCCTGCAGGGCACCGCCAAGCCCCCTCCACCTCCGTGAAAATATCCTTAAAAAAGGGCAGAAAAACACCTGGTAGGTGGCAGCGGAGAGAAAAAAAAAAAAACAAACACCAACCAGAAAGACCAAACACCAGGGCACCAGGGGCTGTGGAGGAGGTGGGGAGGAGGCGCTCCAGATGCTGGAGCAGAGTGTCCTGCAACCAGCCCGTGGGAGAGGCCACGTTGGAGCAGGTGTCCACAGTGCAGACCTCCAAGCAGGTGGATACTTCCTGAAGGATATGTTCTGTGGAGAGCCCATGTTGCAGCAGGGAACAGCGTAAGGAGGAAGGAGTGGCAGAGAGAAGCTGTTAGGGGCTGGCTGGAGCCCCACCCATCCCCCCCCACGCTGCGCGGTGGGGAGAGGAGTTAGGTGTGAAGGAGTGAAGTTGAACCTGTGAAAACTGGGGTTTGTGGGTGTGTGAGGGGAAGGTGGTTTATTATCTTTTTGTCTTTGTTTCTTACCATCCAACTCAATTTTAATTGACAATAAATTACTTTTCCCCAAGTGGAGACTGTTTTGCCCATGAGAGTGGTATGTGACCTCCCTGTCTTCATCTTGACCCGTGAGTTTTTCCACCCTGTTCTGTTGAGGAGGAGTAGTGTGACAGCGGCTTGCTGGGCCAAGGATAACCTACCACAGTCACTTAGTACTGCTTGTCAGTTATAAAACAAAGTTCAATGAATTTTTCCTGGTAGTTAGTTTCTCTGATGCTCCCTTTAGAATTAAACCTAGCACTTGATTAAAATACAATGACCCATGCTTTTGCTGTAGTTTCCCATCTTTAGTTAAGTGGAAACCTAATCTTGGAGACACTTGCTTAGTACAGGAATGTTTATGTCACGTATATCATGCTGAACTGGGCTCTCTCACTGTGAATAGGCCACCTTTTAGGGCATACGCTCATTTGAGATTCATTCAAGGGAACTGTGTAATAACACTGGTGGCAAACAGCAACAGCACAGAAGAAGTACTCACAGAAATTTTCCATTGTTTCTTGACCCAATGAGGATGCGGTGTTCTGACTCTTCCCGAGAGATCCTCCCGTGGAACCACGGCATCTTCTCATGAGCTGTAGTGGCAATCAATTTCTCCAGCTGAGGCTTTTGACTAATGATAGCTTGTTCAAGAGCATGCCCCTAGAGAGTGGTAAAAACACAACGGGACAGTCAAACTGTCTTCTGCAATAAAAACATGGCAGGCAGACTCACAGTATTGAAGAGCTGTTGGGACATCCAAAATCTGCACATATTTGTTGTATGTGAGGAAAAGGTTTCGTTGCTACAAAGATATTAAACCAGAAACTAATATCTGGTAATCTAAACATCACAAAGCTGGGATTCCTCCTTTACCTCTGAGAAACTGAAGGAAAAAGAACCAGCAAATTAAGCCCTTAATATATCAGTATTTCAACTGAAAATAACGTCATATTTTTATGCTAATGAGACATAGCTAAACATACTTACTGTCACTCTGAGATGTCATAACATACCTCCATATTACATATCCTATGGTAGTTTACTGAAATAAACTGAACATGCTTTGCATTGTTGCAGCATGTCTATGTTGAAGACATCAATGCAAATTTCCCCAAAGCAGACTGAACTATGTTAACTATTTTAGGTATAACCTAGACACCTATAAACTCATCTACAACCTTTCACTTCTAAATATGGCACAGAATCTGAGGGCTAAAGCCCCTAGTTTCATCAGTTTTCAGCTTAAGTTTATCAATTTCCTTCTAGACTTGGCTCAGACTCATCAGGAAAACCTGTAAGCCTCAGCACTTGTAGTAAGTATAGCGTAAGTTTCAGGCTTTTCCAGTTTGGGCATTGCTCCACATATTTTACAGAGCAGAACACAGAGAGTTACTTGTTAGTACCAAAAGAGTTGAAAAACCTAGTGTAACTCCATTATGAAAAAATACTACATAGCAACAGTAGCAACAGCTGGAAACAAACACTGCAATCTCTTTCTCTCCTAACTCAAAGACCACTTTATGGCAAAATCAGCATTGATTTACCTGCAAATTCCACGTTTGTTTGACATACTCTCTGATGAGGTTCTCTTTTAAATCTTCAAAGGGTCCTGTTTTGGGTTCAACGCCTGGTGGTCGGTTGAAAGGTTTTCTCAGTAGACAGACAAGGCCATCCGCTTCCTCTGAGTGATAGCTAATGAGTTCAGCAGGACTGGCATGTGACTTGCCTCCTGCGATAGCATATGAGCCACTCAGCTCCCTCTCAATTGTATAATGATGAACCTTCCTTCCATGGGCCAAGGATAAGGCAAAGCCCCCCAGGTAATTCCGGCTTTGGCGAAGCAAGTATAGTCCATCACTCACTCCTCCTTGCATCAGATACTCCTCAGCTTCTTCACGTGTAATATTGCCAAAGAAGTATGGCAAATGGTTAGCAGGATTCGCCGTGTTGGAAGCCATGTTTTTTTATTTTCCAGGTAGCAAACTTAGTATTCTATATCTGAAAAACAAAGACAGAGACATGGGTATCAGTTGAAAAAGAGAGGACAACCCAGTACCATGGCAGTTCACGTGGTATGTCGATAACACATTTTTAAAAAGATTCTGGGGTGAAGACTACATTTTTGTTTTTATCTCGTTAGAAATTGTCTTTCTAAATCCAAACAGAAAGTTTTTCCCCATTATACACTAATATAAAAGTTTCCTGTAACTGCACAAGTTTCCTTTAACTCTTTCCCTCTCTGGTACTTTGCCTAACCACATAGAGGTCCTGACATTTTCACTTGCCTGGATGTCTTTCTCCATTCTTTTGTACTAGCCTGGAGGTGTTTCCCAATAAAAGGAAATAAGTAGGTTAGAAAGATTCAGGGAGAACAGTTTTTCATTCCAGCTTTGTGCCATTATAATTTTGCTTATAAAAGTAGCTTATGCCAGTATGCGGGCTGGTATGGACAAAAGTCCCATATTAAAATAGTTAACATTCCTCTCCACAGAGATTTAACAACATTTTTTTAACAGGGAAAAAAAAAAAAAGTAATAGCGTCTTTTTCACAGTTTTCATTTCAAACAGCTTATATTGAAATAATGCAAAGGTACACTACCAACAACACAGAGAATCAAGTTCAGCATATCCGAAGAATAATAGTGAATATAACATAAATGGCTCCAATTCTTTTATTCTTAATTTAACAATAAAAATATTCTCATACATATTTAATTGTTTTTATTGTTAAATTAAGAATAAAAGAATACATAAGAATCTCATATACATTTAATATATATCTTATATATAAAAATATTATATTATTATATATTATTTGATATATATTTTTTAAAAAATAAGCACATGCTACAGGAATACTGTTTCTTCTTTTGTCCTGTCTTCCCTGAGTTATCCCGGCCTCTAATCTACATTTTCAGCAGAGAAATTTATTTTCATTAAACCCCATGGCAGATTTACACTGCCTGGACAGCTAAGTATTGTGCTGGAATTACTTTTGTCTCTTTCAAGTCATTGAACGAACGCAAAGGCTATATTTGGTTTATTATCCATATCAGTAACAACTACATGACTATCTAATGGATACTGGGAAGAATATGCCAGCTACCTGCTGATAACATTCAAGTGGATAGGAAGTAAATATATTGACACCAATGAGACCTCTATTCCTGCAATGGTATCTGCAAGCTCTTTTTTTGTCAGGTGCAGTGGTCCACAACTGCAATTACTTATGTAAAGGCAAGTTCCCCAGTCAAGTTATTAATTGTTTCCTGCAACATTACGAGATTTTCATACACTTTCTCCTCCAAATGCTTCTCTAATCCAATCACTGTTTAATCAGGACTGGCCATAGACTGTCACATCTGCAGTTTATGGGGCAGAAGAAAGAAGGATCTCCATTTAGGACAGTTCAATGTCTTCTTTCAGTCAAGAAAGAAAAGAAAAATCCAACTAAGTATTATTGAATGTGTGTCTGTAGAATGACTTTATCATTCGAAAAATTACTTTCAGAGAACACATGAAATGCTGACTAAAACTAGCAGTACATGCTTATATTTGTATTATTTGTGTGTGTTAGATTTAACTTTTCCTTGGGAAATATGTCACAACTTCATTGCCAAAATTTTTATTTCCTTGTCTTTTAAGTTCAGTTGTGACAACTTGAAATACTCTCAAGTCTACAAAATAGGTGACAGCCTCCTTTATCTGTAGTGTATTATGCAGATTTTAGGCTAACTAGGCCTAACTACAAGTATATCAAAGGAAAAACACTGTTGTTTCTTTGGATTTGCAAGATCCCTGCACATCTTATATTCTTTTTTTCCAATGTATATATTCTTAGTAAAATGTATATATACTGAATATGAAACTCATGAACATTAATCTACAAAATACTGTTATTTGTATTTTATTCAGGTTACCGCAGTTCTCTTTTCCCAACTTCCACTACCTTGCCTAGAAGTGGACAAAAGAATCAGAAGTTCAGTTCCTGTTTCTATTGCTGTGCGGTGTATAGCAGTAAAAATAATGTGCCCTTCACAGTTAAAGGAAGGGCACGAGTTTAGGGAAGCCATGCAGCAGTCTGTGGAATCAGCATTAAATAATTCAGGATGTATGTGAACGGGGGTTAATAGACCTCTCAGTTTGCAGCTGGAGAAAGTGTGCAACGGATTTACATCAGCACAGGTGGAGAGGACTTTATGGAAGACTGTGGAAGAAGGGAGGGTCCACAGTGCAAAGCTGCAACTGAGGAATGAGGGTCTTAACTTAGGGCCTTTTGGCACATGGTGCTTCAGGCTGTCACCTTCTCTGGCAGCTCTGCAGCACGCAGAGCTGTGGTGTGCCTACTACTTAGTTCAGATGTGGCCCATCAGTGGACCATAGCTGATCTGCTTTCTCTTGTGCTTGGGTCAAGAAATGGTAGAGAAATGCCTGTGCTGCTCTGTGGACATGTGAAAAAGAGGGGAGGAGAGGGGATGAACACACAAGTCAAATGAACAAGTTTCACACTGTATAGAAAACTAGACAGGACACAGTCAGGACAAACCACATGTGCAGATCTTCTGGTCTCCTCCCACCTTCCCAAAGAAGGGAGACATCAAAGCTGCAGAGCTACTGCAGCCCTACAAAATAGAGCTGCGTGCAGCACGTTATTTATTACTCTTGTGGTTTGCAACCAAAAGTTACTGGTTTAAGATCACATACTATGCTCAATCTTTCTGGCCTTTTTGTTGACAAAATTTCCCTCTACTTTCCCATTTAAATAACTCAGTTCTGAGAATTCATGTTCTTCACCCAAATTATCTACTAATGTATCTTTTGGTTATTAATTGCAAAAGAAAGTTGTAACTGAAGAGACAGAAGGTGGCAGTCCTCAGTATGTTACCACCAAACATTGATTCTGCATAAAATACTATGCAAAATGACAATTTCAACTGTACCAGATGAAGACAAAGCCTGCTTTCCTTAAACAGAATGCATTATTTCAGTAACACAATGCAGGGCCAGGGGATTGTAATTAATAGTACAAGGTCCAGTTGGAGGCCAGTTAATAGTGTTGTAACCCCGGGTCAGCACTGGGGCCAGTACTGTTTAAGATCTTCATTAAGGTGTTGGACAACAGGGAGAGTGCACACTCAGCAAGTTTGTAAATAATACAAAAAAGGGAATAGTGGCTGAAACACCATAGGGTTGTGATGCCATTGGAAGGGACCTGGAAAGGCTGAAGAACTGGGATGAGAGGAGTTTAATGAAGTTCAACAAGGGCAAGCATCCTGTCAAGCAGGCTTTCACTTTTGGGGCGTCTGCCTTCCTGTCTGGGTGGCTGTTGAAGGCAGCCCCTGATATCCCTGTAATGTTGCTGTGAAATGGCTGCCACTGCCCCTGACCTCGCTGCTTTTCAGCAGCCATAGCCTCTGTGTCCATGCATTTTGTCCAGAGCTCCTGTGGGCACATACACAAGGTGTGCAGGCTCCAGCAGGACCTTTGGCTTGCTCTACCAGCTCTGGCAGAGAGGAGAGGAGTAGCTATGATAGCTGAGCAAAGGCAGCCCTCTTCTCTCTTCTGCCTTGCTGCGTGGTGCTGTGAGGCCTGTCTGTGCCTGTCCTGGGACAGCAGGCATGACAAGAGTGTGCTCTCCCACAGCCTTCTGGAGCTTCCTTGGCTTTTCCGCTCCGCTCC
>VUYV01000219.1:373565-391147 GCA_008711295.1 Anarhynchus alexandrinus
CTCTTCTCTCTTCTGCCTTGCTGCGTGGTGCTGTGAGGCCTGTCTGTGCCTGTCCTGGGACAGCAGGCATGACAAGAGTGTGCTCTCCCACAGCCTTCTGGAGCTTCCTTGGCTTTTCCGCTCCTAGCGCCAGATAAGCTTCAGCACTTTGCACGTCTCTTGTCAGGACATGGTGTCAGGTGCTGTGGAAGCCACTGGGGACAGCGGTCCTGCTGCACGGGACGGCAGTACGAGCCAGCAGCCCCAGGCAGGGCTGGTGTCAATCTCTTCCCATGTGTGACAGGATGAGAAGAAATCGCCTCAAGCTGTGCCAGGGGAGGTTTAGATTGGATATCAGGACAAATTTCTTCACCAAAAGCACTGGAACAGGCTGCTTAAAGAAGTGGTTGAGTCATCATCCCTGGAGGTACTTAAAAGACGTGTAGATGTGGTGCTTAGGGACACGGTTTCATGGTGGACTTGGTAGTGTTAGGTTTACAGTTGGACTCAATGATCTTAAGGGTCTTTTCCAATCTAAATGTTTCTTTGATTCTAGGATTCTATTAAGCTGAAAGTTATTAAAATATGGAGTCTCCGAATGCTCCACTTCGTGTTTCCTTCATTCTTGCTTACTTGTTTCCCCCAGACAGCCCCATGTTTGTCGCCTTCAGAAAGGCGTGGCGACCCATGTCACCATGTCATTCTTCTTTACTCCGCTCTGCACCATAACTGCTGTTTAGAAGATGAACGTACATCATCCTGCCTCTGGTAAAGTGCTCCTTGAAGGCAGGCTCCAAGTCTTCAATCTCAGTTTCAAGGAAAGCAGAAGAAAACAGATTGGCTGCTAGGTTTTCAGTAAGAGCTTAAATCATGTTCCACCAAAATTAAAATGAAAGAACAATTGCTATAATTTCTATTCTATGTGAATTTTTGTGGTCCTCAGCAGCAGAGGGAGCTGGGACACAGCTGCCAAATGTTAATCCTGAGGCTGCAGGAGGTTTCCATTGACATATTGGTAAGGAGGTTAGCCTGGACACAGACACGTTGGATGCATGGATGGATGAATGATCTATGCTGGCTCTTCACCACCACTATACAGCTAGTTTGGAGAAAAGGCCAAAATAATCCCATACAATTCTCATGCCAAGAATGCACTGCAGTACCTGTTCAAAACACCTCAGTAATGTTATAGTGAACAAAATTCAGAGAGAAAAATGCCACCACACTCTTTATCAGTGGGAATTTATTTTTATGGAACTATTTCATGGATGTTCCTTTTCTCCATAACCTTAGTTTCAAACTTAAAAAAAAGTCTAAAAAGGATAAAGAATTTTAGAATTAAATTAAGAGCTAATAAAAGTGGGGTTGGGGTTGGGGTGCGGTGGGAGGGGAGGGGAAACCCACATTCCTTGGCTACAAAAGATCCTGATGCAATGGCTACTGAAATTAAAATTCACTTTGATGTGTTTCAGATCAGGCTACTCCTTAGTCTCAGATAAGCCTCAGTATTTACTACACACTCTTCAGGATGAGCTGCCCAGATGCAAGTTCTCTTTGGTGGTGTTCTTTTTGTGTAATCTGTAATGCCAAGTTTTCCCACTGCTGACAATTCAGCGTGTTTACAAGTATTAAAATAAATGTTGAAAACCTTACATATTATTAAGAAGTCACAGCCCACACACAAACCAGAAGTGAGAGGTATGCACAGCAATAGGACAAACAGCCTCTGAGTAAAATATCTCTACTCTTTCTAAAAGATGTTCCAAACCACTCTACAAAGGGGGAGCATGTATAGGCATACCAAGTTAAATTGAACTACTCCTCTCATGTATAGAAAGCAGAGAAGGTGGTACACCAGGACATTCACTGGGGTTTAAATTTTGACCTGAAAATCTGACTAAATGCTCAAAAAACTAGTCAGTGCTGAGCTTCGTGCTGCTGTTCTAGCAATGCTGTTGTTACCAAACTATTAGATTTGAAAATAATTCAAGTATTTAGTAGTCACACATTTGTGGTCACCTGTGTATAGATGGCAGTAAGGTTGAAGCTGGAATCTGCCCAGTCAGAACTGAGATACAGCATGTTCCCAGAGGCTCCTCACCTGCATGCTCATCATTCAGAATGTGAGAATGGAACTGGTCCTTGTTACTTCTTGCTGGAGCTTGAATTTTAGTGACCCTCACCTGTCTGGCCTGCTAACACATCATGGTGTTGGCCTGGACTTTCTTACTATCCACCGGCTGCAATTCTATGCAGAGTTCTTCAATTTCCTTTAAAGCCCATTATGATACATTTTATGCTAGCAGGAAGTAATCTGTTATCCTGAACAGTCAGGTTCAACTCTGCAAGTGAAAGGGTATTGGTTTTGACAAATTCAGTCTTTATATGTTCCTTTCTAGTAGATGAGTTATGGAAATTATGTCTAGATTCAATAGTTAGCTTTGTTAATACCATTAGATTTTGTGGATTTGAGTCAGAACTTCACTCTTAACTAAAACAAGGCACTCAGAAATGCCACCATTGTACACAGGTATAGCACTGCTGAAATAAAATTCACAATTTTAACTGCTGCTAAAGATCTTTCTTTTAAGGGCTGTTTGCTTCTGTTTGAGCAGCCTAGTTTTATTTTATTTTTTTAAAGTTCTATTTAAACATGGCAAAGAAATAGAAATAATACATTTTTTAACAAGGGTTTAATTAAAATTCCCCAAAGATATTGGCTGTGTAGAAGGCATTTAATTCTGTATAAGTCTTTAAAGACACAGGTTGGGTTCTGCCCTCCTCTTCATACTCTTTGACATAAAACCAAACTCCTTCATCCTGAAAAAGTATCAGCCCTGTCAGCAAATATGCAAAGCACAGTGAGTGACTCAGCACCGTGTCAACATAGGGGTAGAGACATTAGGCTAGTGGTTCAGCCACTCTTTGCTGACTCATTACACCGCTCCATTGGACCAATTTTTTGGAAGCAGACACTGTCTAGAAGCTTGAAAAAAAGCAAAAGCTATTTTTCCTTTCAATCCTCTTTTCATCTCTAACACTCACTAATGAACAGCAGGCAAAGCTCTCCATGAAACAGCAAATTGCTCTGTGAACAAGGCTTAGTTTCCTGTGAATACGTACACTGCAGCCTTCAAGCAATAAGCCAGGCTCCTCCTATTAGACTTGCACTTGCGCCATCTTCCAAAATTCTCACAAGCCCCAACTCTAGTACCCTCAGCTTCCTCCTCATCCATTAACTATGGGATAGCAGGGAAACACATGCTGCAGCTATGCATTTACTATTTGCAGGCTTTGAAAAATGGGCGCATGCTGAGCTCATGCTTTCGTGCAATGGAGGTACTGTGTTGGCTTGTTCTCCTCTGGGCACATTTATTTATTTCCATAAATGATTGATCAGACTATCCATGAGACCCTTTCCTCAGAGAAATTAGGCCAAAAGTAAAGCGCTATCAGGAAGAGCCTGACAGGATGGTGACTGCATGAGCCAGTTTCTTTAGAGAACCAGGCAAAAATAGTTGAAAGGTCATCTAGCAGTTCACAGCAAATTCAGATTTCTCTCAAGGACAAGAAATACCACAAAAGCCAAAGTAGATTCTGGTCCCCAGCAGGACAATGGCACACATGGGCAGATAGAAACATTTTGAAGAAATGGTAGATACAGTGGAGTCTTGAGTGGTACAAAGAAGGCGTCTGTGATAGGTCTGTATTTAGACATCTTAGATTCCTCATGGACACTATGGCCTCTCTTAGCAGCACTCATGGGCAATACAGTCCACAATCTCCAGTTTGTGAAGAGACTTCATTCCAGCATGGATAATGACTTGGCTGCAGCAACCTGCATAGCTGCAGGACCAAATTGCCTATGATATACCAGAATTGCCCAGAATATTTGTTCAAAAAGTCATCGTTCTTTGGTAAATTTCAGTTACAACAAAACATTAAAATACATGTACTCTTTAAGGTACTGGATGCTCTGAGCTAAGGGCATCATAACATAAAGACTTCTTATAATTCTGGGATTAAGACTGTGGGCAATAATGCACTGTTGGCACTACAGACCCCTCTATAAGGACATTAAAGTTTTTCTGATAGAAGCTTGGACCAACACACTGAATAAAAGAGCAATAAAAAGAGCTGCTCCAAGTGCCAGATTGGTTTCTTTGACTTTCCTTATCATACCTACAAAATGACCTCCCAAAAGACAGCAACAAACAAATATAAGTACAGTCACTCCAGCTCCTAGAACCCTATCAACGTGTTCTATGTGCTTCTCACTTGGGTCAAAATGTGAGAGAAAAAGTAACACTTTGTATGTTTAGTCATGCTGCCTGTGCCCCAAACTAGAGTTATTCACATCTCATCATAATGAGAACAATCTAAGTGCCATCTCTGGATTCCTCCCTTCACCTGGCCGGTTTAGGCATCTATCTGATGGTACCCAAGAGGACAGAAACTCTCAGGCATGCTGCATGCCTATTTCCAAGACCTAGAGTACAGGCAAATGTTCTATTGTCTTAAAAATAACCAGTAAGAGGCTTTTGGTTTATGATGATCTTGAGATACAGCGTTCACTACAAAACTGCTCCGTTTCACTGGCATTTGTTGAAAACTCATTTGGAGTTTGAGATCATACAGATCAGAAACTCCATGAACATGAGCCATCTCATACGGAGGTGATTTAATCCTTCCACTCCCTACAAAAGTTAAACCAAAACCATACAGCCCTCCACAGAGTGCAAATATTTACATATAAAACTAAGCAGACGACAAATATAGATAAAATTTCAAGTTCTTTCCTGAGTATTACCACTTCTTATAAAAAGGCAAGGCTACAGCCCATAAAGGATCTCCTCAATGAAAATATATGTCAATATATGTCTTATATAAAATTACCATATGCTACTCCTGTAAAATATCAATTAAAAGTTTTTAATTAAATTATGATAAATATCAAGGCAATATTTTGGGAGGAATACTAGAAAATTCCACTGCCAATGCTCAATATTGATCTATTCTAGCTGGGTAAGCACTGCATGGTTTCAGCTGCTGACCATTCTCATTCTGCTACTTCAACTTGAAGTTTTATCTGGAATGGGACAAATTCAGTAGTCTGAATTGATGAAAATTTGCTTCTAGAGAAATCTGCATTTCACAGATCAGTCAGAATAACTCTCACATCTGATTTTATTTTCTCATAATCCTATGAGTTTTCAGTCAACATGTTGGCTAAAAATCCACTGGTTGCAATTTAGATGAAATGGCACTGGCAGTGATGAGGTACTCTCTCTTAATTCTTCAGAAAGTAAAATGGAGAAGTTCAATACTCAAATAAATAAGAAAGCTTGCTATAAAGTGTTTATAAAATATAGAGTTGTTTTCTCAATTATCACTCAAAGCACAGCAGCAGGATCCTTGTGATCTCTTAGATTTCACAAGTGATTTATTTATAACTGTTTCAGACAATAAAGGCCTGATTTACTTTTGCAAAACAGGTTAATGTTGATGGATTTCAGCCAAGGTTTCTCCACCATGTCTAATATATGAAGAATATTTAGTGTGTAGCAACGTTGGGAAATGTTTGGACTGATGGATGTGTCCCATGGACATGCAAGGAGCCAAATATACACACAAAACATTAGATAATGGTTAAAAACTTCTTATTTATTTTGGAAGAATTTCCAAGTTTGAGATGGCTGTTCTTTTTGGTTGGACTTTCAAAATCTTGCCTTCCTTTTGGGAGTTTAATACCCTTCTAGGATCAGTAATGGAGTAGAAGAAAATATATTTTAATTCATAGTTCTCTCCTCCTCTAAATTCCTCCAGGGGACAAATACTGCTGAGCTTGTGAAGTCAGCACAGTTACAAATGTGAGGCTGTAAGATGGAGGTTAAGTCCCCAAAGGGCTGCATGTAAGGCTTTACCCTTGAGAGGGCTGAAGGAAGTGCAGCTGATTACCTGAGAGATGTGTTTGAGTGTAACAGTAAAAGAGGGTCTAAAGTGCAATTCTCCCCATAGCCATTAAATTTGACTTTTAAGGAAGCTACAAATGCAAGCAAATATCATGGTTATCTTACATGAAAAAAATTATGCAAATACATAGGAAAATTAGGTACCCACTTCCCCTCAGGTAGCTTCCTCATCAATGTTGCAGACAGTGGATACTCCAGACATAATGCAAAAGTTTAGTAGCTCACACATTTCATGCACGCAGGGCAGTGGAACATTCTTACAAAACAGAGGAGCGAAACTCAGCAAACACCTCCTGGAAAGCGTTAGAAAGAATCTGTGCCGACCATACTGCTACCCTTAGCTTGCTTCTCCTTCATCTCTTCTATTTAGACAACAATAAAGGTAGAATAATTGTTTCACTGAAAGGTTTGCATAGCAGTGAGCATAGTGTTACTGAGGTACTGATTTCCACTCAAATTCAAAATTATAAATAGCAGTATGAATCTTTCTACAAAGACCAAACAGGAGTGTGTAAGGAGACTTTGGGACAGCTGATTGATTAGTTTACTTGCCAACTACTTAATAAGTAAAAGGACTGCAGTGCAACAAAAGATCAAAAGCCATGCGGTGGTGAAACACTGTTCCGAATAAGCTCTGTATTTGAACAGTTATTTTTCTCCCTTCCCTTGTTTTTCGAAGTAGTATTCTGTGAGCAAAGAAAGTAAAGAAGTAAAGTTTAGAGCAAGTATCTTTTGCATGCAAAAGACATAAGAAAGGCTCACTAGACAGTGCAGAATGATGAAAATATGCTGACTGTCAATTTGTTCTAGCACAGCCTGATATTTTAAGCACCCAACTTGTAACTTCAACAGTTCTCTGCTCATACACAGAAAAAAAAAAATATGAGAACAATATGAATATGCATTTTTTTCTAAAATTCTTGTTGAAATAAGATTCTCGGAATCAAGAAGTGTTCCTCTGTGGAAAGCACTACAATTTTTCATTCTAAGATTCTTTTCTACTTTTCCACTTTATGGACCACACCTAAAAGCTGAAAGGAATTAAGCATGCATAGAATTAGAAATATACATTTGATGGTGACTTCACGTAGTGTATTAAATATTTTGGTACTTCCAGGGACTGGTATAATCTTAACGGTATACTCCAAACTGATGTAAATTCTGACATAAT
The DNA here is from genome assembly GCA_008711295.1 of Anarhynchus alexandrinus. NCBI lineage: Eukaryota > Metazoa > Chordata > Aves > Charadriiformes > Charadriidae > Anarhynchus > Anarhynchus alexandrinus. The sequence goes on from VUYV01000219.1 coordinate 380,688, forward strand.
TACCATCAAGGTATTATAAATCCATTGTTATTGCCTCTCATTTAAAGCAGATATTTACATTTTTATAGTATTTTAACAAATAAAATGGATTTAAACAATTGTTCTATTCTCATTTCTTCACCTTTAAAATCACCTTCCAGTCTGTCTTGGCAGCTGAATGGTGGTCTTAATTTGATTCACCAGATTACATTTAAATGTCTTCTTTAGCTTCCTGCATAAACATGAACATTTAATTTCTATCCAGACCTTAGGAGAGGAATTTTTACGAGAAAATTATGCAGAAATAAAGGAAGAACACAGTAAATGTTTAAAAGTATGTCGTTAGGGAAGGAAATGAAGCAGAATACTATTTTCTCAAGTCAAACTAGAGTTTGATTAGGACACTAGGGTGAACTTTCTGACCTACTGAAAAAAAAATCTGAAATCTTACATAATTCAACTGATAACACTGACTATTTTTACAACTTTTGTAGACAGTGACATCGCCAAACAATGTCCCATTCATCATACCGAAAAAGATGTATGCGGTACTGTCTCAAAGGGAAAAGTGACATACATGGGATCACGAAGATGTTCCTTCCAGTACCCTGATCTTCCTCACAGAAGTGCCCTGGCTGCTTACTGATGCCTAAGGCAGTATGTCTCAGCCTCCACCTACCGTGTCTCTAACCAGCTTACAGCAACCCTTCCACCACCCATGCTTGGGCCTCCTTCTCCGTGTGTTTTCTACAGCTTCTCCATGAGAAGTTTTTCTCGTGCAATGAAATAACCGTCTCTGATCTCTGTATCCTTTTACTGACAATCTAAGCATTATGCTGCACTGTTTCTTCCCCTGCACTTCAGACTCTAAAACATGCCTTCTTTCATCTGTAAAGGCTATCCTGTTGTTCCACGCACACTCCTGAACCATGCTGACGGTACACAAAGTGTATCTGTTAGTTTTTAAGGAAATTACACTTTTACTATTTCTTCAACATTGGTCTCCCTCCTTAGCACTTTTATCCAACATACCTGTCTTGGGTGCCAAGTTCCATATTTTACTTTGTAGCAGTTCAGTTTCAGAAGCATTTTCTTTCTTTCAAATATTGCTAATTTTTTTGCAATGCTTTTAGGATAACTACAGTGTTCCTGCTAGGATTTTTAAACACTGAGATACATTTTTTAACAGAACTGCAGCTTAATTAAAGTCTGCCTGGGAACAAGTAGGGAATCATAGAATCATAGAATTGTCTAGGTTGGAAGAGAATGTGGTAGCTATGGGCCTAAAAGAGTTTTCTGCTGGGGAGTTCACAGCCTGTATCTAATAACACCATCAGTGACCTGGGGGATTGTCCAATTTGTGGCAGGTTTTCTGTGTTCTCCTGATTCTGAAAGTTAGTGGCCTTGCTAGCACCTTTCTCAGCTTAAAAGAAAACAATGTTTGCCCTTGTTCATGTGAATTCTCAGCATTTGGCCACATTAGAACATAAACTGCCTGCTGAACAGGTGGTATTGGTGCTTCATCTACAGGGTTGAGGGGAAACACCATTTATCTCCTCCCCTCTTGTATCAAAGAGTTATTCATCCAAAGAACTGAAAAAATCACAAACACACCTAAAATTATTATTAGCTTCAAAAAATTGTGATTTTAGAAATATTTTTCTTTGCATTTGCTTTCCAGAGTCGTTTTTATCTATACTGAAGATAGATGTTTTTATCTCCAGTGAAACATGGCAGAAATGGCCTCATTTATTCAAAATTGCATCTGACATTCTGATATCATCAGACAACTCTAGACATTCCAGCTATTGAAATATTTCCTGAGGAAATACTACTTGACTTGGCAACACTATTACTGACCTATTATAAGGCAAACAGATGCTCAGTAAAAGCACCACAGCGTTCATATGTTATTCAGGGGTTTCCTATATACGCTTCTGTAATGAGGTCATGGAGGGGCATCACTAAAATAACATACTAGGAATCTATTGTCTCTCTTCCACAACACCTTCCTCTTGGGACTCTTCTGTCTTTTCACGTTATAGTTTTCCTCTAAAAAGCTTCTTCTGCTATGATCTTTTAAAAAGCTCAGAATGCTACTGAAAAAAAAAAAAAGGCCAGGCATTTGTGGATTATTATTCTTTCTCTGGCAGTAGAAACCCTATAATTTTCACATAGATTTAAGAAAAACAGGAAAAAAAAACCACAAGAAAAAAATTTGGTTTTTTCCCCACCCTTTTAGAAAAAAAAAAGACCCACCACCACAAAAATATCAGTACTTCCTTCCACATTCTCGCCATGCTCTACTAGTCATTCCCTTAGCTCCTTTTCCAGGGAACGCTTACACTGTCACAAATGCAACTATTGCCTCTGGCTAAAGACGTCTCTCTAAAGCAAGCATGTCTGCCTTAAAACAGATGGCATCGTTTGTATGGAAGCCTGCTCCCTTTTGGGCAAAGTACTTTACTGTGATCGGTACCTATTAAACCACCATACAAAAAGTGAAACCACTGGGGATAAGCTAACCTCTGAAGGAAAGCCTTCCAGATACTCCAGGCAGACCCTTCTCTAATCTCCCATTTTCTCACTGTGACAAGGTCTGAACAAACTTCTTTGGGCACAGATCTTCTCCAACACCAGCTGTGGGCTCTGCAGTAACTACGGAAGAGTACAGGGATAACTGTTTCTTCCCAATGCTGACAAAAACAAGCCTGGTGCAGTTACAAAAGTATTTCTCAGGGAGCCCAAAACTACGTCTGAATACTTCAGGAACTACTGAGCAGTTATACATACAGTTTATACATAACATATAAAGTTCCTCTATGGTTTTGTTTCAAGTTTAGTGCCTTTCCAGAAATACAGTAAAAAGTAAAACTCCTCTGTGTACCACAGAGGCTACTATGGCTGCACAAAGCAAGCTGCGAAATAAAATTATAAAGTCAGAGAAAACATGTGAAGAGCAAAACAAAAATATAATCAGCCCACTTGCAAGGAGAATCACTGTAAATAGATGGAACTGCCTACCCAATGGCCTGGATATTTTCAGGTTCAAAGATACAGTGACATTAAGTATATCAGCATAGCCTGTTTCCAGGTGGAATATATTCTTATTTTTACAGAAGACTTTCTACAGAGATGGCTGTAACAAAACTGTTATGGGCAAGATAGCACAGTAAAACCAAGATATATCGAACTATCACTAAACTTTCACAAAAAAAATACTCCAAAACCTTATTTTCAAGGTTCACTACTGTCAGTTGTTCTTCACAACTCAGAAAGAAGTTGCCAGAAGAAGCAGATCTATCAGAACGTTGTATCAACAAAAATGTTGAACCAAATGTTCCTCATTTTCCAGGACAGCAAAACCTAGAATATCTGCCCAATTTCCAAGCACCCACAAAAAGAGAGAACTGCAGCCCTGAGCACAGAGCTGGTGATGCTGTGGATTTTTATTACCATGAGAACTGAGAAAGACTGGCTTCATTCAGAAGGATCAGGCCCTATGCATGGATAGATGCATAATCCATAACTATGTTTGTCATTCCTTGTGGTATTTTTAGCAAAATCTCTGGTAAACAAGACATCTTTCAGAACTAAAGCATCATTCATTCTAGAAGGAAGTCACTACTATCAAACAGAAGATGGAAGAAAAGTAATAGCTTCATCTTGAAAATAAAAGATATTACCGCAGTCTCAAAGTTTGAAAGCCATAACAGGACTAAAATAAAATGCCACATTTCATTCAAAATTTGGGATAAACACCACTCTGGTTTTACCAGTGGGCAGACCCAAAAGATATGTTTGCTTTTTAGTTCCAATAAGTATCCTCATTTAACTTTTTTTAACTAGTTGTTTAGTTGTTGCAGGCTGACATTTCCGAAGTTATTATGAGGGTATGAACTCCCCTTCTTTGTGCAGCTTTGTCTGTCTCTACTTAGTTTCTGGTCTAGAGGCTACAAATGTAGATAACAATCTCAGTTTCTCAGCTGTGAATATTAGCAATCGCGTATTTTTAAGTGAACAAGAAACCAAGAGCATTTGGATCCCTTTATACTTCATTAATTTCTCTGAAATGTATTGCTCTGCCTCTAGGATCACTAAAACCTGTTGCTGAATGGATGCCTCAGTGGACCAGCCTCATTGTGAGTTGGAGTGGCAAAATTAGGCAGGTTCCTCTTTCAGACCAAGGTTATCTGTCATCTGAAACAGTCTGCAGTATCCTGCTTTATATAAAGTAATTATTGCAGGAACAAAAATAACTTGCTTTTCGTACTCCTAGAATAGGCAAGTTTCTACAAAACTGATCAAGACTTCTCAGTGCCACTTTCTAGAGTCTATAAAAACAGTGTCATGTTACTTTATTCTTTAAAAAACTCCTGGTAGGAGGATATAGCAAGGTTAATATTCTGCTATAGAGGCACTGTAACTGACAATGGCTCATCTCTTGCTGGCAATTACACTCAAAAAGAGTTCACCGCCATAGAGGTATGGAAGAAAGGAAAGCACTTTTTTTTTTTTTTTTTGAAAGGAAGATGTGATACTAGCTCACACAGCCAGACTGCCAACGTTAAGGACCAGTTTCTTAAAATCTATCTAATAGTTCTCTAATTAGGAGCCAGATCAAACGAAGGCTTCTCTCCAAAAATAGTGTCCTCCAGCAATGGAGCCAGTTCGTCCTGCCTAACTTTTGTGAGGACACATAAATCAGAAAGGCAGACTGCATAGCAAAAAAGCTCCTCATACCAATTAGTGCATCAGTGAATCAGCGGTCCAGAAAAGTCCAAGCCTGCGTCCTCTTCCCATACCACCCCGTACCCCCGGAACAAGCAGCACAGCTAAAGCTTACTTCTCATTGTATACAGAGGGGATCGAACAGTCTCTTAGCAGGCAGGAATCCCTTTCTGCCAGCAAACGACCACTTGGATTAACTGTAATCTCACGTCTCATGTAAAACGTGAGAATGTTCCAGAAGTGCTACGTGGAGAGAGGCATGACCCTTCTCCTCCCCTCCCGTGGAGGAAGCCTCTTTGCAGCACCTGGACTAGTGAAATACTCTTGACAAGGCCCGTTTGTCACTCTGGGCAGAGAGGATGCACCTGGCCTTAGCGCGTTATGGGCCAACAGGCAGTATTTCCCCAGCTCTTGCATGACAAACTGCCAGGCTGGAAAAAAATAGTTCGTAGTCAGGCTTCTTTTCTCATGTTGTGCCATTCTCTGCACAGCATCAAGGGTTACATTGCTAAATGGTCCAGTGGTAATTGTCACTACAGAGAGTTGCTACACCAGGATACCAAAAAGCTGCCTCCATTTGAAGAAACTTGTCCCTTGGGAGTCAGACACAACTGGATTTCACACTGGTAACATCACTCCCTCAACACACCACTGCTTCCAAGTGAACACAGCTCTGCATCCTTTGTAGAATGCAGGCTCCAGTAGGTTTGAGTTCACTCTTCCCTTACTGGATTTTTTCCTGCACTTTTATGCGCCGCAGTACCTGTGGACCAGATCTCTGCTACATCCACTGGATGAGGATTGTCACACAGTTGCTCAGCACACCTGAGGCAGCATGAGATTTCTTACCGACTGCACAAGATAACTCAGGACAGAGCAGTCACTCAAAGCCTCCCTCGATGACCACTTCAATTCTGGGATGTCCTGCTGCGCGCATGACCAGAACTGTTCAGAGCAGTGCCCTTCCTCTTGATACTCATTTTAAATAAGTCATAATTCTCAGAAACTTGCAAGATGGTCCACTGATTTAAAAGATATCTAATCGCACGATCTGATTTACAAAAATAATCCTTACTTAAGCATCCTGCTTGCTTTACTTTTGAGCAAAATACTGTGAAATTCAGATATATTCTTTGAAATGCAGCAGTCAAATGTAACACTTCACGTCAAAGATGACAAAATTGCTGCTGCTTCCTTTACTTATATTCCCCGCATTTCAGATATTGGATATTTTCACCTTACCAAAATCTTTAGGTTTTTTTTTGCATTGAGTGAACTGCTTTTCTTTATTCAAGTTATGAAATTTGGGCTGAGTTTCCCAGAGTAGGAACTTATCCATAAACAAGTGCTTAGTACACTTACTAGCTTCCTTTTCTATGTTCTCTTCAAAATGACAAAACGGATTTTTCAGTTAAACTTTTCCTGTAACGTATTTTAAAACAGTTGGGGGGGGAGAAATTGTCTTTGTAGCAGGTTTCTAACCTCAGTTTTCCAATTTAGATTAAGAAATCAACTTTTCAGGCAATGCTACAAAAAAAAAAAAAAAAAAAAACAAGAAAACTAGTTTCTAAAAAAACATTAAGACATTGTTTTAAACTGAGCTTAATTCCCCTGAAATCGGTAGAGCCAATTTTGAAATCGGCATTAGAATTTTTAAAAGCAGAACTACATGCTCAGTGGTCAGCAGCAGCACACATTCTAACATTTTAGCTCTAGCATCCCACAGATGCTCTCAGTTACACTGGCTTTAGCTAAGAGACAGTACACTGGCTTGTGGTCTCAAAAGTTTTGTCGTTCTTTCCCTTTCTTTTATCACTTACTTCACTATTTTACTCAAACAGGGGAAAAAAAATAAGAGAAAGACTATCCAAGAGGGTAGGGGTAGGCTGTGGCTGATGTATTTGATGATGACCCCTGGCCTTTTTACTCATTTTACTGAATCTGTTGCTTAAGATAAAGATTTTTAAGCAATTTTTTTTAAATTTTTTTTTTTTTTTCCACTTTATGCTGTTAAAATATTTAGGCAATTGTATGCTCCTTTCCTTGGTACATATTCTACTCTAACACTTCCTGCCCATGTTTTCTCTAGCTACCTCCAACTGCAGTTGTGATTCCTGTCAATTTCAACTCCATCCCCAGGCTGGGAGTTGCCTCACAGATTTAGGTGGCTGGCTTTACATACTACAGTGCCACCAGCCCTACTTCTTTACAAAAGCTTTTAGCACCTCACATCTTACCTTTACTGAGCATCAGTGATGAAAGATTCCTGCGTTGCTTCCTTGCCTTTTGAAATGAAGAGAAGTTGTTAGACATATTGTTGGACATATTGCCCATTCAGGACACCTGGCATCCCATATCTGCTCTGAAGAACACTGTCCCAAAGCAAATTAGGACAAAGCTGGAGAAATGACAGGGTAGTCCTCGCTGGTCAAACTAATACATTCCAACATCACCTAGTTACAAACTGAGTGATAGTGAAACTGCATAAACTATCTGTATCATGCTTCTGTACATTGGTTATTTCGGTTCTAATACTTGTTAATTTCTTATTATTTGGTCTTGTACCTGTTACAAAGGGAAGGTTTGCGGTATTTTGCATATACTTAAGCCTCCTTAGAACATTAGGACCGCTGTGAGTCTCAAAGATATTTTTCCCCTTTCTTTCCTTTTTACAACAACCGTGTTTGAAGAAGTGGCCATTTAGTTATTGTACCTATAGGGACAGGAAGTTATGACCTAATTTTAACTTTGGAATGTAGAGACAAACGACAACATTTTATTTTATGTCTTTGAGGCAGGTGATATTTTGTGTCAAACAGTACAAATGTTTATCAATTATCCCTTCCTACAGCAAATCCTAGAATCGTTTCTTTTGCTGCAGGATCATACAGGCTCCTTCACACTGCTTGCACTTGCAATGCTGATGTTTCCTCATCACCCTGACAAGCAATGCAGAAGTCAGTGGCAAAAGGTTTTCTTCTGCTTAATTGTATGCCTACACATTACCCTGTGTCATGACATAAAAAGCCAGACAACACCAACTATGTAACCTTGCTGCTGAAACCTTAAATCAAAGGAGGACAATGCAAATACTAACCAACAACTTTGTGATCAAGTTATTTTTACTATGCCCAAAATAAATATTAATAATTGTGTCCTGTATTATCCTCTGTTGCATACAAGAACAGGGAATGCAAAGCCCAGGGCTTCTTTTTCTCTCAAGAGCGATCAAAGGGCTTAAATTAAACTGCAGGAATTAAGAATGTTTCTCTGTAAAAGCATTTCTAGAAATGCCAGCTGGGACATAAAGTGAGCTACCATCACCTCCTCCCCCAAGATTTTCTTCTTTTGTCAAATGCAAGCAAATCTACTCTTAAATTGGATTATGAAACTGTTTCCCTGTAATAAAATGCTATTTTTTTCCTAAATTAGAAATTAAGAAGCTGATCTTGCAAATCCTTGCAAGGTGAGAGGTTTTCATTCTTACGACTGAAGCTTACTACTCACACACGCAAATGCCTGCAAGACTATCTTCAGCTTTCAAATAGACACCTTGAACAGTACAGGTACTCTCTCCCCAGTGGAGTAACTTAAGCACATGTTTACCCTTAAGTAGAAAAGAAGTAATTTTAAATAGCTCGTTGGGATGATCGTTCTGTAACTGTTACTCACATTTGAAGATTAAGTGTTGTATTCCTTGTAATTATGACACAAAAGCAGACAAGTTCCTCTTTTCAGCTGTGTTACACTGGAACTAAACACATGCAACCGAAAGAAGATTCTGGCACAGCCTGTCTAATGTGCACACAACAGATCTTGAGGCACTGATCAAAAAGTCTATAAAGCTGGAAAAAGGATGACACTACCTAGTATCTTCAGTGGATTCAGATGCAAATACAATTTCTTACAGTCATGATATTCAACACAGCAATGACAACTGACTCATTGCTTTCTGCTGAATACTGCATGTTGGAAAAGCATTAGGAAGGAAAAAAGAAGTGTAATTTGAAAAAAATAATTATGATTGTGAGACGATGACCTCTGAATACAACATACATTTCAGAAGTGACTTCTCCCACTTGCAAAGCCTCTGGCGTAACAGAACCAAAAGAAAGGATGGGAGACTAAGTAAATGCCCCTTTGTAATTTTTTATTTTGGTCATCAGTATCTTCAAAGGTGGTTAAGTCCATCTTATAGTTTTACCATCAATCTTCTAAACTGTTATTTTGTGCTCAACATAACCCCCTAGCTGCTTCTAAAAATAAATTTCAGTGATCGTCTTCCTGCGACTTGAGATCAAATTCTGCTCGTTATCAGAAAAACAACATCATGCAAATGGGAGAGCTGCACAGTCCACCTTTGCTTTGACAGAGTGTTGATATTTTTTAACAGAAGTAAACCAAAACCACTTCAATCGCAGTTCTTTTGTGATTTTGCAGTTATTTCAAGAGAAAAACTGAAGCAATTATTTACTTTTATGTATTTCAGCCATTTTCGAGCATTCTAACTGATTCCAAACCCTTTAGTTCAAATTATTTTGTCTTCAGCACACTATAATCTTTCTCCCCCACAGGATAACTGTCAGAATATAAAGAACGCTCAAACTTCCTTATTTGTCTGTTTATCTCAATGCTCAACAGAGGGATGAAAAAAAAAAAAAAAAAAAAAAAAAAGAAGTCACAGTTCCTCTAAGTGGACTGCCTCAATGTACTCTACGCTGCTACAGTTTATGGCCTCCAAGTCTGCAAAAATACACAGCTTTGCATGCTGATACTAGCTCTGTACCGGATGGCTGTGCCTATGGATTAGGTTGCAGATTCAACCCAAGGGCTCAGGAGATCCAAGCTTCTGAGGATAAAAAGAGCATGAAAGAAGTCTAACAGAAAGGAACACTTTAAAAGAAATTATGAACAGTTGGTTGCCTTAAAAGGAATAGTTTTGTTTCAAAATGGAAGTATTTTACAGTGTATCATGTACTTTAGCCAGACTGGGACACCACTTGCCACTCTTGTACTGCAGTCAGTGTCACCTAACAAAAGTATTGCTTATCTTTGTCCAAAGTAGTATCACTTCAAACTAATCTAGCCAACTACAACACAAAGTTTATGCAGTGTAGTGCTAAAGAAGAAAATTGAGCAATGCTGGCAGAACACACGAGATGAAGAGCAACGACTCTGGCACCAGACTTGTAGTATTCAACTACTTTCAGCACTTCTAGTAATACACTACAGTTGTTTTCCTGGAATCAAAATAGGTAAGTTTGATAAGAAAGAAATGCACTTTTAAAGACATTTTGTCGGCCATCAAATCTTTGATGTATTATGCACCATTCAGACAGAAGCCCTACTTTTGTGTACGCTTTGTTTTGTTTAAAACCTATCACCACAATAACGTATCAAAATACAATGAAATCTCTCTTTTTATTTTTGTATTTAAGTTCTAGATTTAAGTTCCTCAAACGCTGGGCTAGCGGTATTTATTTTCAGAAACACCGTAACACGGGCGAGGTTTCACCCTTGCTGTCAAGCTGGTGGGTTTTCAGCCGGACGCTCCCTCCCGGACAGGAGCGCCGCCGCTTCGCTCCCGCTCCCGCTCCCGCTCCCGCTCCCGCTCCCGCTGCCGCTGCCGCTGCCGCTGCCGCTGCCGCTGCCCGTCGCCCCGCTCAGCTGCCGAGCGCTCCCCAGCGCCACTCTCCCCGCCGCTCCCCCGCACCCGCGGTCCCCGCGGCAGCACGGCCGCCCGCCCCACC
>VUYV01000219.1:391322-409108 GCA_008711295.1 Anarhynchus alexandrinus
CGGCGCGCACTCCCTCCTCCTCGGCGGGCGCAGCCGCCGTGCCCCCGGCCCCTCTTTCGGGCGGCAGCCCCGGCGGGAGGGCGCCCGGCCCCGGCGGCGCGGCGCGGCACGGCGCGCTGAAGCGAGGAGGTGTCCGTCTCCTTCGGACCCCGCGGCACGGGGGCTGCTCGGGGGGCTGCGATGTGGGGCCCCGTGGTGCCGCGTGATGCGGCCGTCCGTGGGACCCCATGATGTGGGTCTCCTGGGTAGCCTGTGGCTTGGGTCCCTGTGGCAGCCGCCTTGCCTCGCCGGCGGCTGGCTTTGTTCCATGGACACGCTGCTGCTCAGCACCATGCTTGGGACGGAGGATCAAAGTGCATCAAGTGCCGGGTTCTCGTAAGGAGAAAAGGAGTATGCACACTTTGGGTGAATATTGGAAGTATCTTTTGGTACTTCTGTGTACTTTGGTGAGAAAACGACTCTTGGAGGGTTTCCTTTTGGAGGAACACAGGGGCCTACCATAGCACAGTATCTTCCCTTCCTGTTATATTTCACTCCAAACCCCCCCATATTTCAATCAAAAATAATTTTGTAGCAGCTCCAGGTGTGGAGGAAACCCCAGTGTGCCTAGATGCTGAGTTGAAGGAAAGTCTCTCTTCAAAGCTTCCTCAGCACACTGTGTGACAGGGAATTAATTCCTGCTGCACATGTCACCACACGGACAAAAGGTGGCAACTATCCTTTGCCAGGGACTGTCCAGGGAAGAACTGCTCCCACTGTGGGTCATGCAGGGCTGATGAGTGGCACGAGGGGCCTCGGCTGGGGCCAGGTCTTCTTCAGCTGTGACTGTGCTGCATGACACAGCATCATGTCCCATGATGGGCAGTGCAAGTGGGAGGGTAATGTCCACTTCCTTCTTCCCCATAATAAATGTGCACTAATGTGGGATACAGGCATTATTTTCAGTGGCGAAACACTGGCTCTCTTTCCTCATTGTAAAATGGGCCATACACCCCTTATAGTTAATAGAGCTGCCATAGAACAAAACTTGCTTATTTCATACCATTTAACAAGGTCTCTGGTGTTGGTCCATTTCAGCGATACTTTTCGTAATTGCTGTAGTGGTGAAACGTTTCTTATTGGCACTGCCTACATGTTAGAGAAAGGAGAAGAACTTAGAAAACCTAATTCTTGGATGCGTTTTGATGGCACGGTTCTTTTCCTATCAACATCCAAGTGTGAAGAGAGCATAATCTGCAGGAAATAGCTTTTGGATAATCATTGGACTACAAACTGGTTTTTAAGGAGACATCTCATCTTAAATCGTTGAAAAATTCATCAATATTGCTTAGCTTTAAATTATACATGAGCAATTGTGCTGGACCTGGCTGGGATGGAATTATCTTTCTTCATAGCAGCCAATATGGTGCTGTGTCTTGGATTTTGGCTAAAACAATATTGATAACACAGAGATAATTTGTCTATTCCTGGACACTGCTTGCACAACATTGAAACTTCCTCCATTTCCCACTCTGCCCCTGTCACCAGTGTGTAAGTTAGAGGTGGACAAGAAGCTGTGAAGGGCCAGGGCCAGGACAGCTGTCCCCAACTGACCAAAGGGATATCCCATACTCAGCAATCAAAACCGGGGGTGGATTAAGAAAGGTAGAGGGGTGGGACTGTCTTCCAAGGTGTACATTGCTCAGAGACTTGCTGGGCATCACTGTGTTTGTGGGAGGTGGTGAGTGACCACCTATGCATCACTTGATTTTTAGGGTTTTCTTCCTTTCTTTCACCTATTAAAGACACCTGTGTGTCTTTATCTTGACAAGTGACTTTTCTTGCTTTTGATCTTCCTATTCTGTCCTCAGTCCTTCTGGGCAGGGGGAATTGAGCAATTGGCTGCGTGGGTGCTTGGCTGCTGGCTCGGGTCAGCCCATAACAGCAGTAGAGGGGAAATCCAGTAAGGGAAGTAAATATTCTTTTTTATGTCATCCACAGTTCCCTTTTTCTTTCATTTCATGAGAGATTTAATACAAGTAATTGTGTTATGGAGTTCTGCTATAGTGATTTTTGGTAAAGGACTCACAAAGTGGAATAAATAAATACATTATTTAATGTGTTACATGAAATGTTATGTGCTATCATATCTTAATATATGTGTTATCATTCTGAAGCTTTTCTATGATGAGTGGCTGACTCTATAGGAGGCCAGTAATTGGTAAAGCAAAATAATTCCTCTTTTTGTCTGGCAAAATTTCATCAGAGTATATCAGGGGTTTCTGGAAAGATTAAGTAAATTTCTGGATTCTCCTGCCCAATATGAATGCATCCAGTCAAAACCAATAGTTTGTACATAGCCTCCCACTAGCTGTGTAACTACAATAATTAACTTTGCAATCCTCTGTACTTTTTGGGAGCATCTGAGGGAATTTCAATGCTTTCATTACTGCAATATGATTTGAAAGACCTCTGTTTTCAGGAGGCATAACAGTTTGCTTAAGAGCAGGGTACATCTATTGAGGTGGGAGGCTTTACAACTACGTGACCATGTGTCATGCCAGTCAATGCTAGTAGAAGAGGAGAGAGATGGAGCCTGGGTGAAATGCCATGTCTCTTTCTAGTAAAACTTCAACCCTGAAGTTCGACTTAAGTGCAGATTTCTCCTGATATAAAAAAAACTGAATAATTTCTCACATACGATGACACTGTTACAGTCATCAGCTGCTCTGGTGGTTCCACATGTGATCTGCCAGTTTTTTCTGCATGGTGAAAGCAATTTGGATGACCCATTGAACTCACAGGACCTAACACATAGAAACAGAGGGGTATTGGTTTTGGTAATGATGAAATTTACACCACTGGTTTATTTCAAATCTATTTTTCATCCTATCATGAATCACAATAGAGTCAATTAAATTATGTATAAGACTATTCCCAAACCAAATTTCTTTACTATACTCACCCTAGGACGAATATAATTCATAAAAAGTAATTGTGTAACTGAACCTCTTCAAACCAGAAGTTTGGAGTTATGAAGAGTCTATTGTGTTGCCTTCCCACTATCTGTCTTTGTTGTTACAAGGAATAGATGGTTAACAGAAAATACAAGTAGGTACGGTGAAATAGACCTTTCTTCAGCTAAGCTAGCATACTCAAGCATTGTTATTTATTTCATTCTCCAGAGGGAATTTTTAGGTTGGTTTGTGGCTTACAGGTGTAGTGGAATTTGCAGAAGTACTTTTGCAGACATAGTTTGCACTGGTGGAATTCTGCTCCAGCACAAAGGGTACTGCTGTGGCTTACTCTCAAGTTAATTACAGGCTGAAGCTGAGCATTTTTTAAAATTCTATCTCTGTTTCTGTAGTAGGGAATGCTGTAAGCTAAGCTGATGCTTTGTTGTCTGATCGAACGTTAAATTATCTAAATTTAAATTATCATAGCAACAAAACACACACCACCACAGACAGATAATCTCATTTGAGGTTCAAATTCTTGATACTTGACCATACCTACAGCTAAAAGTCAAGGGTCTCTATGATAGAAGCAATTAGTATCAGTAAGATGGACTCTACATCTATACAAAGAGAAGAAGAATGCAGAAGTGACTCATTTTGCCTAAGGAATATAAAATTTGTGCACAGTTCATTGAATACGGTCATGGTTTGAACAAAACTACATGCTGTTTGGGAGTTATTTATTATCTGCTTCATTTTAATTTGACAGTGATTCAGTGTTAGCACAATAGCGGTAAACAACATTTAGAGAAAATCAAAAGCCAATAACCTGAAAGCAGTGTTGTGACACAAAAGCAAAAGTCCTGTATTACAGTCAGAAAGAACTGAGCTGGATCAGAGGCTTCAAAAAGTAAGGACCATAATCTCATAGCCTTTGTCCTTTTTCTGTTATCCAAGGAGTAGCAAAGACCCCTATTTACATAAGAACCAGGCCTGAAGATATTTCATACATTGTAAATATCAGCTATTTGTGTTTCCGTAAGGATTTCACTTACTTATATCTGAATTTAAGCGGAAAACAGTAGTGGAAATCTCTAGGGAAAACTGAGTACAATTACACAGATTTAAGCCGGGGGAGATATGCAGCAAATTAATTGACCTGCCTACACATTGTGAGAATCTATAAATTATGACTATTTTGGTTATATAGTAATTTACTGCTTTGACTAGAAATTTCAGTAGGAATATTCTTTGCTATATGAAGTTAAGAGTAATAATTAGAAAATTCAGAGCTGTCAAGGTATTTTCTTTATCAAGTCACACTAAATATAATGATATCTGCATTATTTAATGTATATATAACAATTTAAATACCACAATTTTGCATGCAGTAGCCACATTTCTCACTTTTCCACTTTATTTTTACCTTAAAACAAAAAATGGATCATGCTCATTATGTATGTCTGTTGTAAAACTGTGGATAGTTTTGTTCACTAGGGATTAAGAGTAGCCTCAGGATGTACTCATTACATGTGAAAGATCATGATGTAAGCAGGTATGATATCTACATTTTTAAATTTATGTGGGACAATGCAGACTAAGATTCAAGATTAACTGAGAAAATATGTTTTCAGAACTACATGACTTTACAGAATACGTAGTTATGTTAAAGTGAAGGTGTAGACTTGGGCCAGTCCAGTCTTTATGACTTCCTATACCACACACCCACGGCTAGTTATCAGGTCTAGCTTTTATTTTTATAGCAATGATGTGTCTGTTTAAACCAGTATTAAAGAATGGCTCATTGTTTAAGAAAAATGGCTGAAGGAAGCAAAAGCATATACAACAGCAAGTTATGATAGGACAAAAAGCAGAATTGTTCTTTAAAATAATTGCCTAATCATAGCACAGAAAATAACCGAGGAAGTGGGTAACAAGAAGCTGTTAATCAGATTTTTAAGTGTCAGGTAAAACCCTTAAGAAGAATTTATTAGCAAAAGAATGGGTATGCTCTGCTTTGGATAAGAACCAGCATAAAGGTAAAAAAAAAAAAAAAGAGAATACATAGTCACTTAATCACATAGTCACATAATCATATAATCACTTTCAACTATCAGAAGATTGAATAACTATGGGGGAACATGCTGCTTCAGCACCATTTACAGAAGCATTTTGGTAGGTAAAAACAATGGTTTTGTAACCTTCTGAGAGCCATCTTGGACTGTCTCAATCAGCAACCAAGAACAGTGTTGGAAACCAGTATGTCAGAGCTGAGGATTGCATTGACATAAAGTCATACCATCTGTGGAAGCCTTTTTTTCATCATTGGTTGTGTACTGGCATGCAAGAGCATGGAGAGCACATTTTCTTAGTCTGTTCCATTTAGGATTCCCCCTGATTGGGGGATCAGTTAATGGATGGGGTAATCCACCTTTCCACCTCTTGTATACTGTAATGATTAGTGCCTAGACAGGCATTCCTGTGCGTCCATCCTAGGAATAAAAGAGCAGAGCACTAGTGGATGGAAACATACTGTTAAGAGGGACTTCATTGGGTCAGACATGGGGTATTATTCGCTGTCATGCCTCCTGATCATAGGCTTTGGTATTTAAGCACCTAAAATTTCTTTCTAAGACTTATGTA
This sequence comes from Anarhynchus alexandrinus, assembly GCA_008711295.1. Classification (NCBI taxonomy): domain Eukaryota; kingdom Metazoa; phylum Chordata; class Aves; order Charadriiformes; family Charadriidae; genus Anarhynchus; species Anarhynchus alexandrinus. Next base: position 396,902 of record VUYV01000219.1, read on the forward strand.
TTCATGTGGATAATAAAAGTAGCTACACCTACGCTTAACCTAGGACATCAGTGAATAGAGACAAATGGACAAAACCTACAGATCCTTAAGAGTATGTTGAAATGGAAATAGAATAAAATGTTCCCAGTGTAAGCCTACTAGTGGCACACAAAACTCCTATTTTTTTATTTTCAACTGAAACATCGTTGGACTTAGTATAACCTGTAAATAGTACAAAGTACTTAAATGGTATTATTTTTGTGTTTATATACATGCTTACAACTAGTGTGAAGTTAATTCAGTATAAGCCAAATTTATGGGACTTTTCTACAGTATTTTCCCCAAATTCCATGGTTCAGAGACACTTTTATTAGTTGGGTGGGTGTCCTATGTCATGCCTTTGTTAATGAGCCCTTCTCTAATCTCAAGGATTGAGGAGCAGGCGTAACAGAGAAAGAGAGAGCAACTGCAAGAGTCAGCTTGGATCCAGCAGTAGTTTTATTGTCTGTTAACATTTGTCAACTGTTCACTACAGAGCCAGTCGCTATCTTTGCACTGTGGTCTAAGACCTCGTATTTGCTTAGATGCAGTGCTGGCGCAGTCTACATCTGTGCATTTATGCTGAATCTATTAAACCTCTAGAAACTGAATTAGCTGTCATCCATAGTGCTCAGAGCTAATAATCTTAAGTTGGACCCACGTTGCTCCCTGAGGAAGCAGAAAGAGTGTTCTCAATAGCAAGAAGTACTCCGGTTTGTGAGAATAGGTTGTGGACACATGACACACACAGTCTGTCTCATCACGAAGCCAGTTTATAATTGTCAGAGATTCTGATTGATGCACAAAAAGCAGATGTACTATTTCTGGATTAGCGCTAGCCCTGGAAGAGGTTTGATGCATTTCCACATCATTGCACCTGAACTAATGAGTCCTGTCAAAACTGAGCTGACCTTGCATCCCAGTCATAGATATTCTTCCAGCTAAACAGCATTGGCACTTCTAACTCAGGATTCACTGTAAATTAATCAGGCTGTAAAATATTATAAAATATTTTTTATAATGCAAAATATTAACTATATGTTCTCATAACCTATTTTCCTGCATTTACAGTTAGAATAAACACTTCCCTAATATCAGAGTCCTCATGTATAATTTAGCTTTAGTTTGTTTGCTGCTGCAAGGTAGCTGGGGCCTTCATGCTGAAGCAATATACCTGAGATGTTGAAACCCAAGGAATATCTTAAAGCTGCACAAGTAGCACTTTTCAGTTTTACACCATATTTTGTTTTCTGAGACTTGATTTAGCACTGTCTTAACTTTTCCACAGCCTTTCTCTGAATAAAAACTACACTAAAGTTAAAAAAAAGATCACCTGAATTGTTCCAAATACTTTGAACACCGCTGTCTTTTCCATGGTACAATTGATTTGGGAATCCCTCACTCACTGAATTGCAAGAATGTTAATGTGCCTTCTAGTCTATAGGAGGAGTAGAAGTATGGCTGTTTAAATAAATATGCCATTTATACTGGTACTCATTTCCTAATTTTGGACATACAATAGGATTTTACCAGAAAGAAACTGTCCTAACAGCTACAAAAATGCATGTCACCAAGAAGACAGATTTTCTTCCAAAAAGCAGAAGGACTTCACAATCAGAGGTTACTAACCCTGAAATTTTAGGTTGATTTTCTTTGTTTTCATTTAATCCATACTCTAAGAGTGACACAATATAAACCCAAAATTTGGTAGGGTCTAATAATATGTTTTCGTCTGTATATGTACGTGTTTACACATGTGCATATTTAAAATGTCTTTAAATCAATCTTTAGTGGTCTATCTTGAACTAAATCAGTTTGGACTCAAACATGCCTTTAAAAACACACTTGCCTTTAGGATTATGCAAAGTCATGAGAAAGACTTAAATCAGCATCACAATAGTTTTTTTTTTCCCTCTGTGACACTACAGATAAGGCCCAGCTGGTCTGTGCAAGAATGGAAGCAGCGCATGGCCGTATAAAACCTTTAGAGTTCTAGGGGACAACCCAGGAGGAACATCCACTTAAAATTAAAAATAAGGGTTCAGAAGGCAAAACAATTAAAAATGTTTAGAATGAATCATGAATATGGGACAGTGAAAGATCTCTTTTATCTTCCCTTCAGAATGTGAAACTGGGAAAAATTGTCTCAACCAAGTTTCTGCCAAAGATGATGCAAGTGCACACATAAAAACACTTGTAACTTCTTGAGAACTGAAACTGCTGGGGGTCTCATAGCTTTAAAACAGAAAGCAGAAGTTAGCTTGATTTTAATCTTATTTACATCGATTTTATACAACAATGACTTCTCTAGGTCTAGTAGACGACTCGATTAATGCTGTCAAAATTATCCTTTATGCCTATAATATATGTTGTTTCTAGCCATGTTTATAGTGAAATTAAACTCTTAAGAAGCTGCAATGAGAAGCAGAATGAAGGGGCTTTATATAAAAAAGGAACATTTATCTAGATGATTTTTAAAATGTGGAAATGATGCTTGAGTGAAAAAGAAAAAACAATAGTCAGAGTGATGCTGGGCGGGGGGGGGTCTTAGTCAGACACTGTGCTGCAGGCAGCCTGCATTGGGGGTGGAAGCAGAAGCACTTAAGTATGTCCAGCAGCCTTAACCACACATGAATAATGACCTTTCAGATGTGTCATGACCACAGCACTTCTAATAGCATGTGAGTGGTAAAGAACTAAGGGATCCTAGATGCTAATTATTAAAAGCTTGTTCTTTTGTTGTTATTCCCTTTTTTTTTAAATTTCTAAATTTTTGATGCAGCAGGCGTAAGAAATTAAAACCTAACAGTTTGAAATTTGGAGTTATTTAAAAGGACCAGGGTTCTTCAGCCTCTCCGGTGCAGTAAGATGGGGTGTTTTTGATGGGGTGTTGAGCAAAAACCACTTCTCTGTATATAGCATTTTTCAAGCACAAATCTTGAAGTGAATCTTGTGTGAATGCTGTACTTATTATCTTCATGTTATAAAGGAGGATACCAAACTTTGAGACTAGAGACAGCTATGCAACAGAAAAAGTTTGGAGGCAGATGTATTCAAAAGACTTCTGATGGCTCCAGATACCCAAGTAACATTCAGATCTGGGCTGGGGTGTTGGAGTCTTGCTGAAACACCTGGAGAAGTTGATGGTTGGCCCTTAGTCCATAGTCTGATTCATCTCTTGCAAGTTATACAGCAGTGTAGAGCCTGGATTGCCAAAGCAAAATCTGTATCTGACCTCTAAAAGATGTGATTGCAAGGGTGGAAGACACAAACTGTGGAAAACAGAAATCAATGAGCCCAACCAGATTTTTACAAAAACACTATAAACAAATACCATTGCCCTTGATTGTATTCAATTATTCTTCCATCTTACAGTTTTTCAAAGAAATTAAAGGCAGCTCCATGGTAGTTTCTCTTTTTATCAGTCTCACCAGCCAGACAAGAAAAGTTTCATAAAGAGATGCTGATGGATGAAAGTGACCATGATTGCAATGTTACAGGTTAGAGAAATATTTATGCTCTACTAGCTGTCCTTGGTCTCCATTTTAAAGAGGCAATATTTTCATTGTATTTGTGAGATATACTGTATTCTCACTGGGGACTATACTTTTATGCAGACCTCACTTCCAGGCCTTTCAAAATCCAGCTAGAAGAACATTCTGGTTACTTTTTCCCCCACTTTTTTGAAACATATCATTTTACTTTACCTTAATTAATTACTCTTCTCTCTACATGAGCTGCAGCAGTTACAGCCAAATGGCTATTGCTTGCCAAACTTAATTCATGCACCTTTTAAAGCTTGAAAAATGGATCAATAGGAAACTGAAAGAGGTGCTCCTAGTTTGCCTCTGGAGCTAAGGAGCCACACGCGTTGCTGAGACCACTAGTTGGGTATTTCAGGAAAATACCAGGCAACGGATCAGGAGAGAAAATGGGAGATCAGGATTCAGGACACCCCAAAGATACCTCCAGGTTTCTTCATAAAACATGTTAAAAGCCACAGTGGACTTTTGCGGTGATTTTGACTGCATGAAGTCAGCATTTTTTATTACAGATTTTAGTCAACTTTGAGTTTAACCCTGTATTAATAGTTTTTAAAACTCCAAGTGCCTTAGTTTATGACACGTATATAGTTGTAATTGTCTTTTTCTAAGTTTTCATTAACTCATCTTGGCTAATTCATATCTAAACACTTAGAAATCTGTGCCGAGCGTGGTTTTGAACAGACTAAGCGTTCCTCAGTATGTATATATATTGCTATAAGGCAGTGGTAGAGGCCATGCCTCTAGGGATAGCTCATTTACTTTTTATTACTTCCTACATCCACACACACATGTGGACATTTGGAGTTGGAAATACTGTAAAACAGAAAAATGGGCTCTCATCTTTTTCAGTAGGGTAAATGTCAGTGGAAGGACAGCATGGGGTTTTGAACTACTGTGCACTACATTAATACATTCTGCGTTAATACTTTTGAACTTCTGCCTCCTTAGTAGCACCATGTACTGCATTAAACCAACTAAGGAAAATAATTTATTTTGTATTGAATACAATAAACTAAGAAAAATATTATGACAGTGTCAAATCTATTTTTTATTGTACCAAATCAATAAACATCTCACTCAGAAGTTCTGCAAAACATCGTAATGTAAGTGCACAAAATAAGCTTCTGATTTATTTTTTCTGTTCATTATTACCATTATTATTATTATTATTTTTTATATAATACCATATAAGTGTATGACATTTCAGGGATTTACAAGGCAAATCCCCAGCCTTGTGGGTGTAAAACCAAAGATGACAAATAATAATTTTGAGTTGTGTGGATAGGAATAAGGTGAAAATAAAAACTAAAAAGGAAAAAGGCAAGAGACCTTACCTAAGGCAACGGTGTATGAGGAAATGTATCTGGTATGCATTGACACACATATATAATACAATAAAAGGCCATTAAGGTCACAAAGTTAAATAATCAGAGTTAAGAAATGCTCGAATTTAAGGTCGTGTGGGGAGTTTTAAGTCATCCTTCTTGACTGCATCTCTCATAAGCTATCTTTTCCAGGAAGCCTGAATCATGGCATAGACAGGGTAGACTTGTTCTGGCAATGAATCAGGCTGCATAGAGATGAATACTGCTGATGGGATTCCTGTGTTATTTTTAGCTGGACTGGACATTATTTGATGAATGAGGGTTTGCCTGTGAAAGCAGTGCAATACCTTATATACACGTAGATGTTTAAAGGACAGTAATTCTGTACTGAGCCTCCTCTGTGGATACTCTCCACTGCAGCTGAGGGGGCCTTTCTGTGTGTTAGCTTCGGTACTGTCAGAGAGGAGGGCCCTTCCTCCCATCCCCCTGCCCTCCTCCCTCCCCGAACTGGGAGGGAGGCTGTGAGTGCCTGCACAGGGAGGTCGGGAGGACAGCTGATGCCCTGCCAGAGGGGATTATAGCTTACTGCACTACATATTGTGATTGTAGATGGGCATTAAGAGAAAATGAAATATTGACGAGTTGCTTATTAAATAACTGCCAACCCCCTTATGAACTGAATGAAGCAGGGTTCTTGTAGAAAATCAGTTTGTGTTTATGCAATTAACGATTGTGTACTGTACAGCATACACACAGTGGAGTATATTATCGTTACACACGTGACTTCAGTCCTGACTTTTAAGGTTTGGGAGCCTAACTTTGCAACTGTTATACAGAACTTAGCTAGGCGAAGATGAGAAAACAAATATCTCACAAAATACCCATGCCATATATCAAATCCTTGTTTCACTGCACAGAGGTACTAGAATTCATCACTGAAGGGCTTAAAATATTTTTAACATGGTCAAAAAATATCTTTAGTGTTTTGAAGGGAAAAGACAAGCTGTTTCTGATAAAGTTTAAATGTGAAATTATGAAAGATTCAATTTTACACGGACAATGGACTGTGCAAAAAATCACTCTTAGAGGTCATGGTCTGATGAAGTTATAAGCAACTGAAATCAGGGCCTTCTGGAAAGGTCATGAAACTCATCTCTGTATAATTCTATGACTCCATCTACAGCACTTGCCTTCTATTTTTTTTGTTTGTATTCCTGTTTCCCAAAGGCTAAAAATATTCAGAAATTATTTCAGGACTAGAAAGTGAGAAAGGGGAAAAGCTAAATAAGTTTTTCATATTATTTTCTTATATTGAAATGTTCTTTCCTGCTTTAGAAATGTTCTTGAAAGCTCTCCTTGTCAATTTAAGTGTTGACAAGAAAACTTGTGAACCATGTGATCACCTGAACTGTTTCATCCCAGGAGCACAAGCTGAAGAAAGGCAATGTATACGTCAGATAAATATGAGTAACATGAAATGGGTGGCTGATGACTGGTGGTTTATACAGAAGTCTTTGTCTACATGAAAAAACTGAAATATCTGCATAATGAAAATCATTACCTCCACAAAGGTATTTAACTGATAGCCCAGTTAATAGTCTTGGAGGAAACAGAAAATGGTGGGCACTGGGATCTACGTACACTGGACACTAAAAGCAACTGAGTTGAGGTTTACCTGAGGAACAGTATTTGAATAGTGTTACCAAGCTGAAACTATGCATGTTCTGTAAATCAGTTTAAAAGCATCTTTCTCCTGGACTGCCAGTTCAATACTAGTAATTACTGGTATGTCTGTCCACACTTTCTCTCCTTTTGATTTACCTTCTTAATGGATGACAGTGCTAGATTAGCTAAGTTAGTTAGCTGTAGAATGCAAAAAATAATGGATTAATTAGACCTTGGGGTCTAAAATCACTTTTTGAATCCACACTTCGGTCAGTCTGAGATGGCAGTATATAATATTTTGTTATGCAAATATTTGTTGATTTAGAAAAAGCAAACATTAATCAAGAAAAGCCAGCTGCTGTGATGAAGAGGACTCCTTGAATGTCATTCTGATTAATGGATGGACTTGATGATCTTAAATGTCCCTTCCATTGGGCAGAGAAGAACCTAATGAGGTTCAACAAAAGCAAGTGCAGGGTCCTGCACCTGGGGAGGAAGAATGCTGGGCACCAGTATAGGTTAGGGGTGGACCTGCTGGGAAGTAGCTCTGAGGAGAAGGATTTGGGAGTCCTGGTAGATAACAAATTGTCAATGAGCCTGCAATGTGCCTTTGTCGCCAAAAAGGCCAATGGAATCCTGGGCTGCATAGGGAAGAGTGTGTCCAGTAGGTCGAGGGAGGTCATTCTCCCCCTCTACTCGGCACTGGTGAGGCCACAACTGGAATACTGTGTCCAGTTCTGGGCTCCCCAGTTCAAGAGGGACAGGGAACTGCTGGAGAGAGTCCAGCGAAGGGCAACCAAGATGATTGAGGGATTGGAGCATCTCCCTTATGAGGAAAGGCTGAGAGAGCTGGGACTCTTTAGCCTAGAGAAGAGAAGGCTGAGGGGAGACCTTATTACTGCTTATAAATATCTAAAGGGTGGGTTGAAGGAGTATGGAGCCAGACTCTTTTCAGTGGTTCCCAATGACAGGACGAGGGGCAATGGGCATAAGTTGGAACATAGGAAGTTCCGTTCCAACACACGGAAAAACTTCTTTACAGTTAGGGTGACAGAGCACTGGAACAGGCTGCCCAGGGAGGTTGTGGAGTCCCCTTCTCTGGAGATTTTCAAGACCCGCCTGGATGCAGTCCTGAGTAATGTGCTCTAGGCAATCCTGCTTTAGCAGGGGAGTTGGACTAGATGATCTCTAGAGGTCCCTTCCAACTCTGAAAATTCTGTGATTCTGTGATTCTGTGATTCCAACCTAGACGATTCTATGGTTCTATGATTCTATGATCTCAGCATAAGTGTTACTCAGTCACAGTAACAGGCTATAACAGAAAACTGCCTTCTCACTGTGCCACACATTCCTTAACTAAGCTCCGGTGTGAGAAAAAGATTGCCTTGGAAATGCCAGTGAGGCAGAGCACTCAGACACAACAGTGCAATTCACCACAGTAAATCTGTCTGCTGCTGTTTTATCTTTAAAAAGTGGCAGCTAAGATAAAAAAGCAGTTTGCACAAAAAAGAACGTAAAAAGGCATAGGATGGTCTGAACTTCCCTAACAGCAGTGGAACAACTTCTACAATCCCTGCCTTATACACTCAAAGAGATGTGGTTGAATATGTAGTTATACAGCGCTGCGGGCTTTTACTCAAATGGCAAAGTAGAACACGAAGTTCATTGTATTGCCATTTTTCTGCGAAGAGTATTTATCCAGTTATGCCTGAATACATAGTGTGCTTTACAAAATTGTGGGTGAAATGAAACTGGGAGGCATTGCAGGTTAGCAAAAAGTATTAGAATTCAAAATGGAAAACAAATTGGAGAAATATTTGGAAAATTAACCCAAAATTTAACAGGAACAAATGCAAGGAAGTACACGTGGGAAGGAGTATCAATGGCACAAATGAAGGAGAAGAGTCAGCTGGAGATAATAGCCCTTCTGAAAGTGATTGAAAGGTTACATTTTATAACAAGCTCAATGTGAATTAAAAATATCATGATACTACAAATCACCACAACCATTGTACTGGAATTTAGGAGGAGGAGAACAGCCAGCAAGGCACGTGAAATTCTCTTTCTGCTCTACGCAGCATCACTAAAGCTGTGGTTGGAGTGCTGTTTTCAGTTGTGGGTGCATGCATTTCCAGAAACATGTAGGGAAACTGTCCAGAGCAGAAAGACTCAGAGATAGATCAGTCCAGTCTACAGAACTGGTGTGAGGTCCAGGAACCATGCCCTGTGGGGCTGTTAACATCAAGAAAAGAAGACTGAACAGAAGGCATGATGGTGACATTTATGTAACAAAAGGGCAATGGAAAAAAGGAAAGAAATAATCCCTTCTCTCTGTCTCTGAAAAGTAGCTGGGACAAAAAATAATATGCTTAAGCTGCAACCAAAGACATCCAGCACAGAAACAAGGAAAATCATTCTATTAAGGAGGGCAGCGAGTAACTGCAATAAGTAATGTGGGCAGGTTGTGTAATTACCGTATCTGAAAGTCTTCAGCAACAAGTCTCTGGCATGTACCTCACATAATCCTGTGTTGGAAAAGAAGCCTGACATGGAAGTCCTCTCATTGTTCCTTCTGGGTCTAGTTTTCTACAAGTCTGTACAAGGGGATGTATCAAATTTTACTTCTACTGTGAGACTGAGATTAATAGAGATCCATGCTAGTTTGCTTCATGTTGCCACCGGGCAGCCTGTGGCAGTGGGAACTTCTAGCACCAGCCGTAGGCAAATGTTCACAATCCTTAGTTGTTTCCTGACTGCACATGAAGTAAACTTTTGGCCTCCCTGGGTTCAGAAGTTCAAATCAAAATCTCATTTCACTAAAAAGGCATAACATAGAAAATGCTCCCAAGATGATATTTTGGTAACTGTTATTCAGGAAGTTATAAATTGCATAAAATAAGCTGGAAAGATCTCTACCTCTGTACACTGGTGACATGTCATTTTTTGCAGATTTCTTCTATTATAATTATATCTTCCAGCAATAGTTGTTCTGATGTCCTTAGCTGAATCTCTGTAAAGGAAGGAGGTTTGAAATATGAAGCTGTACCTGTACAGCTTCTCAACAGTTAAGCTATAGTCCGACAGTATTCATAGCATCACCTAATGCTTTCAGTTTGCCTTAGTTTATTCATTAAGATATTTCATATAAAAAGAAATTAAAGGCCAAAACTACAGGCAATGGACTTTGAAGGTTGATTTTCATTAAAAGATACTATACTAGCATATTTTTAAAACTCTAGGGAAAATGGAGGAGGTTAAGGGCATAACTAATCTGTTTAAAGTAATTCTGGGAGAATCCACAGGTGAATTCACTGAGAAGGATTTCAACGGTAATGTACTGTGTGGCTCTTTGACTCTAGGACTCAGACCGCCTCTCTTGGGTTTGCCTTCCTCAGCAGGTTGGCATAGCCTTTGCTGGTTGCTCTCAAAGCCAGAATTTTTGACTCTGTGATCACTGTGATATCACTGACATTTTTTGCATTGGTTCCTTCCCAATTACCCAGTTTAGTAGCCCAAAGATAGCAGCTTATGCATGGCTTGTTTGGCCAGCATTGATTTAAATGTGAATTCTATAATATATGTATATTCTATAATATGTTCAAGAGACTAAATGAACCAGCTTACTTTAGAAAGGAACAAGATTACTTTGTTGCCTAACAACATTCACTTCTTGACCGTTCTGGAGGCACCAGTGATGCCTGATGTGACAAAAACTAAACCACTTTAGACATCTGCCCGTTGAGAGTCATACTGAAATTTCACACATACCCTCATTTCACACAAACCATCGATAAGTCAGTAGAAGATAACAATTTGATGCTGAATGAGGTTGAAGATTGCATGGTGATGCTCTGGTGACCCATTTGTTTTGAATTCATGAGGCATTTAATTTCCCCAGATTTCACCCACACCTCACATATTTACATTGTCTGTTATGTACAAGAGTGAATTGAATTTCCTGCAAAGTGCCTAAAATGAGATAATGCATAGCTCAATCTTTTGAAGTAAAATGCCTGAGTGAAAAGATGAATCTGTAGGGGCACCATTCCAGATGACAGAATGAGTGTGTCATGCTTAGAGGGAGCCTACTTGAGGAGAATATTTTGTGGTAAGTTAGGATATAAATTTACACTATACATTTCATACTCTACATGAAGACTCTATGTTAATCTGCAACACAGAGAAAGGGTGAGAGTCATCCCATCTAATTTCAGACATCTTTCATCATCTAACTGGTATGTATATTTAATATAGGTCAGTCATCTAGAATCCAACAAAGGAGAAAAAGACAGTGCTGAAAGATAATTACATAGCAAGGTAAGTGTCTAATGTAAGTGGAACAACTCATCTTCTGTGTATCTCACTCTTTCTTTAGACTGTGGAGACAGCTTAGGCAAGATGTCTAACTTCTGAATTGCTGAAGTTATGTGAGTGGGATGCCACTTGAGAGCTGTGATTCTTTCTTCATTGCAACTGGCTTAGTGAAAGCCTAACTGAAGGTTTACAAGTGGAGCCATCTCAGTTACAGCGTTAGCAACTTATACCCATAGGTCACACTGTTGGAAGAATACCAAGCTAAAGTTATTGGACATACACTTTGACGTGTGGGTTTCTGTTTCATAGGTTTCTAGAATCATGTCCTAACTTACTTAGATTTTTATACATAAATGTTTAAAGAAAGAGACCAAAATAGAGGAACAAAAGATGCAAACTATTTTCTTACTCTTGGAATAACATACTGCAGATAAATATTTGCTCTGATAAAACAAATTAAGTTCTAAACAACTCAGAAATTATTTTTTCAAATAACCAGGAAATTTCTCCTTAATTGTTGTTAGAGAAGGACTGTGGTTAAGATGACCAGACTGTAGCGTATCTGAATTAATGAGCTCAACATATGTGAGAATTTCTTTCAGTGAAGTGTGAGAACATTCACTAGTAATTAAATAAATCTGCATGTTCTGCTGAATACGTGCATTCTTACAAATGACTAGGGACATTTATATATTTAGTTAAAGTTAAGGATTATCACGCTATCAATTTATCTATAAAGTAAGTATAGTTTATAAATCACCTTAATATTGGTGTAGTGGTGAAGACAAGCATGCAACTTCTTTTTTAAAAAAGAAACTTGCTGATCTCTTCAATGCCCAAACTAGTTTATATTGTCTAAAAACAAAAGACTAACTTCTGCTTTGGGCTACATTTTTTTTCAATCCAAATGAAGGTCAATGAAATTGTATGTAAAGTCAGATGGGTTTTACTGAATTTATTTTAACACTACATCTGCTATCTTGGTGCCTTAGCTGGGAGGTGTGTCGACAACAAACGTAGGTTCAGAAGATTTGCAAGTATCAGCATGACAACTCTCTATTCTGTGGGGGTTTTTTTTATTATTATTTTTTAACATGAATAGGAAGATCAGTCAAGAATACTGTCTTCCAAAGTATTTGGAGAGAAAGATGTCAGAATATTTTAATGCCATTGTAAATAGAACAAGCCATAATGAGTAAAAAACTCTGCTGTTAAACATCAGTAAGTGAACTACCACTGACCTCAAAAGGCAGAAAACGTCTTCTCCCTGAGGAGAGGAGAGGAGAGGAGAGGAGAGGAGAGGAGAGGAGAGGAGAGGAGAGGAGAGAGCTGGAAGATCG
>VUYV01000219.1:409119-495555 GCA_008711295.1 Anarhynchus alexandrinus
AGAGGAGAGGAGAGGAGAGGAGAGGAGAGGAGAGAGCTGGAAAGGACCTATAACAATCCTCTAGTCAAACTTCCTGATCACTCCTTGGCTGACCAAAAGTTAAAGCCCCTTATGAAGGACGTTGTCCAAATGACTCTTTTGAAGGCACTGACAGGCATGGGGTATCGACCACCTCTCTAGGAAGGTTGTTCCAGTGTTTGAGCACCCTCTTGGTGAAGAAGTGGTTCCGAATCTTCAGTCTAAGCCTCCCCTGATGCAGCTTTGAACCATTCCCATGTGTTCTGTCACTGGATCCCAGGGAGAAGAGATCAGCACCTCCCTCTCCTCTTCCCCTCCTCAGGAAGCTGTAGAGAGCAACGAGGTTGCCCCTGGGCCTCCTTCTCTCCAAACAAGGCAAGCCCAGTGTCCACAGTCACTTGGCATCCATCTGATGAGCACCTGCTGAAAATGGGTCCTTTCCAAGCAGAGGAGAAGAAATGCCAGTGCCAAGTCTGGATCTGGAAGAGCGGGAAGAAAGCCTGTGCTTGAGGGCAGCAGCATGGTCTCCTTTCCCTGGCTGTGTTCCAGCCGGGCAGCCCGCCACATGTGCTGGTGCCTGGCGTTGTCCCTCCCCAGGGACAGGACTTTGCGCTTCCCCTTGTTGAACTTCTTGGGGCTCCTGCCTTGGCAGGGTACAACCCTGGGCTGATGCAGAGAGCAGCACCGAGTCGTGACTCTGCACAGGAGGAGGGATTTGGGCACTGCTGCAGCAAGGCTGCACCGGGCAGTGCAGGCTGGTAGGAGAGCAGAGGTCTGCGGCATAGGGGCAGAGGGTGCAGTGAGGAGGAGGAGAGGCCGTGGGTGATGAGCGGTGGGTTACGGGGTGGCCCTGGAGAGCCCCCGGCTGGAAACATCTGCCCTGGGACCAGCTGCAGAGATGCAGGCAGCAGCAGCAGGATGCAGGATGCTGGGCAGCACTTGCTGTCTGGGGGAACAACAAAACAGTACCTGGCACGTGTGGAAGGACCCCTCAGTGTTAACATCCCACCCCTCCCAGCAAAAAAGCAAAAAAGGGTGAAGATAGCAACACCGCCTGCACTGTTAGTAACACTGAGACTTTTTCTGGAGTTTTCATTAGTTTATTTTATTTGAATAATTGGATTTGGGGGGCTGGGAGGCCTTGTGGGCTGCTGCAGGTCCCAGCTGATGGCCCAGTCCTGGTTTGGCCATCCTCCGAGGCACCCTCCAGGGTCACCGACGCGGTGCTGGCCTCTTCTTGTCTGGAGAGTCCTCAGAGCTGCCAGTCCTCCTCTTTGGGGGTCGCCGTGGGCCCCGAGAGGAACGTTCTGTGCCCTGGCTGGAAGTGGAGGGCCCGGGCACAGCCTCCCCTGGCTCCTCCTGGGGCTCTTCTTGCTCCATGGGGATGGCAGCAGGAGCGGAGGGTTGACTTCCGGGACCCCCACCAACGGCAGCGGATGAGGTGCCCAAGAGTTCATCCATGCTGGATCTCACAGGGCTGCTGGAGGGGGATGGGCCAGGGGTGGGGGACCCTCCTTGCGAGGCAGCAGGGCCATGGGCACTCATGGGGCTGTCTTCCCGCCTCCCAACAGCGTGGGCGTTCTGCTGTCCCAGCAGCCGACGGGCCTCCCTGCTGCACAGTTGCACAGCAACATGGATAAGCTGTTGCACAAAAGTTGCTGTGTGGTTTAGGAGGAAGACCTCCAGCATCCAGAGCAGCACTTCTTCATCAATCCCGTGGCTGGTCAGGATGGCCATTACGTTTTCCTCCACCACGGCTGCCTGCCTCCTGTTGTTCCCGAAGATCTGCTGCAGCCTCAGTTGGACCCAGGGCAGCAGGGTCTCAAGGAGCGTTGGGTGGTAGCGGAAAAGGATCACCCATTCCGCAGGCTGGAGGCCGCCCACAGGATGCCTGAGCAACCTTTCTGCAGCCCACTGTTGGGGTGTTCCAGGCTGATGAAGGTTGTGGGTGGCTGGGTGTCCAGGAGCTCCTCCCGCCTGGCGGACAACGACTGATGGTGTCACGGGTGGTGTGATGACATGCTCCATGTAGTCGTCGTCCGCCCGCACCGAGTGCAAGATGGAGACGATCCGCCTCTTGCAGAGGGGGCACTCGGGTTTGTGGTCAGCCCACTGCAGGATGCATGGATAGCAGAAGCGGTGGAGGCATGGCATCACAAAGCTGGCCTCCTGGCAGCTGCCCAGGCAGATGGGACAGCGGTCCTCCACCTCGGCAGCCATGCTCTCCGTGTTCTGTGATGGGCTGAGGGGAGCTGCGGATGTCGAGCAGCTCCCTGTCACCGGTGCTGCAGCAGCCGGTGGTGCGCTAGAATAGGAAGAGAGGCCACGGTAATTGTCTGTCCCAGGGAGGAGTGGAAGAAATGCCCAGGTCCCTCAAGAAGGAAACCTTCGAGCTCCACAGGGTGAGGTTTCCCCTCCCAGCTCACCTCTGCTGCTGCGAGCGCACCTCCTGTGTGCCCCGGCTGCCTGAGCCTGGCACGGCCGGGGAAAATCCGTCGATGGCTCTGGGGTCGGGCACAGAGAGCTGCAACCAGCAACTCCCCGAACACACCACCAGCACCACAGGCCTCTCTCAGCACTCCAACCTTGCGAACTGCTCAGCTGGCGTGCCGGCACCAGCCGGCTGGGTGAGACTTGCGCCTGGATATAAGCAGTGAGGGATGCCAGGTCACAATCCATCACTCGGGGACAACATAATCCATCGCTAGGTGACATCACAGCCTGTCACTTGGAGAAGTCTCAGTCCATCCTTCATTGACAACAGAACCAATCGCTGGGGGGCATCACAAGGGTCCATCCTTGCCCATGGTGCCCACCTCAGCAGCACTGCAGCCCCAACACACACATCTGGGGCTATCACAATGCCACTGCCCACTCCATCCCCCCATCTTTTGTCTTGTGCTTGGCATCAGTGTTTCACGGCAGTCACCAAGGCCTCAGCTATCTCTTCCCAGGGCCCCATTAGATCGCTCTGGCCATGGCAGACATCTCCAGGCACACACGGCAAGAGAGTTCACTTGGTAACACCTCGTCCCTCCCTGGGAGGCTGCAGGACAAAGTCCCACAGGCTCTCCCCACACCCCAGCACTGCTGGGCAGCCCTCTGGGCTCCCCCGCTTCCTCCCACAAAGGCAGCACTTGGCTCACTCTTGCAGGTTTTCTCCTTTCTTTCTCCCCTAGCCAGAAGGCACAAGGGTGGGCCCCTCTGCTCAGCACCCACCAGGCCTCACTGGGGCACTATGTCCTCTTTGGGATCCCGGAGAGAGGTTGACAAACCAGAGGGGTTCAGGGGAGGCAAGGAGGGTCTGTGGGGCTGGGGCTGGGTCAAGCCTGGAGCAGAGAATGTGTTGGGGCACCTCACAGCACACGCTGGTGCCTATGGAGAAGGCACCAAGGGGATGGGGACAGGCTCTTCCCAGCGCTGCCTGGTGGGAGGGTGAGAGACAGTGGCATGTCCTGAAACTAGAGAGGTTCAGGCTGGAGGTAAGGAATTAAAAGAAAAATCCCTGTGAGGATCATGAAGCACTGGAGTAGGCTGCCAAGAGAGGTTGTGGGATTCCTGAGCCTGGAGACGTGAGTGGCCACAACGCCAAACACAACTGTCACAGGTCCGTGAAGGGGTGCTTGCTGAAGTCCTGCAAGAGGAAGTATTGCCAGTGCGAAATACAGCAAAGGTTTCCAAAAGTGGAACAGCTTCCAGAAGGTTTTGACTTTCTGGTTTCATTTGTCCCAGCAGCTTTCACAAACAATTTTTTAGGGCAGGGCAGGGCAGGGGCAGAGAGCAAAGGAGAGGAGAGGAGAGGAGAGGAGGGAGCTGGGAAGTCTGTTTTCTTCACAGTAGCTAGTATTGTGCTGTGTTTTGGGTTTGTGCTGGAAAGACCGTTGATAATACAGGGATGTTTTAATTATTGATGAGCAGTGCCTACACAGATTCAGGGCCTTTTCTGTTCCTCACACTGACCTGCCAGCGAGTGGGCTGGGGATGGGCAAGAAGCTGGGAGGGGAGACAGCTGGGACAGCTGGCCCCAACTGACCAAAGGGATATTCCGTACTATATGATGACATGCTCAGCAATAAAACTAGGGGGGAGGTTAGTGGGGGGGTGCTGCTTGGGGTCTGGCTTGGCAGCGGCTGCTTGGTGGTGAGCAATTGTTTGCATTTACATCACTTGTCTTTCTTGGCTTTTATTTCTCTCTCTCTGTTATTTTTCTTTTCCATTAGAGTTTATTATTATTATTATTTTCATTAGTATTTTGTTTTGATTATTAAACTGTTTTTATGTCAACCCATGAGTTTTCTCACTTTTACCCTTCCAATTCTCTTCCCCAACCCGCTGCGGCGGCAGTGTGTGAGTGGCTGTGAGGTGCTTAGTTGCTGACTGGGGTTAAACCATGACACTGAGTATTGCTGTTTCTGGTTTACAGGGGAAGATGTCTATTCAGAGTATCATCATTCACAGCACGATAACCAATAATCAATAATTTCAAATAATCAGCAGATTGCCAGGTAAGCAGTGAGATCTAAAGCAACATTGTAAAGTGCTCCTGTAAGATCTCAGTGAGTTCATAGCAAATACTTTCATATATTATCCATAAAGGAGAACTTGGTGAAGAGTCAACATATCCTCAATTCTTAGTTCCTAAACATGACCCAAATTCCAGTTTCACCTCCTGATTTACAACACCTTTTATGATTCTCACTTCTGCAGGTTTATTTTTGTTCAGTTCATCCCTCTACTATTATGTGCCACAGCTCCTACTGAGGTCATCACTCTTATTTTGGGAATCACTACTTTTAATGCAATGTGTTAACTAGCATTCCACACTTTTTAGAAATTAATATAATATCAAAACTGGAACTTAGAAAGCAGCTTTTAGAGATACAAGACAATTGCTTTTTCTTAGAGCTTGTATTGGTCCACTGTTACATGCACTCGATAAATTATTTATCTATCTCCTCTCTGAGCATAAAGCATGCTCTGCTGTGTCCATTAGGACACAGCCTTTTATGTAACATCACTTCAGGGAAATATGGTGATGGCTGCTATTCTGAAAAAGACCTGAAGCGAGGACTAAAAATTCACCTATTCTAAGGCTTATTTCTTTTTCTCAGGTGGCTTGAAAAGTACTTCCACAATCAGATGTGTGTAACATACTATAGCATTTTACAATATTGCCATCACTGAAGTACCACTTAATGGACTTCAAGGAGTCTCCATCTTTCATGTCAGTGGGAAAACACCTACCTGAAGTACATTTGTTTTGTTCCTTTGTATAATTTTCTTTGGGTGCCAGCATAAGCTAGTATTCAAGCAGGGAACATCATACTGAGATTTCTGTAGAAAAACTTAGATAGAGGACTTGCAGCATTTTTACCAGTTACAGCATATTGGAATAACTTGTTATTGATATTCCTATAAAGTATGACCACTGCGAATACAGTCCATTTACTTAACCCATGTCTTACCTCTCTAGGCTGGTCAGATGGTAAATTAATTCGCTATCAAAAGCTGTATTCATAGCTTCATAATGTAGGACATTGTGTCTGGAAAACTGTTAAGTAATCCTTTTAAAATAAGCAATGCTTCCTAGTACATCATATTTCAATACTGAACAAAACTTAGCAGGGTAGGCCCTTAGTTTTAGCAGCAGTAAGATGTCATATGGAATATCAGTAGGGAAGTTCCCACTCACCTTAAAAGGCACAGGGGTCCATTGAAAACCCTCACTTCCTTTTCCTCCTCCATCTGTCTGCACTTTTCTGAGCAGTTTCACAGAGGCAGATTTTTTTTGCCTGTGTCCTGCATATCCATTTGATGTCATTTAAGTCATGTCAAATTCTGGATGGTTACAGAATTCATTACTACATTTGGCATTTGGTAACCTGTTATCTTGGCAGTGCTCGGTTAATGGTTGGACTTGATGATCTTAAGGGTCTCTTCCAACTATTATGATTCTATGATTCTACATCTTGCAGGAAAAGAATTTTTGTCTGATGCTTCAGAGGAATTGTCAGAGGTCTCAGTATGGTGCTGTTTATGTACATCCGTGGTGGAATGAGTGTTAGGTACCAGATTATTTGGCCCTTTTCCTCCGTTCTGCCAGGCCAGATGCATGCACTGGGAGACAGCTCACATGCCAGGTTCACAGGGCTATTGCAATCAATGCCATTAAGTGGTGTCAGAGCTCAGTTCCTCACTTAGCACTAGATAAATGCAGTATTAAAGGAGAGGCAAGTAGTCTGCAGTCTTGCTGTAAGCAAGCCTCAACAGGGAAAACCGGCAGTGCTCCACACCTCACTGCCTCCAGATTGTTCCTGGTGCTGTAGGGCTCAACAGCATTTTTTAAAGTTTCTATTCCTTTCTCTTTTCTTCCCAATTATGAGACTTCTGACATATTCTTCTCACCCCTCTTGCTTTTGGCTCTGCTGCTGACAACACACAGCATGGAAAGCTCAGCTTGACCTGGCTAAGTGTGTGTCTAACGATTCCTTGATGGCTCTGTCTCTTACCCTCCTGAAATCCTGGTTGCTGGTGTACTGTGCAGCGAGATTAGCTTGCATTCTGTGAAATGTCCCAGTACACCAGTATTCTGTTGATAGCCGAAATCACGTTTGGTAAACCAGGCTGCCAAGTGATCTGTAAAAATGTAATTGCCCACATTAGCCTGCAGTTGATGTATCAGCACCGTGATTTTGGACTCAGTTCCTGCTTGTTTTTTAGGTTCTCTTCTTCGGCTACATGTCCAACAATGCAAAGCCTTTCTCATCCATGTTTTTAGGTACATGATATGGGATATAGTCTGATCTGAATGCTAAGACACAGGAGAAAGTGAGGGTTTCCAACAACCTGGACAATAATCCCTATAAGTGCACCACAGTGGAGAACTACAATTTCATGTTGAATACATCTGAAAACTAACATTTTGTTTCAGTTCTACAAACTGACACACTTTTGCCCTGAAAAAATAAAGAAAAGGGCATTTTTTTGCACAATTGTTCACCTGTTCTAGCTAGAAATTTTTGCTTCATGCTCTCTCTATATTATATTATATAGTTTATGTTCCACATCTGACCTATAATATAATTTTTTAAGGCCTGTAGAGGAAGTTGTGCCTTATATTTTTCCTTAAGCACTTTGGATTAATTCTCATTTTGTCTAGGCTTTTCTGTAGAATCTTTAGAATCTTGGTTTTGAAACTGTTTGTATTCACCTCGTCAGAATTATCCAGGGTGTATTTGCACATAGATGCTTATGTATGAGCACACAATCTACTTTTTAGTTACATTTCCCGATTTTCATTTGCCAGCTGGAACATATCTTTGGAGATTTTGGTTTGTTCACATCAGAAAAGAAATTCCCATTCCATATCAAGAGGGATTTTTTTGAGAAAATGGTCTACCGACCAGAGACTGTCACAAAAGACATTGTTGTGACCAAGTAGTCTAGAATGACCATAAACTTCCATGTATTTGGAGGAAAAATTGTAAGTCACATTTCTTCTGCAATAAATGGTGGGAAAATACTATTCAGTGCTTGTTGAGAGCAAGTGTGTGTGGGGAGTGTGGCGGGCACAGCATTATATCCTGTATCAGTTGCCCTGGTGTAATGGTGATGGACACCATGCAAAAACTAGAAGAAACTTTCTGCTTGTTATATTCCAAAGCTGGAGTTCAGTGGGATCTCTGTCTGAAAAATCATAAGATAAAGTAGAAAGAGGCATGAAAAGTAGATTCTGAAGCAAATTTATTATGACATTTTCTCTCTTATGGTTAGGTAGGTCAGGTAGAAGGGCAAACACAGACCTTATGATTTTGTTTATGCACTACTGTATCACTTAAGGGGAAAAAAGCTTTGGCTAAGAATAATCTTGTGTCATGGGATTGTTGTAGAAAAACATTCTATATTACCACTGCACTGTTTTATGCTGGGTCCTTACCTTTGCATTGAATTTGTACTTTAAATGCAGCTGTTTACACTATGATAGCTGCCGCAGTGAGCGGTTCTATTTTGAAAGCAGCAATCAAGATAGAGAGGAAAACACTAAGTGTCTTCAGCCTAGGAAACAGTCAAGCAGGGAAGATTTGGTAGAGGACTATAGAATAATAAGTTGCATAGAGTGACTCCGTAAGGGCACCAATTAAAACTGAGAGGACAAATTCAAAACAAAGGCGTAGTTCTTCACAAAGTGTCTAGTTAAGCTGTGGGAGGCCTTGCTACATGTTGCTGTACAGTTCAAAGAGCTGGTGCTAGATTAAGAGGTAAATGGCCACGCTTATAAAAGAGAAATCCTGTGAAGGGTTTTCAATACAAAGATCATCCTATTCGGAGATATCATGTGCAAATCAAGAGGTCCCTCAGATGCAAGTAACTGACAGCCGGGAAAAAATTCAGGAGGTTTGCCCTTTTCATAAAGTCTTCCCTTGTCATTTGCTTTTGGCCACCATTGGAAACAGGATTTTGAGCTAGTTTCTGTGAGGTCTTGTGTATTCTTGTTTTTTAAATATATTAACTGCCATCTAA
Organism: Anarhynchus alexandrinus; assembly: GCA_008711295.1. NCBI lineage: Eukaryota > Metazoa > Chordata > Aves > Charadriiformes > Charadriidae > Anarhynchus > Anarhynchus alexandrinus. Next base: position 417,658 of record VUYV01000219.1, read on the forward strand.
AATATTATTTTTAATAATAGAGGGAAGCCTTACAGTCCCTGAATCATTTTCTGCTAGGAGCAGAACTTGTGAATGAGTAAGAGAGCTTGTGAGTGAATATATGCAGCCTGAGACTCTTGAAATACAGAACACAAATATTGTTTTTATATATATACAAAAAAGTTTTTCTTAAAGAAAAGGTTAGACGTAGAGTATTTTACTTCGAATACATCTGGGTAACTCAGTTAAGCTGGTCTTGCACAGAGTAAGATGGGAACACGAAACCTTATGTGCAGAAGCTGTCACTGGTATCCTAATTGAAAATAGAACTACAAAGTTGAGGAGGCCTCTTCAAACTCACTAAGGGATGGAAAAAATGAATAAATGATGGTCATTGCCACTGATATTAAGGAGTCATCTTGCTTTCTTAAACCCACAGAAAACATTCTTAAAAGCTGAGTTAGGTTAAAGGCTCTTTGCAGCTTGCTTTCCGAAGTCTTTATTTGCAACAGTAGACACAAGTACATATGTGTTTTGAAAAAAACATTCATAAACTGTCTGTCAGCAAATGACTTACCTATGCAACGTGCTTGCTGTGACAGAAAGTGTGGTATCCTGACAATAATTTACATTTATAACTTTCCATTGTAAATGATATGTTCTCTCAAACCTTGCAAGTGTTACCGGTTTAGTTTCAGCACTTTACCTTTTGATCATCCTGCTGATCACCATCATTTCCTTTAGTGCCCTGGGATTTTTTAGGTACTTCCCCAAACAATAGCTGATAGCAAAAATCTTACAAAATGTGTAGCATAATGTAACAAAAGGGTAAAAAGACAATACACACAAGGTATGAAAGGAGCATAATGTAAGAAAAAAACATCATGGCACTTCCAAAACATACCTGGAAGCTACTTAGAGGGAATGGTTTTGTTTCACTTTTCGGGGTGTTGGGATTTCTTGCTGAAGGCCTATTTTATACTGCTGTTATTGTAGAAGTGGTTGCAAGGAATGAAAGAGGGCTTACCTCTGCAGTGTTTCTTGCACACAGACTATCATGGAAAGAAAATAATGTTAACAGGAAAAGCTAATTAACTATGCATCAAGGAGAACATAGGAACAGGAAGAAAATTTAAGAAGAAAACATGTCAGCCAAGAGTAAGACTTGAGCAAGATTCTGGGGGTCCCTCTCTGTGTTGTTTCTGTGTTCCTTTCCAGTGAGGACTCACGCAAGATAGTTAAATAATGAGGCAAGAAGGAAGCACACCATGTAATGTTTCAAAAATGATGTTAACCTTTGATGTGGTGAAAAGGGGTTTGAAAACATAGTGATGACAAGTTTTTGTATGATAGAGTATATTTGCACACAGTGCAAAAACTTGAGTTCCTAATTCTTTATAGGTCATAAATTAAAAGGTATTTGTTTCCTCCTGGGATATTTTTGTTTCTGTTTTGGCTTTTGATTGTGTTTTGTCTTTTTGTGAGTTTTGCTTACATTGCATGCTCCTCTAACAATGCACCATGATGGATTTTCAGCTCAGCAATCTCAAACTGTGAATAGGGAAGGTATCATCTGTAGCTTTAGGTAGTGGTGGTAGGGGTAGGTTGGGACTTTTTGTATATCAGTTTACAGTCTTCAGCTGAAATAAATATTTTAGTATCTCATTTTCCTGAACCGCAAAGTCTCATGTGACGTCAGCAAGACACAATAAAATGCTCATCTGAGTTATAATATAAAAAGCAAACATAAAATATAGAAGTTTTACATTAAGCAAGTCTATCAATAAACGTTGTTATTGTTTTACCAGCTACACAGACTTTTTGCCCTGCCAACATTTCTGGAAAATTCTGATTTCTCTCTTGTTTATTGGCTTTTTTATTCACTGTAATTTGATTGCGGAGACTCTATATCGTATCTTTCCTTGATGCTCATATAATTTTGTTAGAGTCTGGATGTTATAAAACAAAGAACTATTTATCTTTTTTTTCTATGCTTTCAGTTTAAAATCACTGTTTTCTTCTCTTATACTCTGCCAATAGTGTCCAAACTGTGTTCACATCCTACTTGTAGTCAGTGGGGCTGTTGTAAGTAGTCTTCAGCTGGTCCATGGACTAGATTAAACTGCAAAAACTACATAGTAGGTTTTTTATGGCATGCTGGGATTGCAGTGCAGAAAAAATTTTGCACCTCAACATTGGTACATAGCACTACATGCTCAGAAATCACAGTACGTATAGTCATTAAATAATGCATTGTAAAGAAGTAAAAGGTTATATTGGATTCTTACGTACACTGTGCTGTGAGTTTGAATCTTCTTTGTTCTTTTACTTTTCTCTGCACACAGGCTATTGTCTGTACTGCTGAGGAGATGCTGTGATATTATTTGCTACCATTAAGCTAATTTTTAATCTATTTGACACCAATGTCAAACTCTCGCTTCTCAAATAAGCCAAAAGGATTGCTTTCAAGCTGTGGAGGAAATGACTCATCAGAGCTTTGATTATTACTGATTTGGTAAAAAACATGGGCATGAAGGAACTGAAGATTATGTAAAATGAATGAATGAGGGATGTCTTTCACATTTCTACATTATGAAATGATAGACAAATTATTAGCATTTATCATTGATAGCAATTTAGGGACATTATTAAGCCATCAGCCTGAGACAATTACTGCATACAAATCTTATCTTGTTGAGGTCAATCTAAAGGAACAAGCAAGATAGCAATGCCAAGCCTTGTGCAATTTCCTAATGAAGGAAATTCATGTCTCTCTTGCTTAGCTGCATGATTATTTCAGGACTACAGAGTAGCTGCTGGCTGCTGGAGACATGTATCTCACCAATGCTCACAGCCCTAAAGATCCCCTTTGTAATTCGGTGGAGAAGCAAAGAAGTACAAAGTAGTCATCCTCCAAAATCTTGATAAAACATCATTCCTGACACAACATCATTCCTGACACTGCATCGCTGTGTTGGAGTGTTCTTTTGTAGTTGTACAGCAATTTACATGTTATGGCTGTCTGCCTGCCAGTGTGATTTCCTCTTCTGATCAGGTCTCAGGGTGGGGCTGTGATGCGAACTAACTTTTATAGATTGGAAATTTCTCAGTTTCCTTGGGAGAAAGGAGGAACTAAGTGCCAGGGAGAGCCTGTGTGCAGCAGCAGCCTCTGCCGCCTCTGCTGCCCCAGGCCTTTGGCTGCCTGTCCTCAAGGACAGCCCTCATATTGTGTGCCCTTACATCATGTTCCTGGAAAAGAGTTGTGTGAGAAAGAGCTGGGAGATGTCTTTGTAAAGCCTACCTGCCTTGGCTTGGGAGCCACCGTGGAGCTCAGACCCCTGCTAGGACTGCACCACAGCCATGACTGTGACCATGCCCAGCCACCCACCCTTGTGGTCCTGGCCACCATACCTGACATCTCGGCTTGGCCTCAGACCTGCCTCAACCCTGTGACTTGCCCAGCCATCATGGGCCTCTTGGCTGACCCTGATTACTGTCACTGGCCCTGCGCTGGTCTCCCTGTGGCCAGCGAGGCCACTGCCTGTCCTGCTGCTATCACTCCAGCTATGGGGCATCCCTGCCTGTGTGGAGCCCCTTGCTGCTCCCTGACACTACAGCCTCGATCTTCACAGAGAAAATAGTGCATGTGGAGTACTAACTTTATTTCTAGAGTTATTTGAAACCTTACTGGATGCAACTGTCTGTCAGAAAAGGCATTCTTGTCAAAGGCCAGATCTGCTGCCAGGAACTTTCAATAAAAAAGAAAATATTAAAGGAACAAGCCAAACTCTCTGCTTCATTGATGCTGATTTCCTGACTTCTAGAAGCTATTATAGCAGAAACACCTGAACAAAAACGACTGAAAGATGGCACCATTTCACATTGTAATAGCAGAATATTTCAGTGACTCCGTTCTGAATTTTGAAAATAATTTTTGCTTTTCTTTAGAATTGTTCCTCTTTTGCTTTTTTTCTTCCAGTTGAGAAAGCAGAAAATAAAAAAAAAAAAAAGGAAAGACAGTTTTTTGAAAAATGAAATACTGGAAATTCTAGAAAGCATCTCTATCTGGTATAGACATATTCCAGAAACCATAACAGAACATCGGTTTCCATGGGTATTTTGAGCCAGCAAAAGGAGTTGTTGGAATCTAAATCTCTAGCTTCAGCATTGGTAGCACTGAGTGCAAAAAATCATGTTATTGTCAAATCCATATCATGTAAAAACGAATGCAATTTTAAAATAACAGTTTTGTATTTTTATGTGTTTTCTGTTTTCTTTAGAAATTGGATTTTTGCCCAGTGCCAGATTCCTTTTTTGTTTGAGAGAAAAATTTAGAGGTGAATCACTGATCTGGTGTAGCTGATAGCAAAAGCCAGTAAGTTTTATTGATTCAGTGTTGTGAGATGAGTCATGGTGGACATACACATCAAGCTCCTTTCTCAAGCTTCTGTCTCTATCCCTAGAACTTTTCCCAGGACAGAGTTTGCCTCATTATGAGAGCAAAGATGTATAATACAGCTGTTTTCAGTGCCCTGGCATGAAAACATGGGAAGAGAAAAAGAGAGATAAAAAATCCTGGAGGTATTTTGTCATCAGCGACCGTGAAAGTCTGTCAAAGCGTGTTGGGATCAGCTGCTCCAATGTGAAGCAAGAAAGACAGCTGGTGAAGAATCAGTGCCCAGACTGCTATACCAAGGGCTAACAAGATCGCTTAATCAAATGCTAATGGTGGAGGATGTCAGAGCCCCAAACAGGATTTAGTTCATATGTTGTCACAAGGGAAAAGAAAAAGAGGATGCCAATGACTAGCTTGAAGAATAGCTATTTGTTTAAACATGGAAAATACTGCTCACTAAACTTCAGCCGTAACTCATGAAAATGGCTAGATGAATTCTCAAGAAACAAAGCCACCTTTGTGGTTCTGGAACTCAATAACAAAACCGTATGAACCAAGCACAGCGTTAAACCTGTTCAGCTGTCTGTGATAGGGTCAGATAACAGTCCCCAGACTCTGCCAGGCTCTGCCACAAATCCCTGTCATCAAGAGTAGACTAAAGTAGCCTGTGGTCAATCCCATGCCTTTCCTCTAATGCATTTTAACTTTCATTGAGGAAATGCTGATAAATTCTGTGAAATTTGTAGGCTTCAGAGGAGAGGTCTTCAGAAGAGACAACCTTGATCCTACAAAAACATTAAGCAAGGTATAGCAGGGAGTAGGTCCCAAATCATTTTATGCATAACCCAGAAACAAAGGCACATACACATACATAAGTATGTAAATAGAGAGTGGGGAATACTGAGGATGCAAAAGATTTCTTCTGAAGAATGTGGTAGGGGAAGCAGCAGACACTCTTGGGTTTAGGTAAATGAGGGCTCAGTATTATTTATACCATGACCTTGCTCAAGTGGTCTGTTGACAGCAATAGGACTTCTGAGTATCATTTCTCTGCCTCCTAAATATAACATTTCTGGGAAGAAAATTTGGGAGATGCAATTATTATTTAATCTGTGTCTGGTAAAAGACTCCTATCAATACTTCCAGGATGTCAGTGGAGACACTCTATGCCGTGGTCAAGTCATGTTATGATCAGGAAGATAATGGTGACTGATGCCAACCTCTCTTAATATGCAATGTTTTAGCACTGAATATGATGTCCTGAGATGTCATCATAACCTTTTTAAGGCAGAAACAGAGGGAAGACAAACAGGAACATTTTCACAAGCAGCAATGATACTGCCACAGACCCAACGTCAGAGACACAAGGGTGTCTTTGTCAACAAGACACTTCCCGCACAAGACATTTTATCCCTGATGAAGCAAGGGATTCATTATAATTTCTCTGCTGGAAATCAGAAGCAGAAGTGAAAGTTCAGTTTTCTGTGATATTTTTTTACTGCACAAAGAATATGTTGAGAATTAGTATCAGGCTTGTGTTTGGAAATGGGCCGGAATTCACACCCTCAGGACTCGTCACTCAATTGTCAGCTTCCCTTCTGTGGACACACTAAGGTCTGAAGTCACTGGGTGTGACCATAATGGAGTTATTAAATAATAACAGCAACAGCAAGCAAAACGCTCATGATACACAGAAGTAAGTAAAGTTGGTCCATTTCCCTTTGTGGGTTAAGAAAATTACTTCAGCTGTTTCCTTTTGCCTGGTTTTCCTCTTCAGTGCTGACTCAGAAACAGGTGAGCCAAGGATGGATTTGTTCCACCATATATTGATGACTCCTCTTTAATATTTTCCTTAGAACAAAAAGGCTGTTTTCTTTCTTTTACCTCTTGAGTTATAGTCGACCTTTTTGTATAAAAGAAAAAACTTTTCAAAAATGTCACTAATTCATAAGTAGTGTTTTGGCAATTTAATGTCTTGCTTATAGGGAGCTCTTGCAGAAGTGATAATTTTTCATTTCTTGAGCTGGATTTTTTACTGTTTTTTGTTCTTTGGGGTTTTTTTTTTGTTTGTTTGTTTGTTTGATTTGGGGAGAGGATGTCGCTTTGCACATCTTACACCTGCTTAAGCTCTTTTAGATAGAGATTTACAGATTCCACCAAAGGTCAATGTGAACTATGATTCATTACTAGATGATAAGATGGTTTGGAAATAGAAGGTAAATCAATCCATAAAAACAATTGCCACATTTTATTTTGTCAGAGTTAACCATTTTGCATGCACATAATCCTTTTCTGGTACTGTAAAATACCAGTAGGAATAATGTCCAGCTTAATTATACTCAGCATGACACAACTGAGTTGATATGGGGTGAGAAACATATCCTAACCCTTATGCCTCTTAAATGAACTGTTGTTTGTAATCTTCACATTGTAGAATACAAAGCTTCCTTGACTCTTTTTATAACTGTTTGTAATGCTTACTCTGAATCAGTCACACAACACGAATGGCTATAAACAGAGATGTGCAAAACAACTGACTCAATCTGAAGCATGCCTGTTGCACGTGTTTGGTTATGTTTCCCCACTGAAGCTGGATATGTACTTTTTCTCTGGTCACCTGATTGAAACAGAATATTTCAAATACAGACTGCAACTGAAGGGGGGTAGGTACCATTAGGTGCTATATAGGAGCCTGAGAATATGTTCAGTAACTGTAGTTGCAGGTGAGTAAAAGGCAGTTTCTCAGATTTTCACAGTTAATTGGAGAGAAATGAACTTTACGCTGGGGCTGATGCACTTTAAAGTGCTTTAACTTTTCAGTTCGGAAACACAAGTATTTGCCTGCCGTAACCTCAGGCGTTAAGGAGAAAGCTGAAATGCACAGTTTGAGCTCCTGGCTCCCATATGATTTTTCAAGACTGACTGAAGGAGAATAACCTTAGATGTTTTCTGCCAAAATATGTAAATATCACTGAAAGGCACAATAATATGTTTATGGACTTATTTGTTCATATAGTTTAAATAGAGAGTGCCATATGTTGGGGAGTTTTGACAGAAAAGTAGTAGCTGCTTCATATGAAAATATCCCATGCAAAGCAACTAGTTGAATTTTTTGTCATCATCATCAGTATTAGTTCTGAAATCCCATTCTTCTTCAAAGGTTTCTGATGCTCTGAAGTTCAACAAGGCCAAGTGCTGGGTCCTGCACTTAGGTCTTAACAACTCCATGCAGCATTACAGGCTTGGGGAAGAGTGGCTGGAAAGCTGCCTGGCAGAAAACAACCTGGGGAAGTGTCGTGGTTTAGGCCAAATTGGCTACTGGGGACCTAGGGGACCCCAGATAGGACCGACAGTTCAAAGTAGTGTGCAGGCACTAAAAAGACCATTGAACTGACAGCCACCTGAATATGAGCCAGCAGTGTGCCCACGTGGGCAAGAAGGCCAACAGCATTCTGGCTTCTGTCAGAAATAGTGTGGCCAGCAGGATTAGGGAAGTTATTGTCCCGCTGTACTCGGCACTGGTGAGGCCACAACTCGAATACTGTGTTCGGTTTTGGGCTCCTCACTATAAGAAAGACATCGAGGTGCTGGAGCATGCCCAGAGAAGGGCAGCGAAGCTGGTGAAGGTTCTAGAGAACAAGTGTTATGAGGCGCGGCTGAGGGAACTGGGGTTGTTTAGCCTGGAGAAAAAGAAGGCTGAGGGGACATCTGATTGCTCTCTACAACTACCTGAAAGGAGGTTGTAGAGAAGTGGAAATCGACCTCTTCTCTCTAGTAACAAGCGATAGGACAAGAGGAAATGGCCTCAATTTACACCAGGGTAGGTTTAGGATGGATATTTGGAAAAAGTTCTTCACCAAAAGGGTTGTTAAGCATTGGAACAGGCTGCCCAGGGAAGTGGTTGAGTCACCATCCCTGGAGGTATTTAAAAGATGGGTAGATGTGGCACTTAGGGACATGGTTTAGTGGTGGTTTTGGCAGTGTGAGGTTAATGGCTGGACTTGATGATCCTAAAGGTCCCTTCCAACCTAGACAATTCTATGACTCTATGATATTCAGTACTCGTATGCAGGTTCGGTATAAGAAGAGTATGGTGCTGGTCCCTGGTACTATCTAATTCCAAAAATACATTTGTTTTCTGGTGTATCCTAAATATCTCCAGTGTAGTTGGTGGGGGGAGGGAGGGTTTTTTTTGAGTTTTGGTTTTATTTGCTGTGCAAATTTCCAAACCTTCAGGAAATATTTGCTTATCTGTGTTTCAGTTCCTAAAAGTGTTCACATGTGATCAGTTTTCAGAAGGACATGGTTGGCAGCAGCCCACTGTTTTCAAATTCAGTTACATCAGTCGTGTTGCTCTGCTTGAAGCAGAAAAAGCCTAACAGTGCATTTTCTTACTTTGTCACCATCCTCTCAGAGGACAAATATACTGGAAGATCTGTGCTAATTACATTTTCTGGATAAATTTTAAAAATTACATGGGACATCCTTTCAAAATATTGGGTTTTTTATTGGTTGGTCTGTGGAAATTGAATACATAAAAGCACAGTACACAAATAAGACTAAGGACTGTGATGTGGCCAGTAATCAGCACAGATTCAGTGACCATTGTAGCTGAGATTCTCAAAAAAATCAGGCAGCAACATGTGCTTAATGAATGAGCAAGGCATCGGGCATTTTGGCCGCATCCTTTAATTTAAATATCTCTGCCCTGAATTTTGAAGTGAAGGTAGGGAAGAGACAAAGTAGCTATGAAGACAACAACGTCGGGTTTTTTGGTACCGTATTCTGAGCATATTTCCTGTTTACTACCTGAACATACTGTGGTAACATACATTAGAAATAGTGGATAATTATCTGACAGATACATTAATTTCTGTTACAGGTACTGTTACCTAAATGAAATCTCTAATTTTTCAAGCTTTGAGATTTTGTGTATATATATATACACACACACACATATAACATTTATTTATGTGTTTATATATAAGTACATACAGAGAAATGTATACACAGAGAGCAAGAAATATATAATTTTCAAATGCAGTCTGATTAAACCCACAAAATTGCATGGGTATGGGGAAATTATTGTTACTGGATTTGAGCTAACTGTCACAATACATGAATGCAAAAAATAAGTTTGTTCTGAAAAATAATGAAAGTAGTGGAACATACAGTACAATTCCCCTTGGTGACATGCTACAGTCATCTAAAACACTGTAATTCAGACAACTGCAGAAGAAGCTGTAGCTATAGAAAGACAGATGCCCACTATTTAGCCTGCATGATTCCCTGCAGAGTAACCAAACAAGGCAGTTTTTAAACTGTTTTTCATGATTTTTCAACATAATCTGTTAGAACTGTGGTCATCTCTGATTTTCTGCACTTGTACAGTCTGTTGAGGGAGAATGCCCTTTACCATAGCATCAGAGTCAAAGATGTTATTTTAACTTTCTTCCCATTATCTTTGTCCTCTAAAGGGCTACAGACACAATAGTTCTTATTTACTATTTCTATTCCATCTTCTGACATATCTTTATTACATGTTTTCTTGTTTAGTACATTAGGTTGATCTTTCTGGAACCTGAAACTCTACCGTGTTTGAAGCAATTTAGTCTGTCCAGCAGCCTCCTTTCATTTTCCTATTATGCAGAAATCTGGTTGCATTTAATAGGCTCCTGATTACAAATTTCTGTTCATATGTGCTTATAATGGAGACAAAGTGGATGAAGAATTTTCTTATAAAATAACAATTTTTATGACTAACATAGAAATATTTTATGATTAAGCTTTATCCATCAAAACCAGTAATCGATGTGATGAATACAGAAAACTCATTTGTGGTATTCTGTCAATGAAAAGAGCTCTGAAATGGTTGCAGGTATAACTTCCTCCACTCTAAGGCACTTCGTTATATGAAAAGGCAATTTAAAGATACTATAATGAAAACAGCACTCTAATAAATTACAGAGCTAATTCATTTTCTTGGCTTCGCTTTGTCCTGGTTTGCAAGGCCAGAATTGTGATGGTACGGCAAAAGGTGAAAGGATCACTGGGAGACCAAATGAGTCCAGCATTAGCTTAAGTTAACTATTTTTTTGAGAGGCTGCAAAAGACAAAGCAAAAAAAAATCCCTCAACCCCCAAACTGAAACTACAGCATTGATGTAGGCAATGCCCCTTCATGAGAAGAAATCAGTGCGAGGGCTGACAGTCTTTCCTGTTGTAAAAGATGCACGCAATTTCAGAAGCTGAATTTTAGGGCAACTGCTTTGGCATTAGCAAGTAGTACGTGCCATAAATTATCTGTGCCCTTTTGTATCCCTAACCATTCTTTTCCCAGTTTCTGCTCTGCATTACTCAAGAAAATGCAGGACAGAGCACCGAATAGAGGATACTTTGTTTTGAATTTCCAGTGTTGCTTAAAGTGTAATTTAGTATTGGCTGGAGCCACACTTATTGGAATTCACACAGGCCATACTTAAAAAGACCAGAAAAAAAAAATATGTATTCTGGATAATTATTTTTAACACAAAGAGGATATATACTGCACCAACAATGGACATGTCACACTATTTCTTAATCCATGACAGGCAAGTTTTCTGGGAGCTGACATAATGGCATAGATTTCACAAGGTACATACCAATCCTGAGTTCAAATGAATGAGAAATAAATCCAAATTGTGAGCCCAGCGAAGAGACAAAAAAGTCTATTTCATATACCTGGTTTTCACTGGATGGAAGCAGTTACCCTCGAAACTAGACAAAATGGAAGATGGAAACTAGGTAATAACTAGATAGGGTCCTGTATAGTTTTATTGACTTGATAGAAGGTATTTGTGACATAAGGTTCAAACGGATTACTGCAATGTGGAAATCTGCACCTAAATTCCAAGAAACTCTGAGCCAGAGGAGAGTGCTAGTGATTTGTTGCACGTTTTCACTTTCTTGGCTTTGTTTTTAATTAGTGAGAATGTTAGTACTGCAGAGCATTGCAGGTTAATTTACAGAGCAATTAAAAGTCACAACAAAAGGAGAAAAAAATATCTACTGACAAAATCAAAGCACATTAACATGGCACAAATCCTGGTGATAATATGGTGGCCTGGTATCTAGAAATACCATCTTGAGGAAAGGTTGAAGGAACCATTCCCATAAGTGTTTTCTATATCTCATTTAACCTACTTCACAAATATATTTTTTTAAGCATCTCTAAGTTATTTTAGTTAATATATTTTTATTTTATGATTTCCTGTGGCTACTCAAATTCCTTTTCCCAAATTTTCACAGACCTTCACCAGCATATTGCTGTAGTACATTATTAATATGACTTTGCACAGTACTGGAATTTCTACTAAACTAACAGACACTTTAAGGTCATCAAGAGGCAGTGGAAAAATGTTTGTAATAATGACAACACTTTGGTACACTGTTGTATCACATAGCACAGTCCAAGGAGATATCAAAACCATGTAATTTCCAGCAATACATTTCTGTGCTTTTCTTATTCAAAGTAACTTTCTTCAGTGTGCTTTTGGTTAAACATTCATTTGTCTGATATTTTTCTAAGACAGTTTCAGTGCTTTCATTTGTCTGTATATGTCTTTTCCAGCCATAACCATTCTATGATTCTATAAGATGGAAATTTAAAAAAAACTTATTTTTTAAGCCACCAGAAGTTAAAGTTAGTCTTATTGGTACTCGAAGTTTGATAAAAAGATAAATTGTAAATGATTCACAGATTTGCCTCTTGAATTCTAATGACTCCTTTGGGTAATGGTATATATTTTAAAAAATCTATTTATGTAATATATTTATGTAATTGTGTAATGTATATAGGATAAATTTGTTGCTGGAGTAAATCATTTTAACACCACTGGTTTCAACAGAACTGCAACTGAACTGCTCAGTAGATCGCTTTTTTAATCCTTCCTTGGAGGATTAAAACCAAAGTGAATATCTTACGACATATAATTTAGCAATTAAAAAAAAAATTATTTTCCCCTAGGCTTATTCTGTTTCAGGGTGAGATATTTTCAAATAGGTATTTTTTCACAGCTGCAGCACCAGGGGACACACTAGGCTGCTATTATTGGCTAGTCAGGTGCTGAAGAACTGCAGAAAATGGAACAGATGGCAAACTTTCACTCTTTGAACTCCTAAGAAGGTGTAATCTAAAACATGGTATAAACCCTTCTTCACAGCTTTCTTTGGGGAGTGCTTAGAGGGGGATTGATTCTGGTGCCTGAAGCTTCTCTCAGTACAGCTTTCTGTACTGAATTTCCAGACAGGCTGATGAACTTCAAGAGAACATCTGAAAAAAAAAAAAAAAGATGTTGGGAATCTCATTGAGAAGCTTTCTCTTTCTGATTCCTGAGACAAATGCCTGGACGCTATTTCAGGAAATTCCTTTAACAGAAAAGTTAAAGTAACTTGGGTTGAACCATGTTTTTCACTGAAACCTGCCTAAAAAATTCAAGTAATCAGCAAAATGAGGCAGCCTTGAACATCACATTGAAGGCAGCTCTCCTGGAGGGAATAGGACTTCAGTCAGTTGCTGGGGTCGGCTTTTCCCTGTTGTGAAAAGAAGTATGGCATTTTTACGTTAACATCAGGGATCATGCAGGCCATTCATAGTGTAACATTTGCGTCCTGAAAGCAGACCAACAGGCTGTGAAGGAAAGCCTTCAATCTGCTGAGCTTATGCTACTCTTGTAGTGAGGGTACAAGAGGTTTGGTAGATTTAATTGTAGAAGCTGTGTCTTAAATACTTGTTTTCTGCTGTTGAAGACAGCTGTGAAGAGGTCACACGATTTGTGGTGCAGCTTATTTCCTTTGTAGGGGAACGATGGTCACTACAGACCTCATCAGAACATTGGATCATGTAAAGACTTCACTGAAGTACTGATTGATACAGGACTTTTGTGAACTGTACTTCAAACGTGCATATCTTTTGCAGACTTATGCATGCTAATGAGGTCAGGGGAATGGTGTGGGATACACAGACCTATCCAAAAGTGATCAGTGAAGGCAAGGGTAGGGAGCACAGGGTAGCCTACCACTAGTAATGTGAGGTCATGACATGAACACACAGAATATCTTGGTGAAAGACGACAGCTGGTTAAAGACTGGAATGCAATGTGCAACTTGTTTTGATCAGTGTAAAATCTTGGTTTGACTAATGTAACCTTTTATTTTGGTCATTATAAAATGGCAGATAAAAAGAAATATATCTTTGTAGTGGCCCAAGAGATGGGTATTTGTGTTGATGCTTTTTCAGTGTTTCTGCCTCATCAGAGTGGGGATGGAAGTCTTGTGCCTTGCTGACAAGAAATCAAATGTGGACTGCTGAACTGAGCTCTAGATCTTGCTGTGTGAAATAAGAGCAATGCCAGCACCTTCTGACTGTTGGCACTGTGACAAGGTCTCTAAATCTGACACTACTGGGTTAATATTTATTGAAAAATAATCCAGTCGTGTAAGATTAATGAAAACATTAGGAAGGAAGACAATATCCAGATAATCCTTTGTCAGTACCGACTTTGTGAGGGACTCAGCTGGTTATACTCAACTTTGAGTTATTTTGTGGTGAGTGAAGATCAGAAGGTCATGCTGATGTTTTGCAAGGTAATAATAGCACACCCAAAACCAACAAAAAAAGAAGCTAGGATACTGCATTTGATCAAATTCCCCAAGACAAACAGGCATGTAGATGTAAAATTTTGGGTTAGTTGAAGTAACAAATTGCACACCTGCATGGTCTGCCATAATGAACTTCCTATTGCACACTTATATGGCGTACAGAAATGAACGTCCAGCCTTGAACTGGACTTTGCAGCTCAACCTGGGACCTGCTGGTAATGGGAAGCATCAGTCTCTGACCAGAGGAAATGCCATGGTTGTCACGTTCATTGGCAATACTTGTAAAGTTCAAGGAAATCAAGATCTTTGTAATGAAGCACATGGATCTCAACACAGAAGCCTCTTGCAATGAAATACAAGCTATGGAAAGGATCGAGCAGCTTCTCTCTCGCTTAGACATAGGTAAAGGATTTCAATGAAATCTTTCAAACTATTCCTCTCCCTCTTGCTTTCTCTGGTAGCTCTCTTCCCTAGGGAAAATCCTTCATGGTTAACCTGATATCCTGGTTTAAGGTAGAACAGAACCAATTTTCTTTTCAGCAATTTTACTTTTCAGTTAAGCCTCTTCTAACTGACCAAAATTAATGGCATATTTTTCAGATTAGCAAGACATCTCTAAGCAAATCTTTTCTGTGCATGATGTTTCCATCCAAAATTTGATTCAATAAGCTGTTTGCCTATTTCCAATTTGTATGCATCAACATAATTCTTCCTGAGATTTTAGTGAGAATATTTTATAAAATGAAATGTGTAATGTCCACACAGCAATGAATTAGAATGATCAAGTTTATCTGTGAAATGTCAGCAAATTTAGCAGGGAAAGAACATTTTCTAGATTTAGTGAGATTGTGTTACTCACAGAATGATGAAGTTAATGCAAGTGCATTCTCTTTGTCTATGCCAGCACAATTGATTTGGGCAGAATATACCTACATTCATCCGTGTTCCAGGACTGCAGCAGTGTTCAGAACAGAAAGGGCTCATTTATTTAGAACCCACTTATACAGAAAGGTCCCAGTTCTCAGCTTTATAAACTGGCACATCTTGAGGTCTCATTTCAATGAGTCTAGGCTTTTACTCACTGATTATTTGGTTAAAGGCTGCTTGCTTCTTACAAAACACTCTCCCCTAGAAAGGGCAACAGGAACAGCAGCCTTCTTTGAGCTAGCCCTGGGTTATTTTATAAAACTGACAAGAGATAAGGCACACATGTTTTGCTATCCTACATAAGAATATTCTATATAGAATTTCAGTTTGTTCTTAGAAATCCTATTTCTTCAGTAGGTGCTATTACAGAAAAAAAAGGTCTACTAGTCAAGTTCTATCTTCAACTGAAGTCTGCAAAGCCTTAGTGTAAAAACAATGAGAATCTGACCCCAAAAGAATTATTATTATGGCCATGTAGGCATGTAGCAATAGGACGAGGGGGAATGGCTTCAAACTGGAAGAGGGCAGGTTTAGATTGAACATTAGGAAGAAGTTTTTCACTTTAAGGGTGGTAAGGCACTGGAACAGATTGCCCAGAGAGGTTGTTGAGGCCCCAACCCTGGAGGTGTTCAATGCCAGGCTGGACGTGGCCTTGGGCAGCCTGGTCTAGTGGGAGGTGTCCCTGCCTATGGCAGGGGGGTTGGAACTCGATGATCTTCAAGGTCCTTTCCAACCTAAACCATTCTATGATTCTATGATTCTATGTCATAACTATCTAATACTTAGGTGGGCTTTTCAGGAAAATTATGTTCTTAGGTACACCGTTTATATACCTGAATGACTCCATTCAGTAGTGTTAGTGATTGCATTGCTGCACAGTAACAAAAGCTCTTTAATGTCTTACCTCTGCCAATGCAAACCTTTAATCCTTTTGCCACTGTATAGACTGTGGGGTCTTTGGACATGTCTACATGCAGCAGACATCTGTGCAGCACAGGATCCAGGTACAAGCAGAGGTCCCAGATGTACAATCATCATGTTACTCAAGCCATCACACTGCACTTGTCAATAGAATCAATTACTTTCAGAGAGCTGCTGAGCCAAGATAGTTGTGCTTTTTTCGATTTTGGAGCTAGCTTACCTGGCACATGCTCAAGTATCTCTGCACAGTCCACACTGTATTCTTCAGACATACTCTAAATGGCCCAGAGTCTATTAAAGAAGTCATACACCTTCTTGCATCCAATTCTACCACCTTTTCTCAAGAGAAATGTTCAGAGAACTCAAGTTTTGATATGGCTGGTGCCTAGCTGGTTGTCTGCACAAAGAATCTCATGATCACAGTTACAGTCCAGGTCTTCTGAGGCCTGTAATGCTCCAAATAAAGCTATGTTGTTGCATATTAATAATCTATGGTACAGTAACTGTGGCAGAGGAAAGGCCAGAATTAACTTGTATAAATGGTATAACCTTTTAAAGTTTTTCTTCATTTTTTAAGTACTGATTTTCTTAAATAAACATGATTATGTTACTCTGAAAATGTTCTAGATTAGCATTCCTTATTTCTTTTAGGGAAAGCAAATGCTATATATTCCTTTTATGTTGTGCAGTATAATAGCACACAGACCACGCAGTGGGTAATTTAAATGAACAGCAGGCCTTCAAATCACACTGAAAAGGCTGTTATATTTCAAGCAGGGAACATTTTTATTACAGTCACATTCCTGACATCCTACAGGATGCATACACTTCTTTTCTTCTTTCATCATCTCAGACCAACAGGCAACCAGCTGGGATAAGTGGGCATCTCTGAGATACCCATGAACAGTTTATGAATACAGGTACCGCACCTTTTTGATGATGGAATATTTTGTACTGAGGGAAAACTGTATTTTGTACTCAGGAACTGTAGCATGAATTGCATGTGGGCAGCCTCGTCATATACAATCAGTGATCCACAGTTGCATTCAGAGCAGACAGCTACTAATGGCATTATCCAGCCCAGCGAGCAGGGATTTGTGTAACAGAGCTTCCCAAAAGTATCAATGCAGCAGTGAAGGGAGGTGACAGGTCAGTATTTTCTGTTTGTGTTTGACCTTTTGTCATACTTTGGACCTTGATACAGCCTTGACTGCTTCCCTTTTGCTTTGGAACGAGTCTGGCCATTTTTTTGTGAAGCTATCCTAGGACTCCAGCTGATGGTAGTTCTACTCCACATCTTTAATCTGTGTTTGTTTTCTCACATCATTAGCTTCCTTCTTCCTCATTGTCACTGCCTTGTTCAATTTCGAGACTAGAGAAGCTGTAGTTCATTATAATGAACTTAGTTCCTTAGTGGTGCTTTTCCAACCATGGAAATTCCTTAGCAAAGAGCTGTCACCCAAATAAAGCGAGCTAAAAGAGTGGGAATTTTGCTGTGTCCAAATGACATTTTTGCAAGATCTCTCTCACCTAAAAAAAAGGAAAACAAACACCTCTGGGGATTCATAAAAATACATACATTTTAATGATCCTAAATACAAGGGAATGTAGATGCCTAGGCATCAGAATGGGAACATAAACATTTTTGTTAGTCTTTCCATGTGACTCAGATTGTGTCTTTATTGCCCACTGATGTGCAACATACAAATATCCAAGACTGCTATCCATAACCTGCTGTAATTCTAGAAGCCGTCTAGCCAAAGGGACTCACAATTCTGTGCAAGCAAATATGCCCTTGGCCATGCAGTCATAGTAAAACTGCTCCTACCCCCTTGACTAGCAGTGAAGATGTATTGTGAGAATCCATTGAAAATCAGTGAAATTTATGCCTTTGAATGATCCCAGTATTTTTAAATACCCTGATCCATGAGCCCACAGCCACATTCTTGTAGTGAACACAAGGAACTAGCAGGAGGTGCTAGTGACCAGAAAGCTCTTCTAAAACTCAGCAGAGTCTATTCTTAGCCCTGTTAATGGTAGACTAGATGGCCTTGGATGCGTGACTTCACCTCTCCAGACCTCAGATCTACCCACTGAAGTACAGTGATAACTATCTGCCCTTGGATTATGATCTGACATGTGCTTGGGAAAGGTTTAATACTGCTCTTATTATTCACATTTAAGGTAAGTGAAGAACATGCAAATTCTGCCTATAGACTATTCAAGCATAAGCTGTATTCTAGAAACCGAAAGTCTATAGGTTCAGTTAATTGGAATAAAGTTCAGAAGGGTAAATAACTTCTGTCTTCCTCCAAATGAATGGAATTTCTGCCAAGAGATTTTGCTTACCCCAAAACTGTCCTTTGGAAGATTTTTCCCGGTACCTTGGGTAACATTGTTTCCAAAGTGGCTCTTAATTTTGTGATGTCCACTAAACAACCTTCATTTTGCATTCTCTAATGCAACTAATAGTTAATAAAGAAAAATAAGCATGGAATTTATTTATTTGTTTGCCTGATCAAGCTATTTAATATGACAATTCAGACAAAAGAAATTAAGTCTATTTTGGTTTGTTTTTTTTTTTTTTTTACTGTGGCAATTCCATGTTTAAGTGTGGCTAACAAGTTTCATTCGAGATCATGTATTTTTAAGGTCATGCAGGCCCATTGGGAAGAGAGGCTGTCCTTGTAAGGAGGATAGATATGTCTGACCTACTGGCTTCTGCAGTGAGTCCACAGTGACAGGATGAACATGAAGCAAGGACAGTTGGTGAGAAGGATCAGGTGTCGTTGATGCCATGACATTTTATATAGCTCTGCAGATAGCAATAAGTGTACGGATGCCTTAAAGTGTTAAGACATTTAATAGAGAAATAGGTAGCAAGAACCATAGAGAGAGTTGAAAAGTCACCAAAAAGTACAAGGCAGTAACATATATTTCCATCGTTTACATGGAACGCCAATGAAAATTTGGCAAAGTGGTGACAAGGGGGAATCTGAGAGTAATATTATCAACTGGCTTTCTTATTTTCATTACCTGAAAATAAATGCAACCTTTTTGTCTGACTTTGGTTGGTCGACATAGGATACCTTAGAGGGGAGGAGGCAGAACCCTGTAACACGAGGTGGCACTAGGCTGCTGCCATTGCTGCTACAAGCCTTCACGATCGATGCCAGGAAGAGGATGTGTGGAAAGGGTAGTCTGCTCAGCTTTCACTCTGACAAGCCGTGTCAGCTAAGCACAGAAGTGGAGGAGAACACAACCTGATTTCTCCGCAAGGTTGTCAGAGCTGCCATCCTAACCTGCATGTCCTGGTCACCCTGGGGAGATTTTAGCAGACTCAGCCAGCCTTGCTGGAACACAGGCAGGTGGCTGTAGCATTCAGTGCTCCTCTTTTAACCTTGACAGGTAAAGATGAATTTAAATGTTAATCTGGTAAAAAGCAGCATTTCTCTCAGCTGAGAGGAAGAAACCTGTTAAATCCTCAGCTATTCTTGGCAAGGTGATGGAACATTGCTTGTTAAAACATTGCCAGAGACACATAAGATCTCTGTAAGGACAGAAATGCTGATCAGAGAATTGAATCAACAGAGTAAAGGGCTGACGCAGTGGGACAGGGAAAGTGAAGCAGCTCAGTTTATCACTGTATTACATGACAATGAAAAACAAATAGACATGTTCTTAAACTTGCTTTGCACCAGATGTCTTATTCAGGAAGTAGATTCTGATTGATATTGGTACCAAAAGGTCTGTATACGTTGTCAAATACTGCTGTAGTATTTAACATTTCATGACAGGGTTCGGAGAGCAAGCCATTTGGTGGTCAGGCACTTAAAGACGATAGGGCTCAACTTAGCAGATACCATTGGCCGATACATGGCTCTACTCCCTGCTGTGAACATCCTCAAGGAAGAGGTGAATAACAACAGTGCACACCTCTGCATGCAACAGCAATGTGGAGACTAGTGGAAAGGATTCTTGCTACTCAAACTCTCTGCTTCAAAACTAGTTGGCAGAAGTGAGAAGTAATAATAGACTTAGTGCAGCATCAAGAGGAGAGCATGAAAAAGTCCTGCTGGTATTTTGTATATACTTCTGAATCCAGAAAATTGCTAACGTCGTGCAAATTTTGTGCACCTACAGTATAGGGCTTCTAAGCTGAACATGATTCTTGTCCTTGGACATTTCTGCAAAGACACAAGATTAAACCATTGACATTAGGAAGAATTTCAAACTAGTAAAATTCATGTCTAATTTGCAACTTTCTGTTGTTTTCTGTACTCTTATCTTGATTCCACTTTTTATATGTGTTCCATTAAAAGGAATGTAGTTTTGATATTTGTCTGTTAGAGTCACAGGATGCTCACTGATTTATCTGTCAGAGCCCCAGCAAAGGACTTTCATTGAGTCAGATTCACAAAAATCAAAATTAGCAACAGAACAGAATCAAGATTGCTGTTGATAAATTCACTGACTAAAACAGTGTTACTAATTAAGGTCAATATTGCTAGCAAAAATAATAATACTACAACAACCCAGCGGAAACATTCACCAGAGGGTGAAAGGTGCAGCGCTTACCCAGAAAGGCGTCCCTGCCTGCGGTGGAGGAAAAGAACACAGCCTGTTGACTGGTCCGTATGTATTGAGGTTCTTCTCTCCCAATTTAGCAGTCATTTTCTCCTTCTTTTATCCCCCAAATTATGAGGTTCTCCCCTCCCACCCGCCAGGGTGACGTGTATTATGATTTGGGTGGAGAGACAAGTGCTATAGTCATATATGTTTAGCGTGATCTCTATAATCTTCATTAGAATATTCAGGGGATGTCAAACTTTAATATACATTTCACAGGTAATGAGGCAGAGGTCAGTCATGGGGCATGATAGCCTTTCAAAGAAACAAAGAGCTACACAGTGTCTGTTTATCTTGGCTTTGCTGATGAAAAGCAGGGATGTCCTGCTTACACAGGACTCCGTCCTTATCTGCATACCATGCTAGCCAGGCGAGTCTCCGTTCCCGTGGGTTACACAAGAGACAGCAAGGCCAGTCTTAATCATTCTTCGATAGCAATTGGGAGTAACAATCTAGGAAATTATAGAGGCCTCTTTTCCTCTCACTACTCACATCTGATTATTGTTGCAATTGAGGGATTTGAGTATCAATTTGACCTGTGACGTTGAGACAACCTATGACGAAAGTTTCCATTTCAAATAGGCAACAATGAGGTCTGTAGAGAAAATTAGGAATTGGGAATGCATAAATAAAACTAAGGTTATTTGCAAAGGGTGCAATAAACTGTCTATAACTAAAAAGGCAAGACCTTTCTTGAAATGCTTGATGTAATCCAAATGTTTGATACAGAATACTTACATCCAATGCTTCAATAAGTCAGCCTTAAACAGCGAAAGTAATAGCAAGTCTCAGACTCTGTTTTTATCAACAGCTTAGCAGTTCATGAATGCGGATGTTATGTGGCATTGAAAGTGCAAAAGTAATGTGATGACTATATGGATTCATAGAATCATTTACGTTGGAAAAGACCCTTAAGATCAAGTCCAACCATTAACATAACACTGCCAAAACCACCACTAAACCATGTCTCTAAGCGCCACATCTACCCATCTTTTAAATACCTCCAGGGATGGTGACTCAACCACTTCCCTGGGCAGCCTGTTCCAATGCTTAACAACCCTTTTGGTGAAGAACCTTTTCCTAATATCCATCCTAAACTTACCCTGGTGTAAATTGAGGCCATTTCCTCTTGTCCTATCGCTTGTTACTAGCGAGAAGAGGTCGACCTCCACCTCTCTACAACCTCCTTTCAGGTAGTTGTAGAGAGCAATCAGATGTCCCCTCAGCCTTCTTTTTCTCCAGGCTAAACAACCCCAGTTCCCTCAGCCGCGCCTCATAACACTTGTTCTCTAGAACCTTCATCAGCTTCGCTGCCCTTCTCTGGGCATGCTCCAGCACCTCGATGTCTTTCTTATAGTGAGGAGCCCAAAACTGAACACAGTATTCGAGTTGTGGCCTCACCAGTGCCGAGTACAGCGGGACAATAACTTCCCTAATCCTGCTGGCCACACTATTTCTGACAGAAGCCAGAATGCTGTTGGCCTTCTTGCCCATGTGGGCACACTGCTGGCTCATATTCAGGCGGCTGTCAACCAACTTCCCCAGGTTGTTTTCTGCCAGGCAGCTTTCCAGCCACTCTTCCCCAAGCCTGTAATGCTGCATGGGGTTGTTAAGACCTAAGCGCAGGATCCAGCACATGACCTTGTTGAACCTCATACCATTGGCCTTGGCCCATTGATCCAGCCAGTCCACATCTTCTGTATTCATATCATTGATATGAATAATAACAGATAATATTTTTTATATTTATGTATATATGTTATGTACATTTACAGTGCTGCAAAATTAATGAAGTCAATGTATCAATTGAAAATAACAATATTTTCTTATATAGTGTGGTGGTTTCTAAGTAGTTATAACTCTTTGACCAATCATTCAGTTTTGTGAGCCCTGTAATGGTTTACACCTAAGAGCTGCTGTAAAGCCTGAATAGTGTTGTCTTCCTTTTAAGGGGTACAAGATAAATGGATGCATTAAAAAATGAAGGACTGCACAGTTATGGCTTTTTTTCCTTTTTATTTTTTTTTTTTCAGTTGCAATGCAAGTAGCTCACATAATGTTTGATTTTTTAAGGCATTATGCTCATCTGAATTTAAGTCTCTGACTACCTAAAATATCATTTGTCCTGCAAGCTGTAAGTACAGTTATAACAGCTGGGCTGTCTTTGCTGATTCTCAGTCCCATGTAAATGTTAAAAAAAAGAGCAATCCCAGTTCTGAAAATGTGCTGCTTCTTTGTTTTCACTGGTGTCTGTGTGCTTGGTGTAAAAACCATGTATGAACAGTAATATATTGGCACCCATGAATAGCAGAGATAAGATCAGTGAGTGACTCTTCTGATTTATGTCTTTCATCTACATTCATCAAGTCACAAGTTTCTTAACCTTCCTCCTTCCCAGAGGTTTCCTTCAGTATGCCTGGATGACTATGGGTCAAACACAGTGCGAGGTTTAGTGTGAATATCGATCAGCAAATAGAAAGACTGTTGTTAATACACTAATCTATATCCAGTACATTGTGTGATGGGTGCTTATAGAAAGTAATGAAGATAGAAATACTCTGTTTTGCTATAAAGAGTTCTTAACAGTTTAGAAATTTCACAGTCTTCATAATAATATTAAATATTGTTTATGGATTTGGAACACAGCATAGTCACCTTTTCTGTACTTACAGTTATATGCAATTTATTGATGTCGAATGTGTTAGTGAGAAGTGTCTCTGGAGAAAAAGGAAAAATGGCTGGTTGAATGTGGCCCATTTTTCTCTTTGCAACAAAGAAATTTTGGTTTTGTGTTCTTCCTCGGTTATTATAAATATTATCAGTATTTTTTTTTTGTAATGATCATGTTAAATGCTGAGCTGTGTTACACACCCTTCCCATTTCACAGAAAATCATGTTAAATGCAGTTATCTACAAATTTTCAGTGACAATAACACTCTCCCCTGTGTACGTGGACAGATACTAGAGAATGGATTCAATAGCCTATCTCCTTCAATCACTTTTATGGTATCTGACATCCCCGAAGCCAGTGAGGATTAAGCTCTGTCTTGCTTTCCCTGTAAATCAACAGCAAACCCCTGCTTGCTCTCAATTGTTTAGAAGCAAGCCCTGGACTTAATGACCCTGACATAGACAGTAAGGCAAAAATGTCTTCTTGAGCCTTTCCCTTCACCAGGAACCAGGTAAAATCTTGGAAACTTTTGGTTCAGAGTAATACAACCAATAATGGAAATTGCAGGTCAAGAGAGTGTCTAAAGGCAACTGCATTCATCATATTGCGGGTTTGAGTGAGAAAGCCTGGGCTGAAATCCACTAGAATCTAGGGGAGAAAAAATTGTACTCTATGGGACCTGACAATATTTTCTCCAAACTACCAATTCCATCTATAGTCTATAGGAGTGACATGTCTTGCAATTTTGCTGGAGTAGCTGCTTTCTTTTGCTGCAAACTAAGAGCTAGACAGGGGCTTATTTCAACAATATTTTTATTTATTTTTAACTTTCGTGTGCAACACAATGTTACCTTGCAAAGTGATGAACTAAAAGCCCACAGGTAGCAATACTAGTATTTCATCTATCTTCCCACAGGGCCTGAAAATATTACAGCATAAGACGCCCCTTTCCAGAAGAACTGTAGTTTGAGCTTTCTCTACAACATTTCACAGAGCAACTCTGGCTGTCAAATCAGGCTTTACTGTTAAAATATATTCTAACCCCTATGGAATCAAGAGGTAGTCTGGAGTTACTTCAACATAAATGGGAATGTTAATTACACCCAGGAAGAATGTGGCCCCATCATCTCATGGTATTGGTGTGGACCACTAACTGCCTGATACACTATGTATGAGTTTTAATCACATTTGCTTTATACATAAGATGTAATTCTACCAGAGATAGTCACATGCTCCAGTGCATTGTAAATGGGCTAGGATGCTCTTAGCCAAATTGTGAAAGTACAGTAAATAACTTGATTATTAAATTTGCAAAATTATATGCAGTAGTGACTTGCTAATTATCTATTTTTTTTTGAGTTTTTCAGGTTCAAAGTAGTGTGCAGGCACTAAAAAGACCATTGAATTTTTATACTTTATTTACAATGGTGGAAATTGCCTAACATTCAAATGAGGTGCACAAATACAAAATACAGCCTTTGTGATAACCTGTCCTTTAGCTACACTCTTATCATATTCACAGAGTAGGCATCTAATCACTGCACCAAGTACAGGGCGTTAACTGATCTACTCACTGCTGACTATCAGCTGTCCTGGAAAGACACTCTTAATAACAATTTTTTTTTTCTTAAGATTAATTTCTTCCTGTTGGAAAAGAAGTCTAGTAAATCTTTCTGAAAAAAATAGTATGCTAACATCTTTTGTCATGTCCTACATTCTGCTGATGAAGACAACTCATTAGCTCATTTTTGAGCACAACTCAGAAATGCAGTATGAGAAGATAACAAGTTATTATTATAGATTTATGGTAACTATTAGCCATTTTTAAGGATATTTGTAGGGAAGATCTAGATTTCTTTAAGACATTTCATAGCTAAGGCAGTGGCTTTCCACATATGCAAGAGAAGAGGGTGTATTTTAGCTAGGGTGTGGTTTAATAAAAGTGTTCTAGAGAAACAGAGGTTAACAGGAGGAAAGCCATCCCAGAAAAGACAAAACTGAGCTTAGTCCTTGCTCTCTGCTGGCTGCTCTTTGTCAAGATTATATTCTGCCTTGCAGAGAGAAAATCTTTACAAGTGAGCAATCTTAAACTTTTACAGGGAAACTGAAGACTTTCTCATTTGTCCGTGCTGTATATGGGCCATGGATTGAATTTTGACTCAGAAGCTGTGCTTTATGAGCACATGCAGGTTTGTGCTGAATGTGCATTCAGGCTTTAGGTAGCTCATATTTTGCTAACTAAGGAGGTCTCTTGTTCCTTAAACGCCCTCTCTAGCTGGGGATGCAGCACAGAAACGCAATCATGTAGCTTGCCTGACTTTTCTTTGTGAGGGAAGCTTGTAATATAAACAGTCTCATGGAGCTTGGTGCCCTTGCCCTCTGCACTTTCCCTTCCACTCGGCAACACATGAGACATGCTAGTACATATTTCGGAGTTGCATGGTAAAGGTCCTTGGTGCCCCTAGGAGAAGTGCAACGCTCCACTGTGAACAGGCTCTGTGCACTCTGCCCCACCTTAACACCAGCGTTCAGAGCAACGCAACCTCCCTGCAGCTTAGGGCAGGAAAATCTGCACCCTGCTGTGCTGCTGCTGGCCAGATTAGGGCTGACATGGGTTTAGGTCTGTGGGATCTGCTGCTGGCACCATGCATGAATGACATGTGTTTATGATGAGGTGAGGCACTCCTGGGATTTTGGAAGTCTGCCTTGTCTGGCCCACCTGAACAACCCCATCGAAAGCAGCAGCGTTACAAAACCACTGCTGAGGGTAGGAACTGCCATGCTAGTTTTCAGCAGACATAGTAAGGGAAATCCCATGCAAGTATCCCTTATGATGTATTATAATGCAGTGGCCCAGTACTGTGCTTCTGCCCATCTCATGGTGATTTCAGTGGGAGAGAGCCCTAGCGAAGCTGCAGAACCGGACCTGTCTGTCGGTGCAGGTACATATCTGCGACCTGTAAGCAAAAGATTTCTGTTCTTTGGACAGGTAAGGAAAGAATTGCAACAGGGTATACTGATACTTGAAATTGAAGTAAACTTGATTTTGGAAAGAATCGGGATTTTGAAAAGGTGTGTTTTTAAAAGTTTGAATATCCATCCTGTTGGAATAAGGTTCAAGAACTAAAATCTCCCAGACTTGTAATGTAAACTGAGTGAGTAAAAGTTGTGGCAAATCATAACTTTAAAGCTCATCAGATACTTCTACTATTTTTAAGGAAGACTGAAAGGCACGTTCGCAATAAGGACACACTCACTGAGGTCAGAGATCTGCTTCCTTTGAAAATTACTGAGTAGCCACATTGTAACTACAGAAGCTCTTTGTAGGCTCCTTGAATAAGCGGGGCCAGATTCTGTGCTCATGATACCATGGGACAGAACCAGGAAAAAGCACAGGCTAAATCCCTATGTAATATCATATACTATAAAGTTTAAGCTTTGCTGTGTAATACTATAAACCGTAAAGATTAAGCCTTGCTGTGTTGCAGTAATTATAATACCTTGACTTTTTGGTTTCAGGATACTAATTAACAAATTCTCCAAGCACACAGGATTAAGATATTGCTGAGAAGTGGTGACAAAACCAAAAGCAGGGCTTTGCTGCCAGGCTGTAGGAGCAGGTCTGCGGCTGTGAGAGGCATGTGGTCTGATCCATAGATTGCTGCCTGGGAGCCGGTAGAAACAGGGTTCAGGATTAGTCTGTACCAGAACCCCCTCACTAGTGCAAATTACTGTCTCAGGGCATATTGGCCAGGTCTTCCTGTATCCTAATATACTTACACTTCTGTTAGACACGCTTGTAGAGGAGAAAACTTTTCATATCTGTGATCGACCGAAGTGTTAACATGATGAATGAATCTTTCATAAAAACAAGCAAAACAAAGCTGCCCTTTACCAAGAGTGGCATTTAACAAATCATACCAGCTGTTGGGAGCTAGCTGCTCCACCCATGCTTCTCTCAGCAGTCACAACAAGCCTAAAAATTGAACACTTACCGTGCTGCTGTGCTGGGTGCCACCTGACCTCTGCAGGGATAAGCACAGAGCCTTTTTATGTCAGGACTCAACCCAGCTATGTCTTGCAAGCTTAGAGAAACTATGGTGCTACATACCCCTGCTACTGGGTTATGAAGGTAGCATCTCCCCACACCTCCCCTGGGGACTCACAGAGAGACCTTGTACTTAGACTTCCTTTCTGCAGTGGGAGTCCAAATATCTCCAGTGGACCTCACTTATAGTCTGTAAAGAAGAGCCCTGAGTGTTTCTAGGAGTTGCTTTAAAAATAAACAGCTGAAAGAGACATCAGATTTTTCACAAAAAAAAATCACCATTAAAGGAGGAAAAAAACAATGTACTTTCTTGTTTCCTCATAAACCCCAAGAATCCTATTTTACACTGCTGTCAGAAAAAAACCCCAACAACTTATCTGTTTCAGATGAATGAAATTTTGAGGGCTGTCTCAGACAAAAGCTATTTTTATGGCATGCTTTACATGCTTGGTATCTACTGTATTTTTGTGAATAAATATTAGACCTAAGGGATAATTTTCTCAGCTAGTATAAATCAGAACAGCTCCGTTGATTTGAATAGGGCTAGGCTGGTTTATGCCCACTGGGGATTAGCCTCACCAAAGGCTTTTTAAGCTTTTTACAGTTAAGGGGCAGTTCTGTGTTTAGGTGCTGAAAGAAAGGGAGAATTTTAAGCACAGATTGATGTAAACTACAGCTTTAAATGATAAACTACAGAATATTTGGAGGGCTTAAAGACTAACTGCAAAAATCTGCTACATTTGTTGAGAAAGCCAGAAAATTGCAGCCTATATACATATACTTTTATATATATATTCCACAGTTATTCAGTAGGTGGCAGTTAAAAGCCTAGATGAGCTTTGCAGTCGCCATTGAGGCAGTAGCACCAGCAGGGGCTGGAGTCAGTCCATCCATAAAAGCAGAAAGAAAGAGAGAGGCTGCAATCAAGCCAGCAAAAAGCATTAGCCACGGCCCAGGCGGTGGCGAGCGAGCGGGAGAGGAGCAGAGCCGCCGGAGCACCGAGCCTGCGAGCTGAGGGCAGCCACCGCCGGGCGCAGGGCAAAGCAGCCGGCGACAGAGCCGCAGCCCCCTTCGTTAAGACAGGGACTCCTTTCTGGTGGAGGAAACCCAGGGCAGAGAGGGTGAACAGCTGGTGCGATGACAGGCAGAAACTGAAGAGCATTTGGAGCTTTCTGTTCCTACACAGGTAAGTTTTTTTTTTCCCCCTTGTTTTTCTACATCACTTTGTACTATAAACATAGCTTTGCACTGAGATTGGAGATCTTTATTTCTTTTGGCCAAAATCCACAGTCCTCACTCAGGCAAAATTTCCACCAAAGTCAATAGAGTTTTGCATGAGTTATGACCGCAAGATTTGATCTAAGTGTATATCTTATGCAGAGAACGTGTCATGCTATAAGCTGGGGCTGAAAAGGAAGCCAGAAGCTGGTCATATGCATACTGACCAGTTAAACAACATCATTTTTCCGTGTACTGGGACACTAGTAATGGCTTCAGAACCTTTTTTTAAAACTGTCTTTCATTAAAACTTGATGTGCTGAATTTTGCCCTAGTTTATACCACCGCCACTGCAGTGGTTTAAGGAGAGATTCAATTTTTTAAAATGAAGCTACATTTTAACTTATATGATGGAACAATACTAAAATGTTGAGTCTGAATAAAATAACACCAGGTGTTGCATCCTTTGAAACAAACAAAACTTTGCAGTGTTCCACTGACAGGCAGGCAATATTTTATTTGTTCAATAGAATGTGCCCCTCTCAATTCAATTAAAGAAAATAAATCACAAAAGGCCATTCTCAAGTGTCTGTGAGTGACTGAATTCAGATTTGGTAACACCTCCTCTCTTGCTATCTTCCCCGTGAAATGTGGGATGCTCTGTATGCTGCAGCACTCAGTCACAGCTGGGTGAGCCCAGAATAGAGCAAGAAGATTTGATGTATTTTATTTTAAAAGCATTTTCTGAATGTCTTATTTTCATGAGTATCTAGTCATACCTGAATACATATATGCCTGTGTATAAATGCGTACACGTATAGGTATGTAATGTGTGCATCCCCATACCTTTCCATGAAGATGGAGCTGTTGCAACTGATTGCTATTATACCTTTGCCAGGGTTTACAGTTTATTGTATCTAGAATGTTTGCAGGTCTCACAATTTTTAATTCAGGGTCAGAGGGCTATNAAATGCAGTAGAGCCCAGTTGTCACAGAATGGGATCTGTGCTGCCGTTCAGGGGCTATGAAATATGGTATGCCTCCAGGTTTCATGCTCTCTCTCACACTGCACATCACATTTCTGAGAATCTTTCATGAAGAACTGTCCAAACATGGAACAGGTTCAAATACACAGTTGCAAACCAATGGCCCCATGGAACTGCGGGAATGATTGTGATGTGCAGCTACTTATCTTCATCCCTGGCAACAGAGAAGAATGAATGGGTATAAATGGGCTGTGAATACACTTAGGCTGGAAGGTTTCACACCATAAGAGCAGCAAGGTTCTGAAATTACCTTCTTGTTGAAGTAAGAGAAAGAAAAGGCTCTAAATGCTTTTCAGTTGAAACTTGATGGAAAGGATTGTATGAAATGGTTGCCTGCAATGGCAAAGAATTGGATTTAATAATACAGAAGTTGTCTTTCAGTACTAAATATCATACTTACTTTTCACTGGAATTTGTTTGCTTTGAAAAGTCTCTTTGCAAACGGGTCAAGGTCTTTGGAAAAACAGTTTTCCACACATCTCACATCAGAGCCAAATGAAAGCATATTTCTCTTCTAGGTTGTGCTGCACTGTTGTTTACATGAGCAGACGTGTAAGCCCTTATGGTCATCAGGCTGAATAATATCCCCCTCTCATAGTACAGAACAGAGGTCTTTGGAAGATGATTGGAGTTCAGGGGCTCCTTCCAGCCAAGTGGTCAAGATTATATTACTCTGACACAGCAGTCTCTCTAGTACCAACAAAAATAATGGATCATATATAAACTGATAATGCTGTTCCTGAAATTGTTACTAGTGCTGGTTTTAGTTTCCTTTGAGGATCACCTGATTACTTTCTTTTGTGCTGACACACCTGTCCATGTAGAGATGCCAACATCATGCGTGAAAAAGACTAACACTTTCATTGTGAGAGTGCGGTATTGCCTCAAACTTCCCTTATTTTTAAAGCCTGCAATAAACAGTATCCTGGTTCAGAGATGCTCCTACAGAATGACAGCATTCAATTCCACATTCCCTTTTCCTCTGCTTTCTTCTTATAACCTGATCGTTCTCTTGCTTTTTTATGGTTTTGATTTACATACTACATTGGATTGCTTTCAATTTGCTATGTACCTTAGTAACTATTATGTAATATATAATAAGCTGCATTTGAAAGTTCCAGCTCCTACACTGTACGTGAGTATCAGACCATTTGTACACTTAGACAGAAACAGTATGCACTGTTGGAGATTTGGTTTCGTATGTAGTGCTAATTCTAAATGTTTGTTACTTTGCTGTTAATACTTTGTAAGACTAGGCCTAATTAAGCAATTATCAGCATTAGATACAAGAAAATTGTCAATGTTGTGAAACATGAATACATCATATAAGCAATATTACTTTCCCTTTTAAATGAACAATTTCCTTAAATGTGCCAGGAAAAAAAATATTATTGGAAAATATTTTCTGTTTGTTATTTTTTACTTTCCACCCAAACAAAGGTTTTTAAGTATCAATTAATAGATTCTTTCACTGCATTCTTATTGTTGCATTAAAATTAAAATGTGCATTAAATTATTTTGTCTTACTGCTGGGAGGGCAATGAAAAAGACCCACTGAGTGACAATGCAACTGTATGTATGAATCCAAACAGAACATACTTTATTTTGCCTTTTTGAGAAAACAAATATTGATTTGTTTTCAACCAGAAAATATTGATTACTGTATAATTCTTGAAATTAGTATGAAAGGAAGACAAGAGCAAAATGTCAAAAAGGGTACATAAAGTCTGTGACAAATGCACTTTTCCACTCACACCAAGGTTAGGACCACCTCCTCTTGAGCAAAGAAATTTGAGTTGAAAGTTAAATTTCTGTATCTGAGATGAAAATCAGTCTCTAGTTTCTCTGACTGTGCAGGGCTGCAGTATGCCATGGCAGCACAATGCAATCACCCTCACCCTGACTGCAGGTAATGGAATTGGTTTTAGTTGATTCTGGATAAGTGTCAATGAAGTCACAACAGCCTTTTAGCATCCTCATTTAAAGTATGTATATAGTAAAGCAGCCATAGGAAAAGAGCAAATCCATTCCTGGACTACGGATGTTTCTTTCCCAAAATGTCCAGTAGTTCTGACTTAAAATTAACGTGAAGCTAAGACAAGGAGACTTACCCACTTTTATTTCTTTTTATTTATTTTTATATTCTTCCCTGAAAATCTAGACTGACAGCTTTTATCTGTTCTGGAAAAGTTAGTTATTTAAATGATCAAATATTCGCTACCACCAATAGCCAAAATATTGCTGTAAACACAATTAAAAAACAGTACAGTTTTCCCGATTTGTTCATTCAAACATTAAAATGCCACCATGTGTTACTGAGAAAGTATTTTTTAATCTTTAGAATATAATTTTTATAATTTTGTCTAATGCTACAGGGAAAAGAAACATGAATTGAGAATAAACTACTCTAAAGGTTAAACCTACCTTTCTTACTTCAGAATAGAAAGAACTGAAAGCTGGGACAGTGCTGACAATTAATATGAAATTGCATTTCTGTTTAAAAGTTTAAAAAAAAATTCAGAAAGGAAAGTATTCAGTCCTGAGATGCAGATTTGCAAGCTAATTCTTAAAGAAAATACACTTTAGAGTAAAAAGAAATATAAATAAAATTTCCCCCCCAGACTGGCTTATGATAAATTGCACATCACAGACAACAAATAGCTGCTTGTGAACATTTAGAAACTTCTGTCAGAAAGCTGTCAGGAATGATACCATACCCCACAGTTATACTTTAATTGCTGGTTTTCAACCCTTTCTGTTTTGCAGAAAATTTTCGGTGGAAGCACAGGCTGCTTCTTACTAGTGCCTGGAAGCATATTGACAACAGGATTGCATTACTTAAGTACTTGTCAGAGATCCTTCTGGGTCCTGAAACCTGCTGTATTAACTTTTTCACAAGTTATTGCCCAACAAACCAGTTGCAAAAAGTGTTATATTAGCTGTGAGGGTTTTTGGAGGACTTACCATACAGAGCTAGGGCAGCAAGACAGATACTGATATTCTCACTTTAAGCCACATTGTTTTGAACGGGGTGCTGTCTGGGCTGTGGAAGAGTACCAGAAGTGTTCCAGTGGTCAGGATAGCAACCAAGCTATCCTTTCCAGCCCAGCAAGGAAAAGTAATGATAGGAGTTATATTCATAAGAATAAGTCAGAAGCCCTTAACCTTCAATAATTCCCTAGAAGACTTGCACAAATAGTCTCAAATTAATATTAAAGAATTGAGAACTATAGTGGAAAAGCAAGAGGGCCACTGGTCTTTCCACAGTTTCTTCTGCTGAATGGAAGCCAGTCTTCCACAGACACATGGTTCTTCTGTGTAAATACACACATTTATATGGAACTAGCTTGTTGCCTTTGCTGGGATTTTTATCATGAATCTCACAGTATATGGAATTTAATATCCAAAGCCTCTAGAGCTAAACGATTATTTTGGAAATATTCCTCCCTGGTTTTGGTTTTTTAGTGTTTCATATGTTTCTAACTTTCTCCATTCAGGAAAACTTAAAAGCCACACATGCCTTTTTCCATGAGATGCATAATAAAAAGTCA
The DNA here is from genome assembly GCA_008711295.1 of Anarhynchus alexandrinus. Taxonomy (NCBI): domain Eukaryota; kingdom Metazoa; phylum Chordata; class Aves; order Charadriiformes; family Charadriidae; genus Anarhynchus; species Anarhynchus alexandrinus. The sequence goes on from VUYV01000219.1 coordinate 450,682, forward strand.
CCTATTTTGGCTAGCGGACATCTGGAGAAGCAGACGTTCACTACAGCATGTAAAGTCATAGCTAATTGCCAAAAAGAGTATTCTGCTACTAAAAAAACAGAGAGGCCGAAAGGTCAGACTGAGGCTCTGACTCTGCATTTATATGAGTGACATATTCCAGGTAATAACCCTACTGCTCTACCCAATGGCATAATATCCTACATGTTGAAAGGTGAACATACCACATTGTAAGCTGGTCTTTTCATCTTTACTCAGGGAAATTAAATGTACTGAAAACTGAGCAAAAACTACAGTATCTGGTTTGTTAATCTGGGGAGAAAACTCCAAAAAATCAGTCCCACAAGGAGTTGAATACAATGCTGTTACCTTGACATTTTTATTCCTATGTGTGAATTCACGAATACCAAACTACATATATGCAAAGGCTTCTGAGTCACTTCCCACTGAGTTTTGACCCTAAGCACTTAAAAGATTAAGACACTGCTTTACCAAAATGTTTGAATAGATAAATAAATATAAGAGTATCTCCATTTAAGTCAATGAAGTATCTAACATGCCTAGAGCAAAGCCTGAATTTAAAGAGGAACTGAGTCATGAAATTCTCCTTCTTTAATTTTAAGATTAGCCAAGCCACTAAATAGGAAGTGACAACCAGTAGGACACCTGTCCACCCTGGTTAAACTTAGCATATTATTGCTGTTTCTGCATGAAAGGGAGTTTTTTTTTCACGCGGTAAGTATTTTCAATGATGCTGAACCTTGTTTTATGGTAACAGTTTATTAACACATACCGGTTACTCAAGGGTTAGTTTTGAAAGCTCTTGGGCAGCAACAGTCCAAATAATTTAAGTGTACTCCTAATTCTAAATCTCTTTGTTGGATGAGGTCCAGCACCTTCTGCATTTTCTGCACATGAACCCTTAGCAGAGAAGGAAATCAACAGATCCTTCTGCATTGTCCATTCTTCTGTCACAAGTCCTGCCTTCTCCATCAGCAAGCAATGACACTTTGGTTAAACTGAGTTTTGGAATCCCATGCTACTTATTACCCCTGTAGAAAACTCATCTAATTCTCTCCCCTTTCTTTTTTCGCTTCTTTCTTGCCTAGCAAATCTATTTCTGCCACAATCTCTGCTGGCCGTATCTTAGCCCAAGAGCTGGTAAAGATTTTCTTACTGTGACAACTACGTGTTTGGTTTTTTGTTTTATCAAGTGATCTGTTTGACATGATAATTTGTGGGGCTTCAAACAATTTTGAAAAGGCGTTGTTTTGGGCATGAGATTTTTGACATCAGTGTGAGGAAAATATGACAATTTGCTAAAGCAGAGCATAACATCTGTGACCACAGAACAGTATAGGTGCTGGATTCTACCTCCTTTACATACAGGTGTTCTTAGGACAATATTGTACTTCTGTAAATACAGAACAAAACTGCAACGATTTACTCAGAAAGACTCTTGTCCTTTCTATTACTCTTTTGCATTAGCCTGGCAGTATGAAGGGAATCTGCAAAACCTCTCAGGGAACCTCTCTAAAAAAACTGTCTAAAATTGATATCCTGGCTTAGTACCTAGACTGTATCTATAGTGTAGCATACACATTTGTAATGTAGCGAAGAATCTGTCCCAAAATGCAAGAAACACTTTAGCCAACATTGAAAAAATGGATCCATTTTTATTTTTCTTCCCTTTTTCTTTTTTAGATATTTGAAAGCAAACACTAAGGTCACCTAGGCCAAAATTCCCCAAAGCACACACTTAGTTTGTTGTCATTCTGGTCACGCAGGGCTGTTTTAGCTTTCTGCACTGTCTCAGTCCCATCCGGTTGAGTACAGACTGAGCCACTACCTTCATTTTAGTTAGAAATATCTAAATGATGATTTTTCTATGCAAATTCAAACAATTCAAACATTGTAGAGAGTCTAGCTCTAAAATGGAAACTCTTTAAGTCAAAACAAATTGAATTTGAAGTTTGAATTTGTACTTCCTATGAATATGCTGAATAAGAAGAACATCTGATTTTGTCTCTTACTTTCAGAAGATCAAGTAAATATTACAACAAGGACAGTGTGTCAGAGGAAACAGCAGGTTTATGACANTAATATCCTACATGTTGAAAGGTGAACATACCACATTGTAAGCTGGTCTTTCCATCTTTACTCAGGGAAATTAAATGTACTGAAAACTGAGCAAAAACTACAGTATCTGGTTTGTTAATCTGGGGAGAAAACTCCAAAAAATCAGTCCCACAAGGAGTTGAATACAATGCTGTTACCCTGACATTTTTATTCCTATGTGTGAATTCACGAATACCAAACTACATATATGCAAAGGCTTCTGAGTCACTTCCCACTGAATTTTGACCCTAAGCACTTAAAAGATTAAGACACTGCTTTACCAAAATGTTTGAATAGATAAATAAATATAAGAGTATCTCCATTTAAGTCAATGAAGTATCTAACATGCCTAGAGCAAAGCCTGAATTTAAAGAGGAACTGAGTCATGAAATTCTCCTTCTTTAATTTTAAGATTAGCCAATCCACTAAATAGGAAGTGACAACCAGTAGGACACCTGTCCACCCTGGTTAAACTTAGCATATTATTGCTGTTTCTGCATGAAAGGGAGTTTTTTTTTCACGCGGTAAGTATTTTCAATGATGCTGAACCTTGTTTTATGGTAACAGTTTATTAACACATACCGGTTACTCAAGGGTTAGTTTTGAAAGCTCTTGGGCAGCAACAGTCCAAATAATTTAAGTGTACTCCTAATTCTAAATCTCTTTGTTGGATGAGGTCCAGCACCTTCTGCATTTTCTGCACATGAACCCTTAGCAGAGAAGGAAATCAACAGATCCTTCTGCATTGTCCATTCTTCTGTCACAAGTCCTGCCTTCTCCATCAGCAAGCAATGACACTTTGGTTAAACCGAGTTTTGGAATCCCATGCTACTTATTACCCCTGTAGAAAACTCATCTAATTCTCTCCCCTTTCTTTTTTCGCTTCTTTCTTGCCTAGCAAATCTATTTCTGCCACAATCTCTGCTGGCTGTATCTTAGCCCAAGAGCTGGTAAAGATTTTCTTACTGTGACAACTACGTGTTTGGTTTTTTGTTTTATCAAGTGATCTGTTTGACATGATAATTTGTGGGGCTTCAAACAATTTTGAAAAGGCGTTGTTTTGGGCATGAGATTTTTGACATCAGTGTGAGGAAAATATGACAATTTGCTAAAGCAGAGCATAACATCTGTGACCACAGAACAGTATAGGTGCTGGATTCTACCTCCTTTACATACAGGTGTTCTTAGGACAATATTGTACTTCTGTAAATACAGAACAAAACTGCAACGATTTACTCAGAAAGACTCTTGTCCTTTCTATTACTCTTTTGCATTAGCCTGGCAGTATGAAGGGAATCTGCAAAACCTCTCAGGGAACCTCTCTAAAAAAACTGTCTAAAATTGATATCCTGGCTTAGTACCTAGACTGTATCTATAGTGTAGCATACACATTTGTAATGTAGCGAAGAATCTGTCCCAAAATGCAAGAAACACTTTAGCCAACATTGAAAAAATGGATCCATTTTTATTTTTCTTCCCTTTTTCTTTTTTAGATATTTGAAAGCAAACACTAAGGTCACCTAGGCCAAAATTCCCCAAAGCACACACTTAGTTTGCTGTCATTCTGGTCACGCAGGGCTGTTTTAGCTTTCTGCACTGTCTCAGTCCCATCCGGTTGAGTACAGACTGAGCCACTACCTTCATTTTAGTTAGAAATATCTAAATGATGATTTTTCTATGCAAATTCAAACAATTCAAACATTGTAGAGAGTCTAGCTCTAAAATGGAAACTCTTTAAGTCAAAACAAATTGAATTTGAAGTTTGAATTTGTACTTCCTATGAATATGCTGAATAAGAAGAACATCTGATTTTGTCTCTTACTTTCAGAAGATCAAGTAAATATTACAACAAGGACAGTGTGTCAGAGGAAACAGCAGGTTTATGACATACAATTTTATTTTTCGTTTCCATAGAAGATGCCATTTTCTCTGTAACTCAGTCTGGTCTGCTTCATTCTGGCTGATGATATAAAGTATTAAGTTGGCATTGCTTTTCTCTCAAACTATAGTTGAGAACAACTCTTTGTCATTTTCTGCTGTGGCCTGTTGTGCCATCCAGTTTAGTATTGACTCTGAAAATAAAGCTGGAACTCCAAATGCCTCTGTTCATTCAGATATTTTTTGGCCACGCTTGGTAACTTCTACACAGATCTTAAAGTTAGATTATTAAGTTGCTTTCAGTGTCCAATAGTTGAGTGCTGTTTGGCCAACATGAATTGTGATATTGAAAAATTCCCATGTAATTTCTAACTGCTGCATCTACATTGACCAGCCAAAAATCACTGATTTTCTTAATCTTTCCTCCACTGTAAACAGCCTTTATACCACGAATGCTATATATGTAGACTTTAGAAACAATGTTCAATTAGACCACAATTAAGCCCAGATTAAAGAAAAACAGATGAGAAAAATGTACACAATTTAAACACTTTCTTAAATACTTTGCTGAACTGGAACCTACACATCACGTGAATGGAGCCTGTCTCCCTTTTCACAGTAACAGTATTTTACATGGCATTAACTCAGCTTTCTTTCAGTAAATCAGTACATTAGTACTTGGCCATTCAGTGCTGGAAGTCTTGAGGTGGATTTAATCTTCACTGATCATGCTTTATTGCCATTATTTTGAAACACCATTCTTCACCATCCTTCAGCGTTAACTGAAATCAATGTTAAGACTGGGCAAGATTCAGTGACCAATTGCATAAACTTTGGTCTTGGAGGGACTCCTATCATGACCTTGTAGACTAAGGCAAACACCAAGCTATCACTGTGAAACAACAGCAAAACTGGTGCTGGAGTCTGAGAAGCTTCTGGAAGCAACTCATTTAACTAGTTATCGGCAATTAATCATCAGCAGCATAGTCACCTTTCCTAAAGCAATGAGACACTCTAGGCCAAGAATTCTTTTTAGGAATAAAACAAGATGCTTTGCTCAAACTGTGGTGGAGACAGTGAAAAAAAACAGAGAAATCTGAAGTCAAGTGGTTTAGTGATCTTTGACACTGCATAAATACCTTGAGCAAAATACTGCTATCTTCAAATCCCACTTCACACTATTATATGAAAGACTTTTTTGCATTTCAAAACTTCATGTTTTTTTTTTTTTGTAGGAAGAAGGGATGATCCAAAATATCTGACACACTTCCCTATATTTTTGGCTTGTAAAGGAATATAAAAAGTTATAACAATTATGAATAAATACTATTTAGCCTAATATTTGTTATCCAACAATCTCTGTATAGTATCTGCTAGCAAAAGTACAAGGAAGTCACTAATATGTAGATAAACATTTTGAAAACAAGGTATAATATTGCAATAAGTTATCAAACTGAAATTTTGATATGGCAAAGCAAATTCAGGATGCAGTAGTAGTCTAAATGCATCAAATAACTTTAATTAACCTGATTAGTACTGTCAATCCATGCATAGCTGCTCCTGTTCATGTGACTTGGCCAGCCATCCTCCTATTCTGTGTAAACATGCAAAGCAAAAAGAGGAGGTATTTTGAATGGACATTTATCTCTGTCCAAGGCTTTGCCCAAATATCAGTGACACAGACATTAACAGTATGAAAATATTCTTCTCTGTTAACAAAGATGGCAAGAACAACAACTGCATAAAAGCCAGAGCTAACATAAATCGGAAGTGCTACAGCATATATGCAGTGAAGAAGTCAGGATTTACACTAGCTGATCATCAAGAAGCAGACTTTCATAGAACATTTTGTTCAGCATGAGAATAAAAAAAGTGTTTTCCACATGGACTAGAAATTCATGTTGCAAGAAAAAGCAGGTTTAACTGTTATTGTTTTGTCTTCAAACATGTCCAAATTCCCACCGATTTGAAAAGACCAAAGCAAAGCAAAGCAAGCAAAGAAAAAGAAATAAAAAGAATGAAAAATTGAGTTTGGTAGTAAAAGGCAAAGACACTGGAAGCAGGAAAATCCCCATTCTTTAAATCCATGTTCATTGGTAAATATGGTGACAATACTCTCCCAGAAATGCCTGTTTATAACATAAAGGACAACAAGTAAAAACTTACAGAGCTCTCTTTCTCTCTTGTATTCAAATAGTGTGTACCTTTTTCACCTTTGATATGGTGAAACACCCATTAACGTTACAACCATGCTGAAATCCATCCTATCTATAACTACATTTGGTATTATTCATTACCTTGCACCTTGTATCTTTGCATAGTGATGTCATCACTAGATGGACTACTAATTTAAATTGATGCAGGCTTTGGAACTAAATGCATTGCTTTTACTTTATTGGATTTTCACCATAACAATGACAATGTAAACAGAGACATCTCCTTAGACTTAAAAAAAAATAAAAATAAGTGACTGACATGAGGTGATTTTATCTGAGGAAACAGAGCTTTCAGGAAATTAATACACAACATCTGACAATTGCTGTATTGCATATCAGACTGACATCTCAGTAGAACATCATAAAACCTCAAGAACTGGATCAGTTAAGACACAATCAAAGCCTCTGACTCTAGAAAGCAAAGGTAGTATCAGGTTTTATAAAATGAATGCTACTCCAAAAGATAACATCTAGCCAAAGAATTTCAATGAAATTTGCAACCTGTGACATTTCATGGAAGTCTAACAATGCAAACATGACGATGAAAATCTTTTGCAGAAAAAAAAACCCAAACACCTGTGGAAAGACTGGAAGACGGGAAAGTGAGAAATTTTTTCTATACCTACTTTCAAGTACAGACTGGAAGGGGTCACCAGCTGTGAGATTCTAATCTCACGTTACTCTAAGGGGAAGCATTCAAGTAAATGAATTTTCAGAAGTTATTTTTCAGCCTCCCTATAACTTTTGCACATTATTGCATATGTTACTCATGGCTTAAATGCAAACATAAGACACAAGTCATAAATACAATTGATAGAAAAGTTAGACCATAAAAACCAAACATAGGAGATAACTATGGAGACCCACTGGCTAAATACAGGATCAGTGACGTAGATCTAGTAAATGCTAACACACCCACATGTAATTAGACATCTAAAGAACATTAAGAGTTTGAACTATGAAGTTCATAATCTTTAATGCGAAGCACTTTGTTTAAACCTTTTTAAATGCATGTTTTTGTTATCATTACATAACAAAATAACTGATTTTATATCAAAATGACTGAGTCATTAAACTGTATCCTTCGGTCAAAACAACTCTTCAGTTCTTTTACCTTGCATGTCAGAAACAGCTAGGGAAAGAATGCAGACCAGCTTAAAGTTGAGTTTGAACTGGAGACAGGCTTTTGTCCCAGTGAATAGCCTGTTGAGCTCACCTGCAGCAGCTGAGCTACAGCAACTCAAGACTTGTGCGAGCAAAGCATCTGCAGAAAACAGAGCTAAGTCAGCAGAGGTATATGGAGGCTCATTAACTTGCTGAACTTTTCAGCCAAACAGTTAAAAAATGAAGGGCATGGTTGCATACTTATGAAAATTGCTTTGCCTTTTTAAGTGAGGATAGTTTTGTTAAACCTGACACTTCAGAGGATGACAATAAATTTTCACTGATGTAGTTTGTGAAAGTAGCAAAAGTAGCATATGAGGCTTTATTACACAAAAACTCCAGAATAAGTCAGTTCTAAAGTGTAAAAAGCAATTCCTATTTCCTATGTGCAGATTATGGAACAGACAGGTTCTCAGAGGATGAATCAGATGGAGAGGATATTGTACATCTGAAAAGTCAGACTCCTTTCAAGTTAATTTTTCCATACCCACATTGGACAGAGTATTGAAAGCCGATGAAACAAAGTAGTACTTTATTTTGCCCTGTTGTGTGTTTTAGTTAATGTATTTTAAGACAAAGAAAAATCAATACACTAGTAAGGGATTATGAAAAGCATTAACAAATGCACAATTGGGTGCAAGCGCACCATGGTCATACGGAATGATTTTCACTGCAGGAAAATCTCTGACCAAATCCACACAGAGAATACAACCACATGGTGAAAATTATTTAGGGAAGGCTTTCTCTGGTGTGATTAAAAAGCCTTGCACGAAGTATTAATTTTCTTTGCTCCCAGCTCCTGAGCAGGACAAAAAGTAAAATAATCCATACGTTTTATCTTGGTAAAACTGAGGATCTTTAGGACTAAGAGACCTGCATGTGGGCATACTAAACAGCAACTAAGGTTGCTGCTCCTTTGCAGCTACCCGGGCTGGGGAGCAGCTCTGTGGAGAAGACCCTGGGGCCATGGAGGGCAGCGATCTGGGCACGGCCAGCAGTGGCCCTGGCTGCAACGAAATCTCACCATGTCCGGGGCTGTGTGAAGAGAAGCACGGCCAGTCAGTCCATGGAGCTGGTCATTGTACTCTGCTCAGCACTCCTGAGACAATAGCTATGTAATTTCCCTGGTTTTGGCACCCCTGGTGGAGGAAACACCTGAATAAACTGGAGCAAGTTCCGATGAGGGCACCGAAGGCACTGAGGTGTCCGGGGCTGCAGCGGTGTCCGGGGCTGCAGCACTGTCCGGCCCTGCAGGCTGAGGGACCCGGGCTGGGTCAGCCTGGAGAAGGCACAGTTTAGGGGGCACCAAACAGCAGCCCCCTAAAACCTACAGAAAAACCACCATGAAGATGGAGTCAAACTCTTCACAGCAGTGGACAGTGGGAGGAGGAGAGACAACAGGTGTGACTTGAAACACAAGTAGTTCAGACTAGATATAAGGGGGGGGAAAATTCATGCTGAGGGTAATTTAGCAGTAGAGCAGGTTGGCTAGAGAGGCTGTGGGAAATGTTGGAGGCTTTCAGTCCCTGACAGAACAGAGCAACTTTGTCTGGTCTCACGGCTGACACAGCTCTGACCAGCAGGCTGGACCAGAGATCTCCTTAGGTCCCTTCCAGCCTGAATTATCCTGTGATTCTATAGTAGTTTCTAAAGGCAGTCTGCAAAATCTCCCTAAGCAATCAGTGTGCTCTTCTTACCCCTGTAAAGTTTTCATATTGTCTATATGTGGATCTCTTCTGCAGTGTAAGCCCATTAATTCCATGTTTTTCCACTACAGATATACACTGTCCCTCTTTGCAACAACTTACTATGTATTTGAAGACTGTTACCATGCCGTTTCAGGTTCCCTTTGAAGACTTTCAGATGTGTAATACTTCATGTCACTAAGTGCCACATTTGAAGTTGTTCTAACTTTTGGGCAGCCATATGTACCAGTTTTCTTAGAATTTTCTGAGTATGCTTAAAGCATGAAGTTTAATACAGCAGAAATACACTAAGCTAGCTTTTAAAATTTTATTTCTTTACTCCATATTTCACTGATTTTCATAGTAAAAATGTTCACAGTGCATTTTTTTCTCATTATCCCATAGTTCCTAGGCTATGTATTATCTCATTGTGCGAAGCTTAAGCTGCTTCTGAGGTGACATAGACATGTTTTTCTCTATTTTCTTTTTGCTCACAAAAATTATTAACTATGATTCTTACGATAGCTCATTCTCTGCAGTCACCCACGACTCTAAGCTCTATGACTGTTCTGAATTTGCATGTTTGCAGTTTTTAGGTACAAGTTTATTCCCAGTGGAACAGCGTCCTGCTAGCTTCCTCTGTTCTTATTTCTTGCTAGTTACTTTGGGTTTGTTTGTTTTGTCAGCAGCATGAGTGGCTCACCCGTTTTCCTTGTTCCTCAGAGGGTTTTCTCTCTTATATAAGCACATACACCAGTGTTTTCTGAGACTACTCTTCTTTCCATTCCTTGAATTCTGCTGTCAAAGAGAAAAAAAAATTGCTTCAGCGCCTCAGGATGAACACTCTTATTTATCAATCTTTTCTATATTTAAACAGGTCTCTGAGAATGACAGTGACTGCAGCGTAGGAGAGATGGAAGGGGTGAAGCTGCCTTCTGCCTGAAGCCAGGCTGGGTAGGCAGAGCTGTGACAGCTCTCCACTTTGCCTCAGGATCAGCATCCCCAGTTGCACGGTTATTCTGCCTACAGTGTGGCAGATGAGGAAGTACAACTCCTTCGTCCAACACATTATGTAAAGACAGATGTTTTCAGCTTGCTCAGACATTAGAATTAGGACAGAATAGATTGTCCTGGACAAGAAGGATAGCAAAATCAGGGTATGCTTGAACAGCAAAATGAAGACATTAGTGCAGCAAGGGTAGCCATAGCTTTAATCTAACTGGCACAGGCAGCAATAACATCAAAGATGCAGAAGCACAAAATTCATTGCAGGCTGACAAGTGGGATAAGGTCATGGGGGTTCCACTCACATCCATACCTCTACAGCATCACTGCTATTGTCCCCGTGCCAGACAGGTAAATGGTAACTTAAAATCCTGCCCTGCAATGCAATCACTCCTTCTGCTGTAGTGAAAAAATAGCTTGAAGACTTTCCTCATTCAGTAAGAAATCTCTTTGGGTTGTTCTGGATTAACTGCTACCCAGGCTACATTGCAACAGACAAATTCAATCTCCTGGCACCATTAGGGCACTTGGACAAGGTTCTTTATTAAATCAGCTCATTTTTCTGAGAACAAATTTAGGTGTAGCAAATTTTGCAGTTTGTTCCACATGTACTTTTTATATATCTAGCTTTTGTCCAAAAAGTAGCAATATCCCCAAATCTCTTCAACATTTAGGATTCAATTTTTTAGTGTTTATTTGCTTAAATCTCATTAAATATAAAAAGAGATTTGTATATGCTGTGTACCTAATGAGCTGCTACTGATTGGAGGACAAATTAATCTTCACATTTATTTCTATGAATTCTATAAAACTACAGTTTGCAACACTGTGAAAGCTTTACCATTTCTGTTATTTAATAATGATGACAGTATTTGTGGTTCTGGTACAGACAGTTTTTTTCAAGGGGAACTGACTGCAGGGATCACAGAGTTTTGTGACCTTTGACATACGCAATTGCCAACCTTGACCATATAATCCACTTAAAAATGTTTTGGACATGCCTGCTCAACCTTTCTGATAAATGTAGTATGTCTCCATTCAAATATCATCTGCTGTGGAATAAAAGTTAGAATAAAAAGGCAGACTGAATCTGAACAATCTCAGTTTACCAAAATGTACTCTTTGACATGAAACGCAAGTGGAAAAACACATTGAAGTGGGGCACATGCTCCCAAAGAGTTAGAAATGAAGCATACTTGGTGTTATTGCTGAATAAGCTACAAATACATCTTAGATGTCACTCAGGAGTGTTGTCCAGTTGTAGTGGAGATAAATTCCCTAACTACTGAAGAGATGGCATGTTTAGAGTAACTGACTGTCATACATGTGTATACTGGTGTGTTTCAACAATGATTTGAGGAGACTTGTTTTAGAGACAGAAGAGTAATTCAGTGTCTACAATTTGTTCAGGCCTTGGCCTTGCTCAAATACCATTTCCCAGATTCAGTTTTTTATTTCTGGGGATATTAGTCCAGTAGGAAGAATACTTAAACTCACAATGTTAATTTAAAATAAGTTATGAAGTGATGAAGATGGTCTTTGGTAACCATTCCAGGCTGGACTGCAAATTCTAAATACTACTGAAATAAATCAGTCTGTAACTCACTGCAAGTCTTCTTAAATTACAACAACTAGTACGCCATCACTTACATCACATTCATTTCTCTTATTGGGAAAGACACCACAAAGTACACTTTCCACGTGTATCTGTATTAATGTCTGTCTTGTTGTTTTTGTCATTTTCTTTCCTAGATTTTTCCATCTAGCTGAGCAACAGACACACCGATAAACATGCCTGAGCAAAGCAATGATTACAGGGTTGTTGTGTTTGGAGCTGGAGGAGTGGGCAAAAGTTCTTTGGTCTTGAGATTTGTGAAGGGCACTTTCAGAGAGAGCTACATCCCCACCATTGAAGACACCTATCGGCAGGTGATCAGCTGTGATAAGAGCATATGCACTTTGCAGATAACTGACACTACAGGGAGCCATCAATTTCCAGCCATGCAACGTCTTTCTATTTCTAAAGGACATGCTTTCATTTTGGTTTACTCTATCACCAGCCGACAGTCCTTGGAGGAGCTCAAACCCATCTATGAACAAATATGTCAGATTAAAGGAGACATAGAAAGCATTCCAATAATGCTGGTGGGAAACAAAAATGATGAGAACCAAAATCGAGAGGTGGACAGCAGTGAAGGAGAAGCCATGGCTAAGAAGTGGAAATGTGCCTTCATGGAGACCTCTGCCAAGCTGAACCACAACGTGAAAGAGTTATTCCAAGAATTGCTAAACCTAGAGAAACGCAGGACTGTGAGTTTACAAATTGATGGCAAAAAAAGTAAGCAGCAGAAAAGGAAAGAGAAGCTGAAAGGCAAATGTGTGGTGATGTGAAATTATACTGTCAGGAGTGAATCATGCAGTCTGACCTGTCTGACAATACCCAAGTAAAACCTATAGACAGCAAACAACTATACCTATTTATTAGTATCTGTTTTAAAAGAAATATTTGGAATTCAAAAAAATGAGTTACTGTGGTTACTGTGAAAAAAGCCAACAATTAAAAAATCATGTACTGCAGCTATCAGCGAAAAAAATCAGGAAGTAAAAGAAAGATGGGCCACGACATCTAATTTTGTAATTTACAGAAGAAAAGAAATTTCATCCTTAGCATAAAGTGGAAGATTTGGCAAGACAACTTCATATTATTTACATTTGCATATAACTGCAAGAGAAGGCAATGCATAATGTTAGAAGAAAAACAAAGAAATGGCCATGAAGGAATCAAGAACGTATCAATGCATGCTGGGTGGTGTTATCACGTCTTTTAAGAATGCTGTGAACAAACAATTTTGTGCATTTTTCATTGCTAACTGGCGGGGCAGCTTGCATAAAGTAGTCTTGGATCTGCCAAATAAACAAACTCTTTCACCCTAAAAGGAAGTGTGGGGGTAGCACAGTTAAAAGGAACAGATATTCTCTTTACACCCTCCCCCCAGCATGAGATTTCTTTCTAGTGTGATGCAGTGTTTGAACTGAAGGATGAGGAAAAGCCAACCCCTGTAAGAGAGCTGGAGATGATCTCCTTTTCTAGACCCATCGCTTCAAGAATGACCCGTGCTTCTAGCCCCAGTGTATTTCAGAAGAGCAGATGTTTGCCTGTGGAGAATGTCAGATTGTATAAAAAAATGTACATATACAAACAAAGCTTCGCCAGGGAGGACTGGCTGGGGAGTCCCCTACAAAAGCCTCTATGGGAAAGGCTCGTTTAAAATGCTGCTGATGGTTAAATGAACACAGGGTGTGATTAGTGAATGAACGGAAAGTCTATTGAACTGGCGGTACCCTTGGAGAGGGGTCGGTGTTGTATACAAAGTTTTTATTCAAATTACCAGATTAGCTGAGTCTCCACATTATTATATTCCAATTAGAATGGTTTTGCATTCATGCACTACTAGATCTAACGCCTTTATATTGTCTGGAGGGTTTTGTATTTACCATTTGAACTCATGATTTGAACTGCTGTGACTATTTATAGAACCAAATCCTATATCTGGCATTAGGGCCCACAAGAGTCTCTAGGAGAAGACTTGCTGGGATAAGGACTGCAGGATTTGGCATATTAACAGTTGTAATCAGTACTGCATTACAATGCAATACAAAGTTCAGAGTAGAAAAAAACTGGTTTAAACCACTCTGCCAGGGGAAACTACTCTTCTCAAAACCTTTGGAAGGGGAAAAAGTGTACAAAATGTGAGCTTTTCTGTATCTCTTCAAAGCTTTTTTAAAAACTAATATTAATGAATAAACTATGTATCCTACTGATAACAAAGACCATCTAAGATAAAAGAAGCACATACATTTTTTAAGGGACACATCAAAATTGAATAAGCTACAATTTGCACTTTAGGAACTGCTTTGAAATAATAAAAACAAACCACCATATTTTTGGTAAATGCTTATGTCAAAACCATACTATGGGAAAATGCAGTCAGGTACTAGTATTATTAGGATGCATGCTGTTGCATTATAAATATTTCCTAGGAGCTGGTCAAGTGAAGTATTGCATTAAAAATTGTTACCTTATTGGTCTCAGAGCTATTGCTTGCTTCTCTTCCACCTTTCAAACAAAAGTGCAGACATTTCACAGGAAGAGTGATGGCATACACTTTTTTGAGCAAGAATTGCTACTAGCACTGTCTTAGAAAGGAGCACAACTTTTGTCATTCACTCAGAAGAAATTCTGGCACCATTAAAATCAAGCGTAAAGCTCCCACTGTTTTAAATGACGACAGAATTTTGTGGGTTTACTTTATTGCATTAGAAGAGAAAATTGGAGAGAACACGAAAAAAAGCCAAGCCTCTTCCTTAACAATAGATTCCTGGGTCTTACACAATGCCTTTTCTCCATAAATCTCAAAGCACTTTAGAAAAAGGACAGCACCATTATCTTAACTTCCCAGGTGGTGAAACTGAGACATGAAGAGAGGAAGCAACTGCACATAGGTTACCCAGCAGGCTCGTGGCAGACCTGGGAAGAAAAGCAGATCTCCTCAGTCCCAGTGCAGTGCTCGCTCTACATTTGATCAAACTCACTCTTCACATTGTTAAATAGTTTCTAAAACACATAAAGAATCCTGTTATGGCTTATATGGCTAAGTGCATCTTTTTCTTGCCTGTCTGTCAATAGATCAAGAAGTATTTCCAGGTCAGGGATGCAAAACATTTTAAAGCACTATATTTAGTAAGACTTTTATACATGTTTATACATCTACTTTGTTTGTAAGCAAATGGCTGACAATACTCATCTTCACAGTGTTGAATTCCACCAACAAAACGAAAATCAAAAGAATGATCACACTTAAGGAGTAATGGGTTACATACAGAGGTCAGCAGTAAAGAGGTCTCCTGCTGATGCTATCACACCAGTGCCAAAGGTCATCATGCATGGCACACGCCTAAGCAGCCAGCATGGAATAATGATAGGCACCCAAAGGAAAAAGGCCATGTGAAGACAAAGATCCTTTTGACATTATTACTTTAACTGGTGGAATTATTTACATAGTAAGGAATCTTGCAGAAATAGAACAGAGGGGATCTGAATTAGACTGAAAAAGTTATGACAGCAAGGATATTACAGGCTGAAATTTAGCCCTGGACTTTTTTTGATTGTGCCTCATAGCAAGAAAAGAGTAATTGTATGGCAAAGGTGGAAATAAAATAAGTAGCTGCCAGTTGTTAGACTTGAGGACCATTTCCTGTAATTCCCAGTTGATCCCTCACCTGCTACATAATAAGCCATGAATTATTTCATGGACTTGCATGTATTAAAGCAAGGCCAGTACAGAAGCAATATTACTCATGGACCACAGACTTGAAAGAGAACATATTTTATACCCTTTCATTGTCATCTTAGTTTATACTACTAGATTTTACATATCTTACATACTTGTGAGCTAGTTTAAAACATTTGTTTTGCTATTACTTATACAATTATTTTTTTTTTAATACAGGGAAAAAACTGTAAGGTAAATAATGAAAATATACAGCTTTATTACATTTTGTGTTTTATTTGGGAATGTGATACCAGTATAATAAACTCTTTAAAATGTACAGAAAAGATACGACATATTTAAAACATGTAAGATCTACAGTGAATTTTAGCACCCAGAAAACATGGTCTAGACAAAATGACTCTTTACCATGCATGACCTTTCTATGTATATATGAAATATTAAGATATATAGTTATCATGAAATGTGTTGTTGTGATTTCATTAGCAAATATTTTATTCAAAAACTCTGGATATGAAGTCATGTGTGCCTACAAGTTTCTATGTTTTCGGTGATGTTCTGAACATAAAAAATAAAGTTTTAAATGGAAACACAAGTTTGGAAGAAGCCTTGTTGGTGCCTGCATTGTGTTTTTTTCATAACTATACTAAGTATGTATTTTTTAAAAGTTGTAAAGGTAATTCTCTAAATCAAAATAGATTCTCACATGTTAAGCAGTGTCCTAAAGTCTTCAGCTGTACAAATCAGACTCCTGAAAAGTCCTGAGAGAACTGGAACAGTATTATCTTATCTAACATTTGCCTTTCTTATATCATAATGTGGCAAATACCTACACTTTGAGAGTAAGCTACCTTCATAAAACACAGATTATGAGTGGTTGTTTCTTTTAGCTGTCAAAAAGCAAAATAGTTCTGGAAGCTAGTCTATATTTTATTAGTTACTTGAAAAAATGACAGATAAATCTTGATGCTTGTGCAAAATTGAAACTTACTATATAGATCTTGCTATTCCTCCTCATTTCTACCAAATTCCTGATGTTTTTACAAAATTTTCTATTGCATAATTTTCTACTGCATATTATATTACCACCTGTGGCAAAAAAAAAAAAAAGTCAAGTATAGTACTTTAACACTTCTTGCAGTTCAGAAGATGTGGTAACAACTGTTCAGTTAAATAATAATTTCTGTATGCAAGCAATAATTCATACTCAACAGAAGGAGGTATCAACAAACAAGCTTGAATACTTAGGCACATTGGTAGGCTTTTGAACCAGTGTTGAAATTTTGAGGACTGAATGCAAATTTCATGTCACTGCAATGTAATTGGACATGGCAGTCCACAAAGCTTTTTATTTTTAGTAAAAGGCACCCCAGAACTCCTAACAATGCCTTTTATTAATTTTTTTTTTCTTCTAATACACCGTCATTTACTATGCTTGGTGCTGATTTTGACACAGCCTATTGTGGAATAGTGGATGTGCCAAGTCAGTGTCCTGGGGTTTGCACAATATATTCTGTCATTGTTTTATAGATGTTCGTCCTTTCATAGAAACACCACAAGCATTACAAAATTTGTCTGCCTCTGAATTTTTTGTCATTGGTTACTTCTTCTGTTTCCCACTGGAAAATATTTTTGTTGTTAACATACCCTCATTCAAAGTTGTGAATAAGTTTGTCACGTTTACTTCACTGGCATTTTAACTGGCATTTTAACTGGCATCGGTTTAGGACCTTCTGTGTACATTTTCTAATTAATCCAGTTTATTTCATGTAGTTGATGGTGTCTAAAGTCCAACTCCACTAAAACTGCAAAGAGAGGAAGAGCAGAGCTTGAGCACCTCTGAAAGTATGTACCTGGATGCTCCTTGTGAAGGGTACAGACTCTTCTTTACATTAGCTAGAGGAATGTGGGGTTTAGAGAAAGCATTAAGTAAGCCTCTTCCATTTCATATAGTTTACCTTGGTCAAGCACTAGTTTTTGTAATAAGTCATAGTGGACTTATTGAAAATCTTAACAGAACTGAAACGCAAAGGAGAATTTTTTGTTCGGTCAGATGTATCTATTCATCATTTAAATGCCAAGAAATGGCCCACAATGGATCCTACAAGTACGTCTCTATCATGATGCTCTGAAAGCTGTGAATGACAGTGTCTGTCACGTGGAAGCTTCCATTGTATTTGTATTCATTTTGGTGTTTTTTTCCATAAGGGTGTATGGCAAATATTTTTTACCGTATACAAGAGAAGGATCATTTTTCATTAGCTTTCAGAGAGAGATGTGGAGAACACTGAGGTGCCAATCACCCTCACATATATCTGCTTTAGAGCAGCTTTTGCTCAGTGATGTTGTAAAGACCCTTTGCCTCTGGTACTTCCCTTCCTTATTTGGTTCAGTTCCTGCTGCTGGTCAGCTTGGCCCTTAAAAATAGACTGTTGGCCTATTTGCTAATTTATTCAAGGTTAGGCACTCTTAAAATCACAATACAATTGCATTGTATGCTTAGGCATATGAATTTAATTCCAGCTTTTACCTGTGGGCCACATGTCCCACATGTGGGCCACATGTTGGATCATTGTAGTAAAGAGGTAGCAGGAACGTAATTTGGGAGGAGAGGGCGGGAAATGGGAATGTCAGGAGATTTTACATGAACTCACTATTTCTCAGGAAATTATGAGATCAGTGAGGACTCCTGAATGTATTTTTAAAGGAAAAGTCAAAATTCAGTGGTCACACTGAGCTGCACTAATGATCACTGTTATTATGGACATCACAACAGTAGGTTACACAAGGAAAGCAATTGCTGCTCACTCAGTGATCTAGTTAAATCTGTAACCCCTTATAAAAACAACTGTACACTGGATTGCTAATTTATATGCCTATGTAGGAGAACACACTCTCTAACCACAGGATTTTAGCTCTCTTTTCTTTACTCTTTAGTCCATCAGGGTCTCAATTCTTCAAAAGCAGAAACTTCTGATGGATGTTCAATAACACCATCCTTCCCTTCTCCATGTTAAGCAGATAGCGCCTATGGAAAGCATCTGCAAAAAGCAGGAAAGTGACGAAGCAGTTACCTCAGATGAGAACTGGGCAGCAGGGAGGAGAAGGGCGAGTGTTGTCCTCTTTCCCATCACGTGTGAAGAAGCAGATGTTCTCCCTGATGAGAGGAGGTAACCTCTACAGCCATGACCACCCTGCAGCAAGAACACCAGGTCCTTTCCTTCCACAAACCTCACACTGAACAAGGCTTGTTTTTTACAATGAAATTAAGAACTGGCTGGAACAACAGAGTCTAATATGGCAGCAAGGGAGAGCAAAGTATGTTTACAGAAGTACGACTGCAAGTGTCCAAATAATAATCTCTTCATATAATGCCATTTTACAAAAGCATGTTCACATACCAGCAAAATGTGTAGGACTGTGTGAGAAGAAAGAGGCAGGATTATGGACAGTGGCTTGTCTGGGGATGCTGAATATGGATGGAAGGTGAATGTGTATAATTTCAGTGGTAATATTTAGGAAGGATGAGGTAGAGGAGGAAAAAAGTCAACTACATATACTTGGAATTATCCTAATAATAAAATCCATTAGGTCACAGAACAATCACTTAGAGCAAACAGTAGTCAATATGAACATTAAAAAACAGGTTGGGGTAAAAGAAACAATTTTAAATTCTGCCTTCCCTTTTTGCTGCCAAAACCATGTTTCACAGAATCATAGAATCATAGAACGGTTTAGGTTGGAAGGGATCTTGAAGATCATTGATTTCCAACCCCCCTGTCATGGGCAGGGTCTCCTCCCACTAGACCAGGGTACTCAAAGCCCCATCCAACCTGGCCTTAAACACCTCCAGGGATGGGGCATCCACAGCTTCTCTGGGTAACCCGTTCCAGTGCCTCACCACCCTCAGAGTGAAAAAATTTCTTCCTAATATCTAATCCAAATCTAACCTCTTCCAGTTTGAAGCCATTACCCCTCGTTCTATCACTACATGCCTGTGTAAAGAGTCCCTCCCCAGCTTTCCTGTAGGCCCCCTTTAGGTACTGGAAAGCTGCTATAAGGTATCCCGGCAACCTTCTCTTCTCCAGGCTGGATAACTCTAACTCTCAGCCTGTCTTCATAGGAGAGGTGCTCCAGCCCTCAGATCGTCTTTGTGGCCCTCCTCTGGACCCGCTCCAACAGGTCCATGTCTTTCCTATGTTGGGGGCTCCAGAGCTGGATGCAGTAATCCAGGTGGGGTCTCACGAGAGTGGAGTAGAGAGGAAGAATCACCTGCCTTGGCCTGCTGGCCACGCTTCTTCTGAAGCAGCCCAGGATATGGTTGGGTTTCTGGGTCGCGATCACACACTACTGGCTCATGTTGAGTGTCTCATGAATCAGAACCCATGTTTTTCCATGGTTGCTCTCCTGTTTCTTTTCAAAATCAAATCTGAATTTAATGTTACCCTCATTCTGAAAGTTTAAGCAACACCTAATCATTTCACAGTCTTTTGCTTACCTTGTGGCCAAAGATAAATGCCATTTTACAAAAACAACCAAGTAATTCCACTATGGTAGAGGACCATTTTAATTGATTAATTACTTACAACAAATGGTTCAAAATAATTTGACATGTCCAGTAATCAGAGGGATACAGTAACTGTGTTAAATCATTCCCATGGAAAAAATAATTAAAAAAAATCCTGTGAGTTATGTAACAGCACATAAAGTGTGCCCAGATTGCAGAACTGGAAAATACCATCAAAGCCAGATGGATGCAAACACAAAATTTTATTACTGGGATAGGGGGATGGGAGACAGGCAGGGGTGGGGGAAAGAAGCAGCAGCACCTCTGTTTGGCTGCTTTCCCTGCCTCTTCTCTCTATGGGAAGAGCAGCCAGCCAGGCTGCCTTTGCTGCAGCCAAAGCACTCCTTTGTCTGCTGGAAAAGGTTTATAAATCAGAGAAAAAAGCAAGAGCACCACTTGGCCAGAGACATTGATGTGTTTTCTCCCATCCTTTAGAAGTAGGTGCTGCCTTGTCTGAGTAAGGGGGGAAGAGCAGACCCTGGGGCCAGCAGTGTCCCAAGACACGCAGTGAGGCTTGGGGTTCCCTCCTGTGCAGCAGATGGGAGTAGGGACAGAGAGCACGGACAATGATTTCTGCGCTGGTGGACACTGCCCAGGCTGTGATCACCATAGCAGCAGTAGCAACACTCAAAACCTCTGGTTAACATTTATGGCCCAGCTATAAATTTGTGGAAATACAGTTTAGTAGGTACCTCAAGAGGTGCAGAGGTAAATGCCTCTCACAGGAGTAATGTAGCAGCTATTAAAAAGAACAAAAACATATCTGGTCAACAATTAGCAGGTAAAGAATATGTCTTTACTTAAATGAAATATTTCCTGAATACAAAAGGCACTTCTGGTATTCACTGATCAAACCAGTGGATCCACAGCTCCACTGTTTCTCCCACCAGTAAGTCCAATCCAGACCAGGTCAAAATCTTTAGAGCTGATGATGTGGGATAGGTATATTCAGTATGTTAGTCCAGGGGTATAAATAAGTGAGATTCATTTATTGAGGGCTAGTACGGTGATATGAGAAGATTAAAAATGGATATGACTTGAAAGTAATACACTTTAGCTTCATTGTATGGCCTCCGTTGGCTGTGTTTTTAACTACAGCTCTGCCTCTCTGCATCTGCAGAAGTTACCATAGTCTAAAAACTGTAGGGTCATTTAGGTTACACACCACCACTTTAAACTTCTTATGGAAGTTAGATTATTTAATTAAAAAAATCAATGCTGCATTGTAGTCAAGAAAGTAATAAGATATGAGGTCATATATTTTAAATGCAAGCTAGCAGTTATAACCATTCTGCTTACTGTGATTTCTTTAGCCTGTCAGTTGTGTTTCCTCAGAAACTTGAAATGCATGCTCTTCTACTGGGTCTTTTAATTTGAGCTAGTTTAGGAGAAGAAACTTTCATATTAGGACTATTTTCAACAAGAGATTTTTAAAGTGCATTCAATGGTAATTAGAATTTGAAGTTCAACAGAAAAAAATTACTAGTCATTTGTAGAGACAGTATTAGTCATCCATTTCCCACACAAATATGTTTTACGGTTTGAAATGTCACTAAAATTGGTATTTTAGAACACAAACCAGGAGCCTGAATAGGAACAGCTTGAGCTGCTTGTATTTTAACTTTCAAATACATGGAAGTATGTGCAAGTTCAATTTTTTCTGAATGTCAGAGACCAAGCTCATTCTTGGTTTAGTTTATAATAAATTTGTCCTTGTGTTTTCCAGCCTGTTTTCAAGAACACTGTATTTGGTGTGGTAACAATGGACTTCGTGTGGTAACAAACAGAAGGTTTTTGAACTCTATGGTGTTGTACTGTTGATTTTTTCAGTATGGAAAACTGCCAAACCAAGAGAAAGATAAACCTGTAAGTAAGTTACAAAAGGGGACTTTTAGGAAATGTTTTCCCTTTTCTAACTCAAACTTCATTTGTTCTTTAACAAAATGACTAGTACCCATGTGTCCAAATTCCTTACGTACCGAACGAGAACAACCTTTTTCTTCTTGAAGATGCAGGAAACTTACGGAACATATGAACTGAAAACTTCATTTCTCTATGTTCTTTTAATGCAGCTCTGTAGAACAGCTGCCAATTTTTCAAAACCTATAATCTATTCCAAATTTGTAACAACAGGGTGAAAATCTGTTCCCTCCGGACACGTCAGAATTTACCCCCTTGGGTCTCATGCTCTCATTTCAAAATATTCCAGTGGCAAAATAAAATAACTTTGTCCCTCCACCTTCATTTGCTAAGCCCCTCAGCTATTGATAATAACTGCAGCTTCACCATAGTGATGACACCACCACAGAGAAAGCCACAGGAGATGCAAGGGGAGTGTGGAAAGGCTGTACTCCTTGTCCTCTGAGTTTGCTTGAGAAGAAATCTCCAGTACGTCCTCAGTTCCTCTGAATTTGGTTTCTTATAGGTCACATATGTTGGGTTCCAGGTCAGACCCCTACACAAGCACAGTCAGTTAGCTTGCAGCTCACACTGAGTGTGCCAGGCACTGCTACATGCACCAGAGCTGGCATGGAGTGCCTTCCCACCCCAGGCAGCAGATGCCTCTGGCCTCTGTCTTCACTCTAACATCCACCACACACTACTGCCCCACCGTTGTTTTGGAGGCTGTAGGCAACTTCATTTTCACAGGTCTAAGATAATGGGATTCATCACTGCCTGTACCAGTGTAGACTCTGACCTAGAGGCTAGAAAAATTGTTTTGGGCTGTGGACGCGAAGTATTGTTTAGTCTGTAGGGTATGACATAATTTATGTATTCTCGGCAGGAGATTTTTGTTTTAAAAGAAAAGATCTCTGATGGTTGGGTTTATCTTTGAAATTTAAAGAGGAAATGCTCAAGAATGCTTTTCATTCATTTAAAGCCAGCTTTCCTGTGAAATAAATTTGGAGTTCCCGTCTCAGTCTCGAAAGGAGCAATAATTCAGTGCATAAACTAGTGACTTTTGCTTTCACTGACATGATAGTCTTTGCTTACTGGGGGCAAGACTAAATTGACAAAACATTTTAATTGCATCATGGTGTGAGAAAGGAAGCAAGCAATTGAAGAGTAAAAGTTACCTGCAGGGGATGACGGTGTGTCTATTGATTTTGCTTTTAATCCCCCATCTGTTGGAAAAGAGACAATATTCCCATTAGTGTCTTTGAAATGTAAAGAATAGATGTTCAATCCTTGAGAGAATTTAGGAGGAAAATAGAGCAAATTCAGTAGGCTTTGGCTTAAGTTTGCTCATTGACGGGAGAGTGCACTGAGTGATGAGTAGCTCATTTGGTCTTTGATGGAGACTGGCTGTTTTGAAATAAATAAATAAATAGGTACCATTCTACTTCTCCTATCTTGTAACTCTGGCCAGGATTAGAAACATAAAGCCCCAAAATTAGTGGGAACAGCTTGATTCATCTGATTTTTGGAATGCAATATTTTCAACTAGCAAAAGTAGAATTTCCAATATCTACTGGGAAAGCTTTCAGTGTTTTTTGACACATCCAGAAAGCTTTCAAAGAGGAGCAATGAATGAATCTGAATGGGTGATCTTTCTGAGAATAACAGTAACAGATGACCTTCAATGAAAATTTTATTCTTAATTTCTTCCATTTGCTCTCTTATTTTTGAATAATAACAGGATCAGTTACAAGCAATTTCTGTTGACATAATTGAGTGAGATATACACAGCATAATACTTTTATATGACTTTTTACATCAACAGACCAACACGAAACTTTATGCTATTTAGCACACAGGGAAAATCTCACACAAAGACTTGGTTAGGGATTACAAACCAGTAAATCGTCACATGTAATTCAGGTTTTCTGTCTCAGTCTAGTGTTTTGTCTCCAGTGAGGAGAGAAATGGCTTGAAGACCACATCAGTTTGTAATTACTTCCTTGTTAAAAAAGCAAAGGTGTAGTGTAAATCTGGAGGGAGTGCTGATAAGTATTATTTGTTCCCTGTCTACACTGATCAGATTTTTAAGGAACATATTGCTTTTTTTGAGACTAATTCTCATAAATCGCTTTTTAAGTATTTGTTTTAAAGAACAATTATTTGTATAAGAAAGAAGGTAGGTTGGCAGGCTGAGTGGAAGGAAAATATTGCTCTTCATTCTTCCCAAAGTGCCTGACCAAACAAAGAGAGTCTCTGAAACCCGTTGATGTCTGCTCTGATTAGATGAACGCCAAAAGGAACATACCATCGCCAAATGCTTGCAGTCGTGCTCATTCCCCTTAGGCTAAAGGCACGCATATGGAATATGACCACGAGGCAGGCTTTTGCTTAAAAAGCATATTGAGTACTTTAAGAAGTGTCAGCAAAAGAAAGGCAGAATGTACCATGTGATGAATGGATTTACACAGACAGGAAAGACACAAATGTGCAGAGATTAACAACACAGGAATTCACAAATGTGTTAGAGACACAGACAGAGGAGATGCATCTGTTCTTGCTCAAATCAGTGATGCTGTTCTGGATTTGCACAAGTTAAACTAGAATAAAATCTGACCTAGGAAGTAACACTGGTGGAAATGTATTAAACATTAAGTGAAATTGTTCATATTTGGTGGAATTCTGGGGAAAAGATTTAAACATTTTTTGGATTTGTGGAATGTGAATTAAAGCAGAGAGGTGTCTTCTGAATAGGACATTTTAAAATGAACCTTCTGGAACTGAATGTTGACTGAGGGGACTGGGTTTGAATTGCAGAGAAATTTACCCATAAACCATCCGGATTTGAAGGCTGGAGGTACGTGATGGTGGTGGTGAAATACATACAGTATTGTAATGCACGATATACAAAGTAGTTGCAATAGGACACAGTAGCAGGTGTATGAAGCAGCAGAAGACACCACCAGGAGGACTAGTGGACTTTAAAAAACTGTGGTGGAGTGACTGGAGAGTATATTAACTCCAGATGTTGTGGTCAGTGGTTATGCTTTAAATATTTCTGAGGATACGTATATTTTTAGTTATAACCTTTACTATGTATGCTATTTTGATTCATTATGAAGATGAGTGTCATTATAAATACTGAGTTTAAGATAGGCACTGGGTGTTTTAGCTTCATTTATTCTTTCAAAAATGCTCGCCTGAACTGCCAGGGGCATTCTCTCCCAGTATGGTTTATATATTGCTAAATACAAAATAGAGAAAGACAGAAAGGCAACCC
Source organism: Anarhynchus alexandrinus (assembly GCA_008711295.1). Taxonomy (NCBI): domain Eukaryota; kingdom Metazoa; phylum Chordata; class Aves; order Charadriiformes; family Charadriidae; genus Anarhynchus; species Anarhynchus alexandrinus. The sequence goes on from VUYV01000219.1 coordinate 475,782, forward strand.
TTGGACGGGTACTTTCAGTGCTCTTTTTTCTTTAAAACAGTTTGCATGTTGTTTAGTTTTTGCCCTTCTGTATTCCCCTCAGATAAAGAGAAGACTATTTTTTTCCTGGAACATCCTCGTAACAGCTCTTATGTTTTTTCCTTCTTTCTTCACTCATTCCTATGGTTAAACATTCTGGGAAAAAATAATATAGACAAGGTTGCTTTATTCAGGCATTATAGTTCCTCTGTTAATATGTGGCAGAAAAAACTCATTGTCTACCATTTTCTCATGGCTTTTTGTGCTTTATCTAGTAAGATCAACATTCTAAATATTATTTCTTTTACTTATCCTGCTAAAAATATATGATCCAACAAGAAAAACTGCAACAACTATAAAATCATTAATATAACCTATACTCTCTTATCCTAGCACTTTTTATCTAAAAGTTGACATAAAAACATATTCTAGAAAGTCAAAACATTAACATTTGGACATTATAATATTAGGGTTTGTTTGTCCCTTTCTGTGAGCTCTACATTAAAAAAAAAAATACCAGCCTCTTATAAACATTAGGATATGCATTTGAAATCTCAATTCAGACTGATTAAGGACTTTTTCTGGCATTTGGACATAGTTACTGTGATGTAGGAGAAAAAGCCCCACCTGGCAACAGAGGTTGCCACATAAACGGCAGTGTGGGCAGGAAGAATTGTGTTTCACTGCATTTTTTATCTTTCAGTTCATCATCTGCACAGAGAGGAAGTGTATCTGGCATAGGATTACTTTTCAGGATTTTTTTGTTATCTTTCATATTTCCAGATATGAGGAAAAATAGGCTGGCTTTAGTCATTTTATGAAATACAAATGTGTTTGCCAGCAAAACGATGGCAGATTTATTTTATGAGAAATCTGAGGCATGGTGAAATAAGAATCTTAGTACTCTATAAATTACTTTAATGCCATGTGGACAATATGATTACTATAGCAAGCAATCTCAAAGGGAGATTAATCATGATAGATCGATTGAAAAAATACCCAACCCTGAAAAAGCAACAAAACAACCTATCTAGAGAGTTGATCATCTGTCAAGATATTGATAACTGGGTGGCTTAGATTTTTCTTAACATATTTTTTTTTATAATTTTGTTCCTTACCATCTTTAAAACATTCTGGGAAGGGGAACTATGCTTACAGGGAAGATCCCAATGGAGTCTGAGGACATTAATCTTTTTGGTTTTGTTTTTTTTTTTTTAAATTCTATTTTATTTCAGTTGACTAGAAAAATAAAGATTTGATTTAACTGGCTAGTTTTACACTGGTTCTTTTTTCTCTCCTTTAAAGAAAAACTGCTGGTGAATTTGAAAAGTACAAATCTTAAATGCAATGCAGTTGGTTCAGCACTATACGTCTTCCATGTTTGAATTAGCATGTGTGTACAAACACATAATGTGATACTTTCAGATGTATACCACTCCACTGGAGAGTATACTAAACAATGCAGCATATAATGTTGCAGATTAAAGACTGTCAATTTTGTGAACAGTTTTCTTTTTTTTTCTTTAGAGAGAGTGATAAAAGCTAGAGTATATAAATTCATTATCCATTCCTATTAAAATCAGTTTTCTGTGGCCTATATGTAATTACAGTGGGCTATTAAATGTAATTATCTAGCATCTTTGAAAGTCAGTTTGCCATGAAAAAGTAGTGTGTCTATTAGAAGGACAATTTTATCTACAGGTTTAGATATATTGTCTAAGACTTTAGAAGAAAACAGGAGCTTTACCATCATCGCCTCAACATATATGAAACATCGGCAACCTGTTATGTATTTTACATGAGATATTATTGGTACCTGAAGATGCAGACTAATATTTATTTCAAAGTTTTGCTTCATTTCTGTATGTTTTCTTTTTGGAAGAGCTATAGTTGTTTTCTAACATCCACAGTGTTCTTCTGCCTATCTGAAGGATAGATGGTCAGATCATATTCTAAATTTGTATGTAACTATAAAGCTGAGAAGATTTGGAGAAATCAGGGTCAGGAAGATGAATGTGCAGAACCTTCTCCGAGAGCTCACAGGTTCTTGCTTTTTTATTCACTGCTACTTGAGTGTCTAAGAAAAAGGAAATTGCTTTTTCCAAGTTTGGTAATATCTGACTTTGCTGAAATATCTACCGCTTGAGATGTCACCTTCAAGTATAAATCAAACCCATCATTTAATTCAGACTTTCTGGTCAATGATTCAGACTTTCTGGTCAATGATTCAGACTACAAAACAATATAACATCCAGATACAACTCTTCTAAAAGCAGTATTTTTGAGTGTTTAGGGGAAAAATACCTGTAAAATATTTTAAAATGAACGGAGAAGTTGTTTCATAAATATTTTTCTAAGGTTCATTAACTGATAATCATGAACAATATTGATAACTTAGGTGACAATTTTCTGCCTAGGTTAATATAGGTTTGGTATTCTGGCTGTGATGCAGCACAGTACTATCACCAGAACTGTTACCAAGATAATATGAAAAAAAAATCTTTCACAAAATCAGGAAAAAACCCAAAAAACCAGACCCCATGACACTTAACAGAAAATGAGATTTTTGCACTGATTAGTTGGGGACAAATTGTAGATGGGGCAATTGTATCTGACTAGAAAAATTGTCTTCCTAAATTTAGATTCTTCTTTCTGCCCAGCATGGCATGTAGTGGACATGTCCCACCACATGGAAGCATGTAATTTGCATATGGAGTGAACGGCCAAAGTCAGCAGTATACTCTTTGGAGATTATTCTCAGTGACAGAATATACACTGGTAACAATTGTCACTGATCTTGGAAGAATGCAATATTGAAATAATTTAAAATATTAGTTTTAACACAGATTCACACACAAATCCCAACTTCCTGTTCGGAATACAAGACATAGTAACACACCAACCCAACCTTGGTAAGAAGGAAGTGAGTATTTGTGGTGTTTAGCACCCTGCTAACACTGGTCAGTGATGTTACTTTATGTTAGTTAGGCTGTGATACAAGATGCTTTACAGAGACTTCAGCTGGGAAACCATCACACAGCCTGAGCTGTGGATGGTGACGTCTTCAGGAAAGGAGGGGAAAAGAGAGGCAGCTGCGCTAGAAATAAGACTTAAGCTATTCACAATATGAGAAAACTTCATATCTAGTTATTTTATAAGAGTCCATTTACTTACAGATGAATAAATACATTTATAAAAACTTTGGCTGAAAAACACTACCACTTCAAGTCATGTCCTATTCAATTACATGCCATCAAATCAAGTTGAGAGCTGACAACATCTGACATATGCAGAAGGTAGTGGCCAGCGAAGTATAATGCTAAATGTCAGGAAAAAGATGCAATAAATTTGAAATCTGTTGTATCACATTGCATAGCAGTATTAACACTCAGGCACATCCAGTTAGCTATTCCAAAATCTTTGGGAAATAGGCTGTGTGAACGTAACTGTTATCATGCACGCAAGTTTATTTTTATAGATTTATTTTTACCCAACTGTTTTTAGTTGGTCGACATGACGCGAGAGAATAGAATTATTGCTAATACCTTCCCTTTAATTTGCATCTGTATTTCCTATGTCCAAAGTAAAATAGTGGTGTCTGCTGTTCTTGAAAGGCAGCAGAAGCCATTGCTGTGTGGCAGAGCAGACAGTCAGTTAAAATATTTTCTTTGCCATAAACAACATAGTAAACCAGTTGAAGTTGATGGTGGAGATTACAGAAAACATGGTGATCTTCGATACAAAATCCATAACTTCCATCATTGCCTTACTACATTACAAAGGATGCAATTCTTGCTCCTCAGTAAATGGACTTGCCCACTCAGTTTGCTATGGATATCCAATTTTGTGATTAATTTCAGAAATAAATTCACACATGAAATTGTGTGTGGAAATCTCAGCACAAATATAAAAAGCAGATGTTGAACACAAAGATTGGAAACACTTGTTGTTGGTATCTGTATGATCTTTTCACCAATGACAGGGGACTTGATTAGTACCTTTAGTTCTTACTGTGAATTTTCCTCAATTTTTTCACTTTATCTGAGCAGTTAGAGAACTGCTCGCAGCACTTTTCAAGTATGACAGAAAAAGTTTAGTTTGTTATTTTACACTGGTTTGTTGCTTTTCTGCTAATATCTTGATGATGTTTTCCATTAACTGTAAACTTCAAAATCAAAAGCAAATTAACAATGTGAAGAAATGCAAAGGGAACATTTATTTTCAACAGTACTTGCAGAATGTTCATTTTACTATGAATAAATTTATATGTAATCAAGATAATTAGAATGAATAAGGATATCCTAGAGATGAATTGCTGTAGTAATATCAGACATATTTGTGTCTAAAGGTCTGAAAATGAGCCAACTCATCAAAAGTTCACTTACGTGTACAGTATTCCTTAAAGGATCAGACTAAAAGGTGTCAATCCTTAAACTAGACCAACAGTTTAGTGAAAGACAAGTTTATTTTCCATTTTTACAATGATGCTAACCAGTTTATGTGGTCTTCTTAGCAGCATCATTGTAAATAAGACATAAGAAGCTGACAGCAAAATTAATTTCCATACCCAGTTAGCCTGTTGGATAATCCAACATAGGTATAATCCCAGATTATTGATGATTTCAGGCTACAGAATTTTATGTAATATGAAGAAAAAAACAGAGAACAATTTTTTATTAATAATATTATTCTGTATGCACTAATAAATATGTTTAAAAGTTGTTATGACATAAAAACTTAAAAGATTTTAATTTTACAATCTTTGCTTTTACCACTGCTTCAAGGCCGACCTAATAAACTCCTCTTGCACTTGGAATGGGGGACTTACTGCCTTACTTCACAGATTGCTTTTATAAAAATACTGTAAAGCCCACAGTGACAAATCACATGATAATCAGCTTAGTTTAAATTTTTGCTATATTTCTGAATAACTTATTTCTATATGCTTAATACAGATGATGAGGTTTCATTTTTGAAACCAAATAAGTCAAGTACATCTTTAATAAAAATCACTTAGTTTCGTATATTTCAGATTAATTTTATCATCTTAAAGGTCTTTGAGATTAAAATATGTTAGCCTATGTGACAGCACAAATTGTTCATATACTTGACTGTCCAAGGACAGCCTTAAAACTACAGTAATGTAGGTAAGGATTTTGACATAGAGTTTGGAAGTGCATAATGAATATTGCCAGTAGACTTCTGGTGTTGAATCACCACAAGATGATAAGCTTTGTGCTAGAGTTACCAGTTGAAGAAAAATCCAAGCAATCTACAAGATAAGAAAACACTTTAGAAATACAGTGCTTTTCAGATAAAAACTACTGCCTTATAGGGCAGTATTGTGTGTGTGTGTGTGTGCGTGTGTAGTACTAAATCCTTTTCCCACTTTCTGTTTATTTTTTCATGTAGTATATCATCTTTATTATTAAATGTCTAGAACAGAGATCAGAGAATTAATCTGTAGTGAAAAACTCAGGCTTTTGATTCAATTCTGAGATGAGAAAATAAAGAATTTAAAATAGAACTCGGTGTACTTGAAAAAAAAAAATATTTCAGTAAGCATCTGTTAACAAAAAGGCAAGTGCATATACACCAAAGACATATACATTGCATGTCACTACAGTATCCCTCTCATATTTAGCACTTTTTACAGCATGTGAACAGGGTATAGAAAACCTGTTACCCTTCCTCACAAACAGTTAAGAAAGGCAGAGAACCAGATAACGCAGAAAATCTGTAACAGAGGAAGGACCTTTGCCAACAGAATGTAGCTACTGTGCTAGTGCTCTGAACACTGAACTTCATTTTACCAGAGTATCGAAAAAGATACAAGAATATTACAGCCAGGCTCCAGCTCTGGGTGGACTATGGTACTACAAACATTTTATCTCCCGTAAAAATGTGATGCCTGGAGGTGGACCGTTTGGGGCTGTGTTTCTGAGATGCACCTACAGCCTGAACCAGCCAGCTCCCTCAGAGCACGCTAACTCTGTGCAAGCTGCCTGGGTCATGCAACTGCAGTTCAAGGTACAATTTACCGGTAAGTGAAGACTTCTATTTTCAGTACTTTTTTTTTTTTTTTTTTAAGCCTGGAAGTTCACATAGTTGTACGAGTGTCTACTCAGAAATGGCTATCCTCTACTAAGTGGAAGAGAAGGATGATACGCTGGGCAGGTAATGGCTTCAGCTCTGTAAGGAACCTGTCAATGGATGCAATAACATCATTTATGGTCCTGCCTGTACACGAGAACCAGAACTTGGCTGGTAAGAGCAGCTGGTTGCAGTCGCAGTGCTGAGGTAGGCAGCAGCGTGCAAGTGCTAACAGCACATGGGCTGTGAAAGTCAGGGAGATGGAGATGGTGGATGGAGAGGCAGAAATGCTGATACTATCAAAATTTTCGTCCACCCATGCAGCCACTGTTGTAACACCAGGAGTGTGGTTTGAGGGTGCTGCTATGCAAAAGCACAGAAAACATAGGCTGGAAGGTGCTTTTGGAGGCCATTCAGTCCCACCTCCTGCTAAAAGCAAGGAAAAATTCAAAGGTATATGAGGTTGCTCAAAACCATTTCCAGTCAAATTCTCCACATCTCTTAGGTTAGAAGTTCCCCAATGATGCCTACCACAGTGGATAACTTTGATTTTTTTTCTAGTATATGACTGGAAATACCCTTGCTGCAACTTGAGCCTGCTACCTTTCATCCTGTTGCTGTGTTCTGCTGCCTCTTGGCAAGTCTGGCTTTACACCTCCCAACACAGTAGTTGAAGATAGTAAGAAGACCATCCCATTAACTTTCTCTTCTTAGGACTGAACAAATCCAATTCTCTCAGCCTCTCATAGTAACTCCTGTGCTCCAGTTCCCCAGCCATCTTGGTGGACATCTTACAGTTTGTCAATATCTTGTTTTTACTGGGAGACCTGAAACTCAGCATAATAGCCCAGTTGAGGGCTTATGAATACTGAATAGAGGAAAACAATCCTGCTTCCTAGGCTTTGCCAAAGCAGCCCAATGTGCAGTTTACCTTTATTACTTCAGGGACACATTGCTGAGCCATATTCAACATTTTGTCCACTAGGACCCTCACAACTTTTTCTTCAAAGTCCCTTTCCAGCAGTCAGCCTGGAGTATTGAGTTTGTCCATCCCATGGGCATGACTCCACATGTGTCTCTCTTGAATTTCATGAGATTCCTGTCTTCCCATTTCTTCAGGTTATTGAGGTCCCTTTGACCTTAGTTGGTCCATTTGAGCAACACTGCTCTCCAGTTTATCAACTGCTCCCCACAGCTTAGTCTCATTTAAGAACCTGCCAAGGAACTACACCCCATCATATGAGTTGTTAAAGATATTGAACAGTATTGGCTTCAGGATTAGGCCCTGAGGAATGCCACTAGTAACTGGCCTTCCAACTGTTGGCACTATCCTTTGAGTGTGACAATCTAGCCAGTTTTTAAGCCACCTAGTCGTCCACTCATCCAGTCTGTACCTCTCCAGCTTGTCTATGAGGATGTGATGAGAGACCATATTGAAAGTCTGGCTAAGGTGAAGGTGAAAAATATCTGTTGTTCTCCCATCATTGATGGAGTCAGCTAACCCTACAGACAGGGCAATCAGGTTGGTCAAGCGCAGTCTGCCCTTCATAAATCCAGACTGGCTCTTTTGAGCCTTGTTGTTTTTGAATATGGACGCTTTTTGGATAGAGAGTCTTTTCCTACATTTTGGGGGTGCATGCAGTGGAGCATACTGTTAAAATCCAGATACTCTGATGTTTCCTTCTAACACGCCAGCTAAGCTGTGTGTTTTGAGTATGTCCCAATAGCTTGGTGCACCAAGCAGCCAGGGAATAGGACGCTCTCAAAGGCATCTGCAGGACAGTGACGTTTCACCCACTGGGCCAAGTAGGACCACATTGCTTAATACACCCATGTATGTATGACAAAAGAGTACTTGTTTCAATTTAGGTAGAAACAGCACTCTTGCAAGTTACTTGACTTGGCTCATGCAAACTGGATTTAGGCTATAAATCATGGAAGTGGTTATTTGGGTTTTGAATTTAAAACGTCTCTTTTCAATGCTGTAAAGAACTATACGGTCTTGTTCTTCATTAAAACATATCAATAGTTATTCTGATATTTGTGTCTTGCACCATTCCAGTTGCCACAAAGAAAGCATTATTTTTATTTGTCCATGTGGAGGTTTCGTAAGGAGAGTGATCTCACATCCCATAAGTGTTACTTTTTTTACCTCCTGACTGTTGGGTGGTTTATTTTCAGCACAGAATTCAGAGCAAGACACACCATGTAGATGAGAACAACATTTACAAAGCATGTAATCATTTTTAGACTTTCTTAAATTGCACTTGGAGCCTAGCCCAATGACTGAAAATATAGAATTATTTTTTTTCAAGATTAGATTCAAAGCACAGCTTTTTCTTTCTTTTTAAAGAATGCTGGTTATGGGTAAACCATATGCTCTGAATGGGGTATGTTGCCCTAATGCTCTATAATTTCTAACCTGGACCATCACTGCCCTCAGTTTAATTACAAAATTGTTTTCATGGGTTGATTTTGCCCAATTAGACTGTGCCGTTGGCATATACATTTCACATTTTGTTAGAATAATTGGGTTAGAATGTTTTGCAGGGTTAATGGATCTCATTGTTAAACAGAACATTACTTTCCCTATCTGCAATCTGTAACAGCTCACTAGAAAACCAGAAATTGAATTTCATCTAGCAGTGGATAACTCATCCATTAAAACAGTCTTCCTAGAGACAAAATTAGGTGAATTGTGGGGTTTCTAGTTTGCAAGGGATTTATTTCAGTATTTTGCAATTTTGTTTGATCCAATTTGGCAGAAAATTCTCATTTTTTGTGTTTTATGGAATCCAGTCTTGGGAAATACCCTAGTAATGAAACTCTGTCCGAGGAACCCAAATCTTCTGGTTCTGCACAAAGGATGCAGATCACTCAGGGCTTCCAGATAGCCCACTGTAGCCCCAGGAACCAAAATCCTGGAAGTGAGGCAGGGCTTTGAGGACACCAGGGAATTCCCCCTACAGTTCCTGGCTCCCAGGCACAACCAAGAGTTCAAAGGCTCCCAGGGATTTCAGCCTGCTTGATCCACGGCTGCAAACCCTTGCATGCAAAAATGCCATGGAGCTAGCATAAAAAATATGGATAAATTAATTTTCTGCTATTGAGTAACTGACCCAATATATTTCCGAGAAGTATCCTGGGTTTACCCAACAACTGCTTTTTAATAAGTCCCTCTAATGGTGGAAAATCCCTAAGTGGCTCCCCCTGTAGCATCAAGTAAGTCTAAGACTGTTGTCCTTTCATCCAGCTGATACTTCCAGATTTGTAGTTAATTCTATCTAATGCTGTTATTAGGCTGGAACTTTGCCGCTGTTGTAGCTGGTTTGTACTTTTCACATTTTGAGACTGTTTCCCCAAAGAGTGTCTGTCTTTCCATTCACATCCCTGCTCACATCACCATCTGTCAGACCATTGTTACCTTGACTGATTTGTTATTAATGAATGCAGCTCTGCTTCAAGGTTTTATCAAGGTCTCTGTATCAGAAGAACAAAATGTCACTTAATGAGATTGTGCCTATGATATGTTTATGCTACTTCTAACTTAACTGCAATGAAGTAGCATGAGAATAAAAAATCAGGAATATCTGACAGTTTCCAAATTAATATCTAGAAGAACAAAGCCTGTATCACACTTTAAGTAAGGGCCTAGCACTTGTGGTTCCCCTTCCCTTCCCTTCCCTTCCCTTCCCTTCCCTTCCCTTCCCTTCCTTTCCCCCTCTCCTTTCCCTTCCTTTTTTCCTTTCCATTCCTCTCCTCTCCAGGTTCAGAGGCCTTGAAAACATCTTCCAGCTTCTACACTAAATATTATTTACAATATTTCTTACCTGTCTTGCCCTTACTCTGTTTTGAATTCATCTTTCTAAAATACGGGTTGTCAGAACTGTGTATCATACTAAAAGGACTCTCACCAGCATTTAATGCAACAGCTTTAATTTCTTTTTATCTGTCAAAACCGAATGATTTAAACATACCAAGATCTACATTTTCCCCCCACTGTCTCTTACAATCATCAGTTGACTGACCGTTACCGCCAGCATTGTTCTAACTCCAGCATTTCTAACAGATGAGCTCTTACCTAACAGAATTATTTGTTATTAGTATCTAAGAACTTGCACGTTGTGTAACTGAAGGCTAAAAGCCTAAAACAGATGTATCCAAATCTCACGTTTTTAGGCCAACAATAGAATGCAAAGGGAAACAGGATCTTTTTAGCTAATTCTATGATTTTAGTCATGTACACATCTCAGTATTGACTGACTACATATTCTTAATACATGCATCAAATTTTAACTGTTCTTAAACTGCTTTTTGGAAATGATATCTGTCATAATATACTGACTCAAAAAAAACCCAACCAACCACCCAATTAAATTCTGGGACTCATGAAAATATATCCTCTACAGAATAGCTGAATCTAAGTATTTAGGCTTTGTGTTAAGGCTCCTATCAATAGCCGTGAAAATTAGATATCACTGTTTGCATTGACATAGTGTTTACATTTTCCAACAAGATTTTTACCGGAGACAAGAGTCCAGCAAGACAATACTGATTTTACGGAGGCAGCAATTTTAGGGGGAACGTAGCAACTCAGTGAACAACATGATAAGCTTTGACATATGCACTGTGCATTTCACAAATGAGTCGTCCAAAACAGTCAACTCTAAAGTAGGAACAGGCTGAAAAAGAGAAAGAAATGGATGTAGCCAAATAAAACAATCTTCTGCCAAATTGTTATTGAAGTCCTCTGACAACAAACAAATACATACTATTTTTAGATATATCTTTTTTTTTTTTTTTCATGAGACTGTGTACTGAAGTGCAGAGAGACATTTCCATTCCTTGGGGGAAGCATTTAGCATAATGAAGTGTGAGAGAAGCACTGTAAATCTCCATTTAAGTAAACCAAAGAAATAATGAATAGGTGAATGTACGATTGCAGGGTATTAGAATGATATTATAAGATATGATATCATTTCTAAATAAAGCTTCCCTTATTATTTTTCTAGCTTTTACAATTATTTGTTTTCATAGGAGTCAAAAGTTTTCAGAAGGAAGAAAAAAGAAAAAAAAATTCAAGAGCACAGTATCAATTTCCACTGGATTTTGACCTGCCCCTTAGAATTAACAACAACTTATCTAGAAGAAGCAGGAGGAGGTCATAAGTTTATTGCTGTTAGTCTGATCTGGAGTTGGGGGGAAGAATCAGACAAGTTTATGATCATGCAAACCAAACAACCTGGTTTTGGGTCTGATGTCAAACTGAAGAAATATTTTGTGTGCCCAAAATCTTACAAGTTTTAAAACAAATCTCTCCCTCCAAAGGAAATAAAAGAAAGAACTTCTCAGGGCAAACCTTTCCATTCACTATCTTTAAGCAAACCTGTCTATTTAATACCTTTGTGGTATTAGATAATCTAATTTAAAATTGCAATGTGAGCATCAATTTGTAGCTGAAGTGAACCCTGTCCCACACCAGGACATCTATGAAAAATATGAGACAAGAAGCAGAAAAAATATTCTGACTGTACCATGGAAGTTACCCAGGTATTCTTACCCGGGTATACTTAATGATCTCATGTGAACTTAAGGCTGATGAACAGAAAGTTTGTGAATAGCAGAAAAAGACAGGACAATCACTTTGACACATGTCGTGTCATTAGACTTTCTCGATGTAGCACGGCCTCAGCTCCTGAGCACTTTCTTTTTTTAATATGACTGAGAACCTGCCCTGTTCTTTTCTGTCCATCATTGCTTATTCTGTCGTGCTTTTCTGAAATGCCATGGAGAAATTCCTCCAGAGCAGGGAGCATAAAGGCTTTGCTCTGACAGCAGAGCTGCTCGGATAACCCTACAATGTGTCATTAGGAAGCCATCCACTTTAAACTCAAAAAAAGCAAATAGCTCCAGCTAAGCTTGTGTAGTAACATAGCATAGAGCTGCTTCACCATCTAGAGAAAACATCACTACCCTGACCTGCAAATAAATGCCACTTTGTACACTTGCTACACTGACTCTGTTAGGAAGACTGAACATCTTGCTGCCATAAAAAGAAACAAGTCCTTAAAGTGATAAAAAAAGAATAAATTACTGAGTGGAACAATAAACATATGCTGATAACAATTATATTTAAACCTAGCAGAATCAAATACCCTACATTATTTTATCCCATGTGGAATTCTTTAGTTTCAGGTTTATTTTTGATTGCTGTTGATTGTACACCCTTTTCCAAGCTAAATGTTGCCGTCAGGTTTGATACGAATGAGAACACATTCATTCTGCATACATTAGAAAACATTCACCTGGAATGAAAAGCATCTTGTTCTTGTGCACCAGGCTATATTTCTTCATCAAAAAATGTTCACTGCATTATGGAGGGGGGAAATGGTTGGTGAAGCTGAACACAGAATTTCTTTTCTTCTTTCCTTTAGTAAGTGCTGCTTTATTCTTTGCATTCTTTATATGGTATTAAGGCTGTGAAACAGACGTTTTATATAGTAGCTACTCTGCAAGGGAACAGCATTTCTGCTGTTCTGCTTTACACTGGATGCAATGTTAAGGAATGACATTTTAAGCAGCCCAAGTGGTGAAACAGCTGCTATCTTTAACTTGGGAACTTTAAGCTGGGAATCTTGCAACCATAGTGATACAAGATCACCAGCTAACAAACTATTTCTCCTCCAATAAAAGAAAAAAAAAGACCTTTTTTACTAATTCTTAGTCAGACTAAATAATTGCCTGAAGTATCATTTTTGTTGCATTCTGGATGTCTACCAACACCAGTGCCAGCTTGAGAAGATCGGTCCTGTTTTTACTGTTTCACTTCATCATCAATTCAGAATGAGGTTGCTGGTGTCTGCTTGCTAGAAGTGTCATCTAGATTTCAGAAGTTTTGTAAGGATACATATTAGTAAAAGGGAACACTGGCCTCAATATTTTAGCATAATTTTCATTTTTTTTTGCTCATTTCTGCTTTATTCAATTAAATCAGGTGACTGTTTTTTGCAGCTTAACAACTATTTTGTAAAAGATGCTTGTACCTAGTGAGCTTTTACAGAGAACCAAAATAAGAAAACTCCGTAATTCTGAAGTTAATGCATACTACTGAAATTAAAGTTTTGTGCAAAGCTCTTGCTCCTCAGGCTGGGACAGTGCAGTGTCCTTTTTCAAGGAGAAACCTGCTCTCATTACAAGACTCTCCCAAATCTTCGGGCAATGCCCTCGCTGGTGGCACCTGGAGCTTCCCATGGCACTGGCAGGAAAATTGTGGGTGGGCTCTGCCGCAAGATCTCCTCCTAAACCCAGCTGCTGACCTCTTCTGCCTCTATTTTTTCCCCACTCTTTCTCTAATCTTTCCCTTCCCTTTTTGTAGAACAGCAGTTATAACTGCATGCCCCCTGATCTGTGGCTGCAATTTTAAAAAAATGTCCCTGTGCTTCCTTGCAGTACCTAAGGCCTGGGTGCTCTGTACTTCAGAAAACAAGGAAAGGATACTTCTCAGAGTATTATTTATTAATTAAATTGGGAAAAAAGTATTCATATTCTTCCTCAGTTGCAAGAAAAAAAAAGAAAAAAAAAGAAAAGATAAAATGTGAAAAGAAGAAAGTGAAAGAGGAAATCTAGAAATATCAATAAATAGAAAGGAATTTTTGGAAATATTCACATTCACATAAAAACAACGTGTATAAAAACAAAGAAAATTACCTAAAATAAAACAAAAAGTTAATACTTTCTCTCCTTATGCTTGCCCCTGCTCTCAAACTCTACGTAACCTTGTTTTGATGTCAATCATTACAACTAATTATCCTTTAAAAACATACGTGAACTCAGAATATGTTGCAAATCTGGACACTCTTCTATGAAAGAACTATTAAAAATTGCAGGCTAGGAGATGCAGGCTAGGAGATACAAGCTTAGGAAAACTCATTAAAAATAAATAAAATATCTCCTGCTGAGCAGATGCAAAGATTTAAGAGCAGACTTATGAAAAATAATCATCCAGTCTCATTAGTTTCAGTCTTTTTTATTTATTTATTTATTTTAAGGAGTTTCGCACGCTAATAATCATTCTAGCTGAAGCCTTCTAGCTATTTTTCTTCCTTATACTGCAAGATTAAAATTCTATATAAATCTTAATGATTATTTTTTTGCTCTAGAAAGAACAGAGAGTGTAGACATATGGCATCCTCATAGAAACGATAGCTTTGAGGTAAAGTGTGGTTCTTTCATGCAACTCTTCATTTTAATTTGAGTAGCACTGATGCTTTATGACTATAAGAAAAATAGTCTAGGTGTGATGGTTATAGCAGGAGTCAATGCATGCTGTTGACAATTTTGTCTAGTTTAAAGATAATGGGAACAAGTATCATTTTCCCATGAAACAGAATTTCTGGTGCTCCATTTTTGAGACAGACACGTTTGCAAACTGCTGGTAACAATTTACATAGGTACAAAACTACCTTATGAAAGTAAAGGAATACCATGATTAAAGCAATATTTACTTATGAGCTACCAGATACAGTTGATCCATAGCTGAATACAGTTTAATTATACAGTACAGTGGTATAGCATTATAGTATTGAAATGTAAATTTTATTTCAATTTCTTTATGGATTTAGTAAAATGAAATTAAAACTATTACCACCAGTCCTAGAATATTTATTCTATTTGTGTTTGGAGTTGGGCTAAGTCGCAACTCTTTTGCATCTAAGAGGAAAAAGGAATAGAAAAAAATATTCTCTTGTAGCATATTTTCATTTCGAGTGAATCATTTGGTAACAAATTGTTCTGAGACAATTAGTTTTGAATCACCACCCACTAGTACACTTCAGCACACTCCCTTCAACTCTATGTCCATTTGTCATTGTAGAGTAAGCTCAGAAATGGCATCTGCATTTATCAGAAGATTTTTATTTGTGGATATTAAATTCCATTTCTTAACTAAATTGGTCTGAATTGGAAACCTGTTAAAAGTTGAGCTTCCCATCATCTCTGAGTATTTCTTGAAATATCTTGTTTATAAGTAACTGCAACACTGAGCACTTCAGAGGAATTTATGGGGATTTTTTTTTACCTTCCTAATTAAATACCTCTGACTGAGATGGGTAAACCTTGGGGAAATGTAAGCATTTCCATGAAATACAAACTGGTTTTATTTGCAAATTCCATGCCCCTCACTTTCTAGACATCTCCCTTCTGTCAAAGGAGTAACTTTATGTCTGTCTGTTTAGGAAAGCGATTTTTCAGTATAAGTGGGACTCCTGGCATAAAAAAGCACCTATGTCTGCTCAGGGCAGTATGTCGTTCTGCAAGGAGCTGACATGCCCAGCCCCAAGGGGGTAGAGGGGCTGGATCAGGGCTGAACCCCTCAGACCATGTGGCAAGGAATCCTGATACTAACGAGAGGGCAAAAAGTGCCCTTGTCACACAGAACACATCTGTCGGGCCAGTCAAACAACTCTGAAAGGTCATGAGCAGAGGCAGCATTATCCAAACACTGGACTGTCACTGATTGTTTGGACCCATAGCCCAAAACCGCACATTGGATTGAGTTTGATTGCAACCTAAATATTATCTTCAGTTTGGCTTTCTGTTGTCTTTTTTTCTATGGTTTCTGTATCTCACTTATGGGGAAATCTCAGAACTGCTGAGACTCTAGATTCCCCCCAGAATTTACAATTACCTAATTCATGCTTACCAGCCTGGGAACCACTTTATATGAAGCTCCCATATCTCAGTCTTTGCCTCAGTTCCGTCATCAGTCTAAGAACTCTCTTAGATTTGGTCATATCGGGTCCTCCAGGGATGTCATAACCCCTCCTTTCTCCAAAATCTTCTGTCCTTCCAACAACTGTCTCTTAGAGACTCCAAGTTACCAAAATGCCTTCCCAGGTAAACTGCCACCAGGACTTCTGGCAGAATCATCCTTCTCAGTTTGGTGACTTCCTTTAAACGTGCTCATAGAGCCCCTTTTGGAGAACACTCTCCGAGATTGAACATGAACAAAAGCACAGCATCCATGCTGTATGCCCACCTCCTGGGCACAGTGTCCACTTTCCTAATGTATACTGGAATTGACTGCAAAAGCTGAAAGCTAATTAAAATTTCTAAATTGCAACGTTATTCAGGAAGAGATAATAAAGAAAACATTGTCTCATTGAGACTATTCCCGTCAACAGTTAAGTAAGCCATTTTCCATATAGTCAACTCCAATTTAAATCATTGTTTATTGGGCTAATTTCATAAGGGTATTTTCAAATGATCAATGGCTTGAGGGTAGGCGTGAAAATGCCAGGGATCTTGAAGGCAAATCCTCTACCTGTGAATAAATGAGCTTTTTGTCCAATGCACTAAATAAACCAGTTTGAAGGTGCCACAAGGTATTACAAAATTTTCTAGTTGTGCTTTGTTTTTTTCATTAAGGTATTTGTGTTGGTGGGATCAAAGAAATGTTTCCTTAGTTCTGCTTCAAAGAAACCCTGTAAAATGTAAAACATGAAATATGAATACTTTTTTTGTCTCATCTTCCCCTGCAAATCCTTCTTCCTTGTTTGCATGGGAAGCAGTGCTCTGAAAGGAGACTGTTCCTCAAGTTTTTATATTGAGTGATAGTGTGTATACCCTTGTCATCTAACACTTCTAACAAGTCATAAACACTGCCTTTGGGTTGACACAGTTAATTAAGCTTTCTGACTTAAGCAGTTTTAGTCTGCTCTCCTGAAAAGTTAAGATCCAAAAATGTGATAAGGGATAAACCAGAGCAAAAAATCTCAGAAGACCATGTCAGAGAATACTGTCACATGAAGTCACATTTCAGCTACAAATACGAGCAGGATTAATTTATTGAAATCACAGCAGCTGTACAGCAAAGTCATTATTGGAAGACTAGTTCTACTCCACTTTATTTATGAAATTTATGATTATTTTTTTCTAAGTGCAACACAGCTCTGATTAAGAAAATATCTTACAAAAATCTGGTCATGCAGAGGGCTTTGGGAATACAAAAGAGGCAGTACGAGCTTTTTGCTGTGTGAGAGAGAGTGAAGATTTCTCTTTAGCACAAGAATGAGGTCTAACTGTTCTTCCTTACACAAGTTTTACTTTGAAGCAATATCACTGAAGTCAGCTAGAGTCACATCTATGTAGTGGTAATTTATATAATGGAGTGAAATCTCTGGACACAGTTTTTAAAATGCAGAAAAGACCTATAGATGGGGCGCTAGTATTCTGTTAGAGAAGAAGAGAAAGGAAAGCAAAGCAGAGAAAAGAAATGTTGAAAGATTGTCACACTGTTACAAAGTAGAGCTCTATAAATCTAGGTACAGATGTGTTAAAGAATAGGTAATCTTGGATAGAATAACTCCCCGGCCCTATGACTCAGATTCAGAATTAATTATATCTGAGACTTAAAAAAGTGTGATTAACTTTTATTGCCTATCAATTTTCATTTTTTAAGCATCCCCAATTCTGGAATTTGGCCAGGCCGAGTAGGGAAATGCCAAAGTATCTCAATACACTCATCTCAAAACATCTCCAGAGTAAACAACTGGACAAATAAAAACAATAAAAAAGCCTTTGTTTTTGTCTTACATGATACCCAGCTTTTTTGGGTCTGTGTACCACTGCTGAATCCATGAGTTCTCGAGAAGACAGGAGATGTGCCCTACCCCAGCTCTGAGTGCTGCAGCTTTACAATCAACTTAGGTAAAAATCAGCACAAACATCCTTGCTTGTTCCTTTGAAATTCATGACCTGAGGTCAGCTTTGCAGTTTGTGGCCAAAACTAATTGCAAATGCATGACTGAATCTTCTCCTCTGCCCATTGTTTGAAACACAGATCACCCGTACAAGCAGGCTTTCAAGCACTGTGGAGTGTCTTCTTAAAAGGTAAGGAGGACTCCTGAAATCATAGCAAGATAGAAGGTCTTCACCATTAGCTTTATTTCACTGAAAGCATCTAGGGAACTCAGAATTCCTAGCTGCCTGGACACCCCTACATAAGTTTACAAGACTGTGATTAGACAGATTTTGTCAGTGGTGTAAGATTTTGGCATATCTTGAAAGTACAGCCAGGAACACCTTGAACACAGGGCTTACACTCAGTGGGAGTCTTTCCAAAGTCAATGAACCTAAATCTGGTCCCATTGCAAAGAACAGACCTGTAGCACTCATTAGGTTATGGCATTCATATCTGCTAGGAGGAATACAAAATTAATGCATGCACAACGTGCTTCTGCTGCATGAAAACTCTGAAATTGGAGACTTGACAAGTTTTAACTTCTACTACACATTAGCATGAGAGGAAAAAGAGAAAGCTTCGCAAGGTGCCATAAAACAACATAAAGTAGCAGTAAATGGTTTTTAAAGAGTCTTTCTGAAAAAGAGGAAGTGTAGAATGGAGACGATTAGAAGTATGTTCTTCCTGTAATGAACTGCAATACAGGATCAGTTAACGTTTCACTGAAGGGGATTGAGTGAATGAAAACGCAGAAACCAGTGTTTTCCCCAATATTCACAAAAGGTTTAAGAAGTCCAATCCTTTCTTCCAGTTATGTTTATTTTGCCAATAGAATAAACAATATTTTTAATGCCAGCAAAAACATTGCTAAATTATAATAACTTAGTCTGAATTGACAAGATTGTACCACTGTCACCATTTTATCATTATTGTATTTTGCTGTTATGTCCAATTTAGTGTTTAACACATTTTGTGAGCAATGGTTAAATGTATATAGATATTAATTCTTGCAAAAATACAGATATTATTTTCAGATAATAGGAAATGGCAATATCTCTTTGGGAGAAGATGATCTGACTCTTTGGAAAACTATTTTCCAAAGATCTTCCTCTGTCCTAAAAGACTATCCCCACAACTTTATAGATGTACCATTTTTGCATGAGTTAGGGAAGAAGAATTAAATGATCAGACTGACTACACAGTATGCAGATTGTTCATTCCCAAATGTAAAGCTGGTTTTGTTTTTCAAAAATGCAATGTGTTGTCCTTTAAAATATATTGATGTGTGCAGAATTCAAAATGCTTCTAAAAGTTCACGTGCTCTGCTGGGGTTTATGATCACACAAACCTGTCCTATACTTTCATTGTGAAGAACGTTGTATTTCTGTAATGCCCGGTAGGCTATTCTTTCCTCGTCTTTCACAAAATCGTGCTCCTTAAAAATGAAAGCCAGTTTCGCCATCGACTCTGATCTACTTGAGATTCAACCTTGTAGAAAGCTTCAACCATACATTAATTTGTTCATTCTCATCTCCTAAATTACAGGAATCTTTTTTTTGTTCTGTTTATACTACATTTACCATATTGATGGTTATAATCAGACAACCACAGAATGTAAATCAAGATTTCTCTTTTACTAAGATCGTTTGCTGACTCATTAAAAGAGACAGTCACTAAAAGGATCAAACAATGACAAATATCATAAGACAAACTACATAACATGACCACAAAAGTTTCTAATAGATGGTGTACCTCACCACTTCTATTTGTGATACTGTCATTATACAGTCTCAGAAACAAGATCAGTCAGACCAACTGAACCAAAGGTCTTCCTAAATCTTCCCCCAGAATGGTCATCTTTCTCTCACCATGCCTCAGATTTCACACTGGAAACAGAATGAGATCTCAAAGGATAACGGGGGG
>VUYV01000219.1:497066-583663 GCA_008711295.1 Anarhynchus alexandrinus
GGAGGGGACGGTGGAGGCGGGGGGTGGTGGTGGTCAGAAGATCACCTCTGATCCTACTGACTATTCTCATGTATCCATCATTTCACTTTCCACAGATCTGTCACATCTGGTATGACCTTAATTCTGCTACAGTCAGCTTAGGACACCAGCAACTCTGTAACTTGAGGATCAGTATTGCCAGACAAAATAAGAAAGTGACCTTAAACCGGACGTTTTACCAAAAGCTTCTGTTTCATCATTCCTGTTTGATTTCCCACCATCTCTGATTAAGCCTCCAGTGCCTCAGGATTAACTGATTAGTGAAAATCCACGCATGAAGGCATATCTGTGGTCTGACCTTTGTTTAAATTTTGCATTGTGTGTAAGAAAAAACAAACACAGACAAAAATCACTCAAACTTTAAACAAACTAGCATGACAGAACACTTTCCAAATGCTCTTTTCCATGCAAAAGATCATTATAAAGATTTCAGAGACATACGTGTACCTGTTTTCCTAAAAGAAGTAAAAGAAAGGTCCAGAAAGCTTAGGGTAGATAGACAAAGACATTCTTTAAAGGAAACATACAGAAAAAAATCTTTTTCTTTTCCATAACAATCCGTTTAATTTAGCCTGTGGTAAAACCAGTAAATAATTTAATTCTGAATATATTATCTTTCAATGACGTTTGAATGCAGTCATATGCTTGATTGACTGCTTTAGGAGTAAAGCTTCAGTCTAACTTGCAGAACTGCGTCACAGTAGGTGTGACCTACAGCAGTACACCACCACTTCCATCCACTTCTGTCATACTATATAACCACTGTATTCTTATCTGAGCCCAACAACTGACAGTATTGACTAAGCTCATTTGTGCTACTCTTTCTATACTCCTATCTGAAACACCGAAGCTATCTTTACTAAAAGTTACAGTGAGATTAGTAAATGAAATAATTTCCATTGAAATGTGTGTTGTTCATGTATGACTAACCATATACAAAAGTAATTTGGAAATATAGGAGTTTCCACTTTTCATTTGGAAATGGAATGCACACACTTCGCTACATACTTTGTGTATTATACATTCTCGGGACAGGAATATTCAATTAAATTATGCGCAGTACAGAGAAATCCTATTCTCAGGGACATAAATTCTGCCCATATTTTTAAGGATGTATGGGCAAAAGTGCTTGCATAAAATTAAGGTAGCACATTAATTGCATTTGCACTCAGGCTAATTGCAACTGTATATTCACAAACATCACATTTAAACCTCTGATAATCATTGCACTAAATGTGTCGACTTCTATGAGGGATAAATTAAGTAAAGCTATGTAATACATAAATAAATAATTATACATTAAATGCTAGACAGTCTTTGAGTTTAATGAAAGTAATCTGAAAGAATGACGTAAAATGACAACATACAGTGCATTTTAAATTTCGCCTTTATTCCAAAGTGACCTTCAGAATAATATCTACTGAAGCATGGTTGTTAAGGCATACAGAACTAAAAGGAAATGAATAAACAACGTGTGCATTTCACATGTTTCTAAGCAGCTGTCTGGGCCACTTTCTTCCACTTAATCTTTGCCTCTTTTCTGCCAGATAGTGTTCAGAGCCTCTTATAGGAAAATGAAAGAAAGGAAAAATGAAAGTGAAAAGATGTAGTATGTGGCATAGAAAATGAAGTAAGTGGAGATTGAAATAGTAATATATGTAACCAGTAGGGAAGAGCTGATCCAGTCACTGAGAGAAGTCTGGCACACCATCAATGAGTAGAAGCAGTGCAATAAGGAACAGCTCAAGCCAAACACCTCTGGTGTTCCTCCTTTCATATAACTGCTCAGCCTGCACACCTCGGGGTTGACAACAGACAGAGTTTTAAGGAAAGCACTGGGGACTTCTGTCAGATCATGGTCAGTGTTCTTCCAGTCCCTCTCTGAAGGAAAACTATGGCTGAAAGAATGGGCAGCAGTGCCCGTGCTATCCTCATGTATTAAGGATACAACACAAAAAGGAAAGAAGGGGTGCATCACATGCTGCTAGTGACTGTGGTAGCTGCAACTGAATGAGCTTTCCAGCAGGATGAAAGTTGAAGCAAACAGAGATAGCACATGTATGAATTCTATAAATAACTGACGACTGATGAAGTGATTTGCTCTGACTGGCTGACTTGACAACAGAATAATTCAGCAGAATTTGGTTGAAGAACAAATCCACTGAAGCTTCAGTCACTGAAGCTCAGATCGAGCTCCAATATTCTTCTGTCTACGGACTCAGCTTTTCTGTCCCCCTTTGGAATCACTTTCCTTTCACAGGGGATACTGAAAGAAGCCGTAAACTCTATAGGAGAAAGCTTATAGAAAGAAGTATGAGGGGAAGGACTGATTCCAGCAGAACTGGAAAAAAACAGATTTGTCTTAGCAATGTGAATGTTGTGTGATGTGTGAATGTTGTGTGAAGGAAGGAACTGACTTTAGCAGAAAAAGTTACACCCAGAATCTTAAGCTTAAAATAAGATTCTCCAAATAAACATTTTTTTTTTTCATATTTGGAAGGACTTTTCAAACACAAGCTTAGGTTATGTCAAAACTCTGAAACTGAAAGTATAACGAGAATACTCTTGTTTTTTCCCATGGTTATTTAACATAGGTGCTTTGGGCAAACAGTAGCAGTGATGACATGATGCACAGGACTCCGCATAAGCTAGCTAACCATACACGTATCCCAGATCTGTTTCAGAGTTCTTAGCCATGGTGAAACCAGGGTTGTGAAGCCTTTCACCACTATACTGCCCAACCTAGTTAAATTTAATCTAACATGTACGCCTATCTGTTAAAGGTATAAATTCAGTAGCAGTATAGACATGCCCTTAATCATCAAATATGCCCTCCCCTCTTTTTTTTTTTACTAACCAGTAACGAAATACAATTATTTACTTTGAAATTATTTTTCATCAGATGTATCTGTATGCAGTTTACCAATCATTTAGGCATCCATGGGAAGCAGAAGTTTGCATCCAGTCACTTATTAGCACATAGCAAGGATGAAGCCAGATCTTTCTGTTGAAGGAGCCCTAAACATTTCTGTCAACAATGAAGTGCAACTGAAATCATTAAAGGTCCTATAAGTGTTCTATATTTTAATAAATTAATTTTAATTGAATTCTAATATAATCAAAATAATAAAATTTAATTAAAATTTAGAGACACATTTTAAGTGTAAAAAGTGCTTTAGATCTTGAAGATACTGAATGCTGTATTTGTACTTTTTTTTTTTAAAGTTAGTAACTTTTATAGAGGTGGTGTAAAGACCATGTTAAATTTAGTGAAAATATATTGTAAGTATGTGTTCGTTAACAAGCATTTAATAAAAACTAATTAGCACAGGTGAAAGATCTACTAGTATTAAAGAGAAATTTTGATTCAAGAGTGGTTGCAAGTTCACTACGTATCCACGTGCAACCTATTTAAACAAGGTAGGTCCCTCGGAAATAGTTTGATGCTTCTCACATTCAGAAGATATTCATATAAAAAAAAAAGAAAGGATTAATTCTTATATGGAATCTCTAATTTCCACCATTACACCGAAAAGAATATTTGAGAGTCAGATTTGGTCTGACATAGGGCTATAGACCATAGCAACTTTATTTTTTGCATTTCAGCCACACCTCTGTATCTGCGTGGCATGCTGGTCCGTACCACGAAGGCTCAGCATCCTCCTTTGTAGTCCTATTTTGGTTGCTGTCTGTGATGAGATGTGGCTGGAAAATTACTGGGTTTCTCACAGGTCAAAGTCAGATACTGTGTGTCTGTAATTAATTTCAATTAGTTCATGTTTGAAAGAGGTGAAAGGAAGAAAAGTATTCTTTACCAAACACAGCTGAGGCAGAACGTTTTAGAGACTACCAGGATGTCTCTGGTAAAGGAAGAGGACAATGGCATTTAGCAAAGGGTAGTGACTAAAGCAGGTGACAGCTTCCATGTAAGAGGCTGGACAGATGTCACTGAATTTTTATACTCACATTTATTTATACAGAAGAAGTAATACCTCCCTGAGACTTCATAGGACTGGATGATTAAGTCATAGGATTAGGCTGTTGTTCCTGGAGCTGTTATTTGGGGTGGACTATACAGCAACACCCCCAGAACCAATTTTTGAGCAATGTTATTTTCTTTTGCTAGCATAAGCTGAAGTGCAGGCTTTCTAACCTGGTCCCTCGGAAACACGTATAAACAGATTCAGCTAGTAACAAAGTGGAAACTCTTTAGTGGTGCTAAGTTTCTAACACAGAAGCTGAACCAATTAGCTGAATATAGCCACTGAGCTGAACATAGCTGTTCAGAAGCACCTTCATTTTCTTCTAGTTGTGCCTGTTCCTGAGGACATCACTAAAATCTTGTACACTATGACACAGTAGGAAGAAATGTAAGCTTTTCTTTGTAATACATAGCCACTACCTCCTGAAAGGTACATTCCCTCATTTGAAAGAGAAAGGCCTTTTTGACACCACTTGCAGTATCTAATAGCCACCGTTTTTTACAGGGCACCAACATCAGATTCATATTCAAAACAACCCTTTTCAGTTTAAGCTCCCTCCATTGGCCGAATTCCCCTGAGTAAGCCTTAAAATATCGCATCCTGCAGGGATTATGCATTCTATTTGTCATCAAATTAGAAAGAGGAAATAGAGATATATTTGTTTTGCTCCTTAGAAACATAGGTAAGGGTATTATCTGTAGTGGAAAATATTGTCAAGCAAAATGTAAGGAAGTCATTAACAAAACAAGTTATAATGTTAACCCAAGTGCAATACAAAAGCAACATCAGTTCAATTTTATGAAATTTTCAAGTCTGAGAACTCACATTTTTCATACAGTGCTCAGTAAAATGACTCTTGACACTGCATCAATCTCTACAGTTCTTGCACTAATAAATAACTACATAAGGAATATATTCCTTATTTCCTGCATATTCCTTACTTCTGTAGCTGAGACATTAGTAAGCAAGCAATGTGCTAACTGGGCTAGCCACTAGTGATTTGGCCAGGATCAGTCAGAAACTCAGAGCTCTTTAGCCTCAGCCTAACTTTTAGACCACAAAATCACCCCACCTCTAAAAACATTCAATATGCTG
This sequence comes from Anarhynchus alexandrinus, assembly GCA_008711295.1. Classification (NCBI taxonomy): domain Eukaryota; kingdom Metazoa; phylum Chordata; class Aves; order Charadriiformes; family Charadriidae; genus Anarhynchus; species Anarhynchus alexandrinus. The sequence continues at coordinate 502,184 of VUYV01000219.1, forward strand.
AAGGGTATTATCTAGGTAACAGAAACCAGAGTGAAGGGCATGAATTTCACTGGAAAAAAGAATCCCAAACAAGCAGTTGTGTGACTTTTTTCTCAGCTGGACAATTTGGCACAATCAGCTTGCCTTCACCTGGCAAGCTGGTCTGTCAAAGTTTTTTTCTTTTTTCCTTTTGCCTCTTCCTTTTAAAGATGTGAGGCTGCATTACTAGAAAATATGATTATGTTTTTAAATTGATAAATTCTGAAATTCATGCTTAGGAAGAAAATAAGAAAGGATGTGTTTTATGTTTATTGTGTTTATGTACTATAAATAGAAACATTTTTCCTTAAATATATGATATTTTGAAACCAAATCTGTTAACATCCACTCCTTCACCTAAAGTTTTTGAAAGTAAGCACAAGAAAGTCTTCACTAAAATATAAACAAAACAAATTGCTACATATTTTTATTTTACATATAGTACACTTAAACAAAAATCACTTTGCAGGAACATGGTGCTGACACAGTTATGCTTACATAACAGCAATAACTAAACGGCATGTGCAATCTACTCATATCCACATATTCTGTATATTTTCTGCTGCTCTCAAGCACAACATACTTCCCATGCTTGGAAATCTCATGGGTCTTGCTGCTCAGAATTTAACAAAAGCTGTTCTCAGTTGGTTGAATACAAATGAAAGAAACATTAGATGAGATGTTTAAATAACAACTGGAGCAGAGGCTGGAAATTAGGTCTCCTCGCTTCCAAGTCAGTCTTTCGTCACTAGGCAAGATAATTATGTTCACTCCTATTTTTGTTCTCTGACTACAGGCTATTTAGCAATTACGTGCAACACAGAAGGGGTACCAGCACAACAACCTCTAACTTGTTGATACAGACGCTCTTCCCTGGAGAGGAAGACAATGCTCAGGCCTCCTCAGACTGAAGGGTGAGCTGGCAATAGGAATCCCCCGTCCTGGGTGAGCCTTCTTGTTACTGAATTTTTGAAGAAAAGAGGAAACGGGCATTGAAATTATGTGAGAGGAATAAGTATTGTCACTTTGTCCTGTCATGTTCAATGCAGTGCTTGGTTTATGTCTGCTCCTGCTGCCACAGAGAAATACTTTTGGCTTTGATAAGGTTAAGAAGCGAGGCAGGTACTTAGACATTCAGGATTATCAAGATTCTCTGGGCAGTCTTAGAAACACAACTTCACTGTAAATAACAGAGAGATGTGTTTTAATCCCTTGGGGGCTGAAGTCCTGTTTCTGACCATGCCCAGAATGGTACCACATGGGTTTTCACATTACTTATTCTAGAGTGACTTTAGTGCTAGTAAGAATAGAGCAGTCATGGGAAAGGCACTTAGGTAAGAGGACAGTGACACTACTTGGTTTTAAGGCCTCCAGCTCTTATGGTCTTAATTCAAGCTCCTTGTATAATAAATGAATTCTCAAGAGTGATTCAGGTTATCCAAACAAAAAGACATTGTGAATATCCTCTGTAAAGTGAGTAGTAGGTGGGAATTAGGTGTCTAATTATTTATGAATTTGTAATCTTCAGCTGCTATTGAAATAAAATAAGGTGTCTAAATAGCTGTGTACTCCTTACCTTGACCTTTTCAAGAAGAGCCCCAATATGGAGGGAGAGAGGAGCAATAACTACACTTCACTTCTGTTTAAAACTTTACTATCAAGTTGATGCTACAGGACCTAAAAAATTGAATTCTTGCTAAAACTGCTTCTCCTCAGTTGTTGTTACTAGAATAGTTATTTCTCACTCAGCTTTTCCTAGGATAGCTCATGGCTGAAATACAGAATAGATCTCTGTAGAAAATTGCAAGACTGCTTTCATGGTATTTGAAGAAAAGTTGAAGCAGTTTGAACTCCAAAAGATAACTGAAGAACTTACTCTTATGAGCAATGTACTGGTCCTCAACTGTACAGTGAAAATCATGCATCAATACCAGCGATTTTTATGTCACAGGAAGCTAGTATCATTTCTTTAGAAAAGGTGGAAGCTACTATAATTTCTTCAGAAAACATTCCAGTTACAGTGGAATAGTGTATTGGATAATTTTTATCATCTTTACTAAAATAAAATCAATTTTCTAAAGGCTGGTTGGAAAAAAAAAAAACCAACACCCAAAACTTTTTTCATTTGTGACTGAGGTAGAGTGGAAGTTTGTACAATAAGGAAAACATATCCAAATCATGGCTACATTGACATCTCTAGATCTCTTGCTGAGTTCTAATTTAAAAAGACAGATTGAAAGATTCTATATAAATTATAATGATAATTTCCTGGTAAAGTCCATGCACAAGCTCAGTACAGGCAGAAAGCTATTATGGATATCTAGTAATTTAAGCCAAAGATCCAGTCAAATAGGATGCAGTTTGGCATTTAAATAACTGACCTAATTTTGAAATGAGCAGTATGCATGCAATATCCATAATGTTTAATGTTTTTATAAATAAGCTTTCTGTAAAGAATGTTTACTGTTATTAAGCATGATTAAATTCTTTCTCAAATGCATTCAGTACACTAGAGTAAGCATAAACATATTACGGATATACAAAAATCTCCACTTCAGAAAAATTACTAGCTCTGGAAAGTGGCATCAGGCCAACACTGGGAGACCACCTGAGCCACTAAGGAGAAAAACTGGTGTCTATGTCCCCTCAGTTGACAGCAGTTGCATGAAAGGCTGAAATCCAGCTCCCCCCTGCATCTTTTCTGATTCATCGTGCATCATCCTGGCTAGTTTCAGCCTGATAAAACCCCGTTGAAAGATAATATCAATTTCTTTAAAAAAAAAAAAGACTATGGCCAGCTGTCCAGGACCGTAAGGTTACAGCAATTTACAATTTTTTCCCAGCTGTGCACAAATCCCTATCAGCGGCCAACACGTAAATCATAGAGCCCTTGAGACTCTGAAGACTTTATGTTAGAAGCTCTGGTTTCCAAAACAAGCACCAATCTATGCCCTGTGATTGCAGACATAACTAAGCAAACTTTTAAGTTCCAAGTGCTGCAATAAGGCCACCTAATTCTCAACGTGGCTTGTAAATAACTCGGGTTTTGAGAGAAATTTTCTGCCCATTACACACCATTATCTTCAGTGCAGCAGATACGGATATCGCACTACTAGAAAAATGATGTAGACTGGATTTGTCCCAGTCACAGACACACAAGTATACGAGAATGTGTAGACTACTGGATATTTAGGGGCCTTTCCATCTGCATGCTTATGCAGGGAGAAAAAAGGAGTATCTGTTGCAACTTGTAAAGTCTTTGTAAGGTGGAGGATCCCTTTCTCTTTGTCCTGGGTAACAAGAGGATTGTAAAACCTTTCATCCCATTCTTGTCCTGAAAAATGCCTGCTCAGAAGCATAGATCCATAGAAAGTTAAATGAAAAGTCCAACTAAGAAGATCACCTCAGAAAACGGTGTATACAGACATCTACTCATTGCATGGGAACAACCGCAAGAATCGTTTCTCTCCAAGTAATGGTATTAAACAAAAAGGGAAAGTAAGGAAACTGCCAACAATAATGAGAAGGACCACAGTATTTCCTCAACTGTTTTTCAGAGAAACCTGCTCCTGGGAAAAAGAACTATCTATCCTAAATTTTTGGTATAACAAAGGAGAATTGTTTTATATATTACCTTTGCTGGACTGTTGCTTATCTGCAACTCAGCCTACTGGCTACCCAGTACTTTTTTGAGGGTTTCTACAAGTGTCCAGAATGGTATGGGCAACATCTGAAAAAATATAAAATGTATAACATGGTATACTCATTGACCTGCCTATGGTGAGGTGTGGCCAGCATGGTGAGGACCATATGGGCAGCTGACACTCTTTGCAGTTCTGCAAGTACCAATTTCCCAGAGACCCGCTATTGCTCCCATTGAAATCTTGATAAATAGGCTCTCTTAGACTTAATCTGAGTGGAATCAGGGCCCTGACCATTCCCCACTCCAATGCTGGGCTGACAATCGGCAGTGTTTCTGGAAGATGACAAAGCTGTGATGTAATAGGCAAAGTCTGAGGTAACAGGTCCATGAAAATTGAAGGAAAAAAAGGAAGTGTCACAGAGAATGTGATGTAAAGTACAATCATTAAATTGCATCCAGGAACATAAAGGGGAAAGAAGAGGAAAAGGAATCCCAGTTAGTCTGTAATTTCAGATGAAATAACTTCTGCCGCCTTCAGCCTGTGGAAAAGAATGCTGCATAAATATCCTTATAAAACTATTTCATGTCACAACACCACATCTACTCAAGTGCTACAGGCTGCTGTTTTACAGCTGCTAGTTATAAGTCTGTTGGATAAGACAGGCATTTTTTGACACTGTTTCACTACAACAGTGTACTGGTAGCTATACTGCTCTCAGGATAGAAAACCTATCCATGCATAGTTTACAGAAATGTACATGCATAAAAATGGGAGCAAGATCTGATCTGCAGAGATGTGGCAAAACCAGTTTGTAGAAAGAAAATTCTCACCTCTGTGATGGCTCACTCCTCACCCCTCCCTGCATCCAAGAAGAAAGAAGTGTTTTCCAAGCTAGTCACAATGAATTTAGTTTAATCTATGCATCTAGTAAATAACCATAATGACCTTGTGCTCCACATGTGGGTGTTTTAAAGCAGTCAAATGACAACACCAATAGCATTAATCCCTCTAGTAATTACAGTGATCAAAGAAACTGAGAAAAATTGCAGGTTTCAATGGGGGAAACTGCTGGTTAATTTGTTTACTCCCTGGGATGTGTTGAGGGACTAATTATCTAAATCATGGTGGTTTTTAAAGGTCTTTGTGTTTCCTAGAAAATAATTAGTTGTTTCATTAAAGGAATAATGAGGCACTAGGTAGATGGATGTGTAACATTATAAATGTATGCACATGGTGACTTCAGGTTCTTGGTTTATTAATTTATTTTTAAATGACGTGACTTCCTGCAGCTACATTCGCATCATGATCATGGACATCAGAGTGTAGTGAAGTCTGCAGCACTGCTGACTTTTCACTTGCTGTCTCCTACTGCAAACTCTTGTGTATTCAAAGGGTGCCAATACATCTGGAATTGCATTGGCTTCTGCTTATACTCTACTTCTGGTCTCTTCTCAGAGCTGTGCTCCCAGCTAATACCAGCATCCAAATCACGGGGCCCATTCCCACTGCTGATTTGTGAACCACACCTGGAAGTTGTTTTGGAGAATTTCAGAAGGGACAAGACAAAAGCACACCAGTGTCAGTCCAACAATTTATCACTGAAAGCAAGATCACTATCCAAGTTCAGTGACAACAAATATGCTCAAAACAGGTCAATTTGCTAGTATTGATATAATTTAGGAGTTCAGGTGCATTGCATTTATTGTGTTGTTCATATATATGGTTTTGTACCACCTATTAAGTCTCTGGCTACTGGAAGGTTTCATTGCTTGTTAATGTTGTTGTTACCATTTTTATATTCTGCATTTAGAGATGATTAGTGTTTTAGAAAACAGGGAAACAAATTCCAGTGACATGCTGTTAAAGATGTAAAGTGTGGAGATTAATTTGCAACTGATGGACCTCCGCTCTCACAGAAGTGTGCTCAGTCCTGGTGAGGAGCATAAAAAGGCAGCAGAATATCTGCAAGGAACACACATATGACATATGTAAATAAAATATCAGCGAATTATTGTTGTGGAATGGTGATAACCATAAATGAAAAGTGGTGGATGAGGTGAATGGGGTGGAGAAAGCCAGCACCCAGCTAGTCAAAAGAATGAAAAGGCATAATAATTTTCACTACAGAGTGTGACTCAAACCCAGAACATAAAATACAGACATTAACACATCTCTCAAAAATTAAAGAAAACTTGTATGAATCTCTAAAGAAGGCACAAATAAATTGATGCTAACAGTGAGAATCATTTTTGTCTTGCAACTGTTGATTGCATTGGACTTGTTTCTTACTGAAAATGTTTTCTGACTAGGCAATTGTTAATCATAACTTAGCTTCTTTTGTATGTGTGAAATATTTGCTATATATGCAAAAAGAAATTGTGTGAAAAGGATCCACAATCACATGAAGTACAGTGAAATTCATATCAAGGCCCACAGTGAAAATAATTATGTTCCTGAATTTGGGCAGTAAGAAGGATGGCAAAGAACTCAGATGTCATTCTATTTTGCATGAAATACATAAAAGAGGAAAGGAAAAGGAAAAGAGGAAAGAGTAAGGGAATCTGGGGCACAGGTTATCTTTTCTTCTCTCCTTCCACTTTCAGGCAGTGCCATTGGCAGAAACAGATGCACTCAGCCTGTTAATACATGGCTCTGTGGCTGGTGTCAGTGCCACAATTCTGTTTTTTTTTGAGAATGGGATGGCCTACACAACACCAGGCCTGCTGGTGTCATGCGGGGTTCATCTTTCTCAAAGGGGAAGAGGGTCTTTGCTCACAACTTAGCGGGGCTCATTGACCGAGATTTCAAATAGACTTGATGGGGGAGGGTGTTATAATCAAGCTTGCCCGTGACAATCAGAGGGACGACACACCAAGGTTAGAAGGATGGGGTGCTAGTGAGAGCCCTCAGCCTGTTGCTTCAAGATGTGCTGAGTACACTGCAGCACACTAGAAGTCTTACAGAGACGAGCCAGGGGGTCCTGAGGCAACAGGGGCCAACCGGAAAACACGGGTAAAACACCTCAAAGGAAGGCCACCTGGAGAACAGCACACAGGGATTACAGCCACTCCAGCCAGTAAGTCAGCTTCAACAGGGACCCAGCTTAAGTGCTTCTATGCGTTGCCCTCTATGTTAATGACCAGCTGGAGTGCATGGAGCTCCACCTGGGGGATGGATGAAGAGCTGAGGGAGAGCTTATGGGTCAGGATGAAAGGGAGGACAGAGGCAGGTAACATTACATTGGGTGTCTGCTATAGGCCACCTGACTAGGATGGTCGCATGGATGATGTCCTCTACAAACAGATAGGGGTGGCACCACGTTCACAGGCCCTGGTCCTCATGGGAGACTCTAACTACCCTGATTTCTGTTGGAGGGACAACACAGTGGGGCGCAAGCAATCCAGGAGGTTCTTGGAATGCATCAATGACAACTTCCTTCTTCAAGTGGTAGAGGAGCCAACAAGGACTGGAGCTATGCTGGACCTCGTCCTTACCAACAAGGAGGGACTAGTGGGGAATGTCAAGCTCAAGGGCAGCCTTGGCTGCAGTGATCATGAAATGGTAGAGTTCAAGATCCTTAGGGCAGCAAGGACAGTGCGCAGCAAGCTCATTACCCTGGACTTCTGGAGAGCAAACTTTGCCCTCTTGAGGGATCTGCTTGGTAGAGTTTCATGGGATAAAACACTGGAGGGGAGAGGTGCCCAAGGAAGCTGGTTAGTAGTCAAGGTTCACCTCAAGCTCAGGAGCCAACAAAGAAGAAGTCAAGCAAAAAAACCAGGAGGTCTGCATGGATGAACAAGGAGCTCCTGGAAACACTCAAAAGCAAAAAGGAGGCCTACAGAGGGTGGAAACAAGGACAGGTAGACAGGGAGAAATACAGAGAAACTGTCTGAGCAGCCAGAGACCAGGTTAGGCAAGCTAAAGACCAGATAGAATTAAATCTGGCCGGGGACAACAAGGGCAGCATGAAAAACTTCTCTAAGTATGTCAGTGAACAAATGAAGACTAGGGAAGATGTGGGCCCTCTCTAGAAGGAAAATGGAGACCTGGTCACCCAGGATATGGAGAAGTCTGAGGTACCCAATGACTTTTTTGCCCAAGTCTTCACCGGCAAGGGCTCTAACCTCACCACAAAAGTCACAGAAGGCAAAGGCAGGGACTGGGAGAATGAAGAACTGCCCTCTGTTGGTGAAGATCAAATATGAGACCATCTAAGCAACCTGAAGGTACACAAATCCATAGGACTTGATGAAATCCATCCACAGGTCCTTGAGGGAACTGGCAGATGAAGTTGCTAAGCCACTTTCCATTATATTTGAAAAGTCACGGCAGTCTGGTGAAGTTGCCACTGACTGGAAAAGGGGAAACGTAACCCCCATTTTCAAAAAGGGAAATAAGGAAGACCCGGGAAACTACAGGCCAGTCATTCTCATCTCTGTGCTTGGCAAGATCATGGAGCAGATTCTCGTGGAAGCTCTGCTAAGGCACATGGAAAATAAGGAGGTTATCAGCGACAGTCTGCATGGCTTCACCAAAGACAAATCATGCCTGACAAATCTGGTGACCTTCTATGACAGGGTTACAGCATTGGTGGATAAGGGGAGAGCAACAGCCATCATCTACCTGGACTTATGCAAAGCATTTGACACTGTCTCACACAACATCCTTGTCTCTGAATTGGAGAGACATAGATTTAATGGATGGACCACCCAGTGGATAAGGAACTGGCTGGATGGTCACACTCAAAGAGTTGCAGTCAATGACTTGATATCCAAGTGGAAACCAGTGATGAGTGTTGTTCCTCAGGGGTTGGTTCTGGGACCAGTGCTGTTTAAGACCTTTTCGGTGACATGGACAGTAGGACTGAGTGCACCCTCAGCAAGTTTGCCAATGACACCAAGCTGTATGGAGTGGTCAACATGCTGGAGGGAAGGGGTGCCATCCAGAGGGACCTGGACAGGCTGGAGAGGTGGGCCCATGCAAACCTCATGAAGTTCAACAAGGCCAAGTACAAGATCCTGCACCTGGGTCGTGGGAATCCCAAGCACAAATGCAGGCTGGGAGGAGAATGGCCTGAGAACAGCCCTGAAGAGAAGAACTTGGGGGTGTTGGTTGATGAGAAGCTCAACATGAGCCAGTAATGTGTGCCTCCAGCCAAGAAGGCCAACTGCATCCTGGGTCACATCAAAAGAAGGGTGGCCAGCAGGCTGAAGGTGGTGATTCTGACCCTCTACTCCACTCTTGTGAGACATCACCAGGAGTACTATGTCCAGCTCTGGAGTCCCCAACATAAGGATGACATGGACCTGTTGGAGCGAGTCCAGAAGAGGGCCACGATCTTCGAGCTGGAGCACCTCTCCTATGAAGACAGGCTGAGAGAGTTGGGGTTGTTCAGCCTGGAGAAGAGAAAGCTCTGGGGACACCTGATAGCAGCCTTCCAGTGTCTGAAGAAGGCCTTCAAGAAAGCTGGAGAGGGACTTTTTACAAGGGCATGTAGTGATAGGATGAGAGGTAATGGCTTCAAACTGGAAGAGGGGAGATTTAGATTAGGTATTAGGATGAAATTTTTCACTCTGAGGGTGGTGAGGCACTGGAACAGGTTGCCCAGAGAAGTTGTAGATGTCCCATCCCTGGAGGTGTTCAAGACCAGGCTGGATGGGGCTTTGAGAAACCTGGTCTAGTGGGAGGTGTTCCTGTCCATGGCAGGGGGGTTGAAACTCAATAATCTTTAAGGTCCCTTCTAACCTAAACCATTCTATGATTCCATGAGTCTATGAAAAGAAAGCAAAAGTCCTAACCATTTTTTTTTTTTTTTTACACAAATACAGGATACAGACTACAGGGAACCACAGTAAAATGTAGTTTGGGTGGCTGAAAGGCCTCAGTTCTTCAAGGTCAGCTCTGATAGGTTAGGAGACCACTGATACTGTAAAAATGTGTAAAAGTATGTGAAGAATGGTGAACTGGAAGATATAAACAACACAGGGAAAGTGGAGGAATGTCTCAGAAGAACCCAAAAACTCTCAAGGGAAGCATTCAGTTTACGCATCTATCCATTTTATTGTACCTACTCATCTCCTCACAAAATAAATAGGAGTATGCGTGTGGTAGAAATGTCAAGGTACCCTGGGATAGTATGGGTGTTCTTGATTTTTTCAATTGATGTAACGTTCACTCTGGTACGTACTTCTACATCAGCTATCACAGTATCCTTAAAACATTTCAGGCTATTCAGATCAGAATATACAATACAGTTTTTCATGGAATAGAAACTAGTTCATAGAGTTATTTATAGAATAAGGTATCTCCTAAGAAAAGCACCCACTACTTCAAAATTAGATAACCCAAGATTAGATGTAGATTGGTATTAAAGCTATTGATTAGATTTATCATTGCTCAGTACTTCATGACTCAAAAGGCAACACCCTGTTCCTTACATCTTTTTCTCTTTCATATTCCCTTTTTTCCTCTTGTCCCCAACCCTCGCAAGTGTGGGGTTTTTTTTGAAGTACCTAGTCTCAGCTGTATATGATAATCTGCTCTAGGACCCTTTGTGAGATACTATCTACAAAGAGTTCAGGTGTTTAGGTATTTCTTTGCCACCATGAATTTTGTTTACCCTGCATTTATGAGGTATAACTCACAATGCCAAAACATGCAGGAGTGTCTGTTAATTTCTTGCTGATCCTGTTTTATGTGCAGGAGAAGAAAAGGTTGCTGACAGTTTTAGGTTTTTTATTCATTACATCGGGAAGCACACACTGCAATACAGAGCCTAGAGCTGGAATTCCAGTCTCCTTTTGGGGGAGAGGGCATAGGGAACAGAAACACACTCAGAACCAAATGAACGTGAAAAAAGGAAAAGGGGTTGGGGAAGCTTAAGCATGTCTTGGTCTATGTGAAGATTTCAAGTCTTTTATTAGGAGTTGGTCCTACAAAGTGAGTAATGCTGTCATTTCTCAATGAAATGCTGTGAAATGTCGGTTGATTTGGAATGCATTTTAAAATCATATAGCTGCTACAAATCCTGAAATGGGTGTCTGAATCAAATTTTTGAGAATTTGTACTTGGGGGTACCAGTGATGTTCTGTTTAGGATGCAGCAACTTCTAAGACAAAAAGGGCAGTGGTCTAATTTCATCACACCAGATGTCAATGCAGGGTGCACACTGGTACGTTGCCAGTGTTGCTGTGTCCTGTTGGAGGGCCTCTGCATACGGGTTTGCCCACGATGGTACAGGAAGACTTGAGGAGCAGTGGAGCATTGTGCGTGGCCCATGTCCTACCCAACACGGATCTAGGACTCCCCTGGATCTGAACTATTTCCGATTGCCAATAGCTCATATTGCAGATGTACAGCACCTGTGAACAAATTCATTTCATTTTCCTGTTTGCTTGTGCAAAAATTACTTTAAACACTTTAAATCAGTACCCAAGCAGGTATCCTTTCCCTTTCAAATAAATAGGGCTGTTTACTCAGGTCAGTTTGTAAGACCACACTACAGAACAGTACGTGGTGAAAAATGCCAGATACGACATCAAAAATGTTTATGAGTGAAACTGTGAGAGTGTAACAAGCACCAAGTACTCATGGGGCATTGAAGTTTCTGTTTTACACCTATTCCAGACTACTGCTAGTTCTTGCCTTCTGTAAGACTTGTGTTCATTAAAGTATAAAAGCAACCGGTACTTAGCACTTCTATGAAGCCTGCTCATAATTTGCTGGGTCTGTAGGAGTCGCCTTATGCTGTGCTGCAGGACCAGACCTATCTGAATTGTACCTATTAATTATGCTGGGAGGTACATAAAGCTAAGTTAGCAGATTTTATCCACCATGAACTCCTTACAGCAGGGTACTATTGACTTCAGGGGGATATTTTTAGATAATCTACGTCCTCACACCAACATGGTAAAAGGTTGCTGCAGTGGATACTGACTAAATCTGTTTCCAGAAATGAGCAGATGATATAATTTTTAGAAACACAGAGTAAATATTATTTTCTAGTCCAACTAAGGTAAAGCTCTGGTTTCATTAGCTGGAAAAAAAAACAGAACAGATGCTGTTTTTTTTCTACTGAAAAGCTAAGTGAGCTTTACAGCAGTTAGCTAGAAGCAAGGAGCTGGCTCCAGAAGCACATTAGGAGTGCAGCAGTGTACACACTGTAGCAGGGTTGTCCATATTTTACTGATCATCTTCTTTACGTGGTCTCATGTAGAGCAAGTAAGATGCTGCTGCAAAGAACTTACTCTAAAACCTTCCTCTCTAGCATGCATGCAAAACGATAGCAGCTGGACAGCTATTCACAATCCCCCAGGGATGATCCATAGCCCCAGGCAATTGCCCTAATTTTGCAAGCTGAAATCTGGCAACAGAGCAGGCTGCTGCTGCTAAAATAATTACTGGGGCTGAATAGAGAAGATGCATTTCCAAGCCAAACCATTTGGACCTGTTAACACTTGAAGAGAAAACCCAAACAGACATTTAACATTGATTTTAAAATTGTTTTGTAGTTCATTTAAAATGCATATGTTTGTTAAGTTATTTATGTGTTGCAGACAAGAACTGAATCCTTGCAAACACTTGAGCCTTTTGTGTTCAGAATTAATGCTTTTTAGAAAACAATCAAAGGCCCTTCCTCCCAGGTGATTGATTTACGCAAATGGCTTCCTGTGCCTTGAACTTTAGTGGAGTAGAAGATGATCATTAGAGATTGCCTACGTAGTTTAAACTACCAGATTAGACCTTCAGCAAGTGCTAAGTAACAGATTAGAATTCAGTTGTTGGTATGAGAAATCAAGGCTTTGTAAAAACACAGTTCGTATCGATGTGAAATAACATTGTGTTTGCCTATAATATACGAACCATCCTGCGTAACTGACAATTGTTGGAGGCAATGTGAAAGGTCTACTACAATGACACTACTTTATAAACAATGGGTATTATACAAACATGGGTAGGTTTTTAGGTAGTGGTTCCAAATTTTTTTTTTTGCTATATTGTGCTCTACGTACATTCTTTGCATGATGTGGGAAAGGGGGACTGCTGTTTTTTACATATGTTTATTAATTCATCTTTGGCCAGCCATGGCAGTTGTACGAAAACAACAGGAGGCGACGGTAGCAACGAGGGAGCTGTGCAGCTCTCATACATCACAAGTGACACGCAGGGGAAGAAAAATGTTACTGTCTACTGGATGGGAGGGCTCTGCCTGTACCCACTTTCTTATCCCACTGTGGAAGGGATAGCACTTCCCCCAGTTACACCTTCCTACACACCTTCTGGAGTTTGGCATTAGAGGCTTTAAAGGGCTCATCATGCTATCCTGTTTTCCAGTTCCTTTCTCTAGTTTAAGTGATAGCCTGTGCTTTTAGTCTAATCCACCGTTCACCACATGCTGACCACTACAGAATGGCAGCTACATGAAAAAAAAAAAAAACCACTAGGAAAATTCCTGTTACTGGTTTCTGCTTTCCTCACCCTTCTCCACTTAAAAATAAATATAATTGTGATATTAAATGTAGTGGAGCCTGCACTCAGTTAGTGCCAAGATGTTCTTGCTTTTCATAGTTTACCTTGCAGGACATAAGTAGTCCTTGTTGATATAGTTGTACCCTACATCAAAGTTACACCATCATAGGCAGTAAACTCCATTCATCATCTTGACTTAACCCTGTGTTGCACTCTACCTCCTTCTGTGTCAAAAGCATACTTTATGTATGGAGGCTTGCCTACAAAGGCAATTGATTTTTATCGCAATACCCAGAGATCTAAACCGTGATTTACGGCTTTCAAGGGCATGCAGCCCATGAAAACCCCAGTCTAGCCTTTGCTCTGAACTTAGAAAGAAAGAAAGATTTTTTTTTTTTTTTTTTGCATTCTGTGTAAGTCCTTCCTTCAGCTGGAGCTCTGACTTTCACAAAGGGATGTTTGGACATAATGTCATGGAATCATAGAATAATTTACATTGGAAAAGACACTTAAAATCAAGTCCAACCGTTAACCTAACACTGCCAAAACCACCACTAGACCATGTCCCTCAACACCAAATCTACATGTCTTTTAATACTTCCAGGGATGGAGACTCAATCACTTCCCCGGGCAGCCTTTGCTGTGCTTGATAACCCTTTCAGTGAAGACATTTTTCCTAATAGTCGATCTAAACCTCCCCTGGAACAATTTCCTCTTGTTCTATCGCTTGTTACTTGGGAGAAGAGACTAACCCCCACCTCCCCTTCTATGCTATACAGTAAACACCATGACATCACTATCACCATGCAATTACTTCAAATACAAAAAAGATATTTTCAGAGCTACCTTGTCTGGATATGCCTGGTAAATAAGCTCAGTAGGACAACAGTCTGGTATTTTTTTTTCTTGTATGGCTCACAAAATTAAATCGGAGATGAGGAAAAAAAGGAGAGTGGTGGGCAACGCCAAACTACAGTTCAGCACTTAAATTAAATGAAGTTAAAGAACTAAAAACAAGTAAGAAAGGCTTATCTACTTATTAGCATTTGCCTATTTTGTACAAGAAGTCATGGGCCTGGAAAAAATAGCGCAGAAGATGTCAAGATTAATGTGCAAATACCTCAAATATGCTTTTCAGTTCTTTATGTTGAGGGTTGCAATTATTCAAGAATGTAATTGCCCACTGTAATTCCCCTATTGGCAATTAACGAAGTTCTGTGTCAACAGTTTCAAATCTTGCTTAGATATCCCCTGAGATGAAGCATGCAGGTACCAGCCCTGTATGTATGTTAGGTTTATTTTAATTTTCTGACAAGGCATTAGCAAATATATAACAGATCAGTTTCAAGGATGTGAGTGTTTTTCATCACTAAAAATTTAAGCCACAGTAGGACTACTGCTTTTTTTTTTTTTTTTATTTCCTAATCAGAAAACAGAGTAAGCAATACAGCTGTACAGAGAATTTTTATATACTCTAGACAACCTTACCCAGTTCTTCTAACTAATCTGTTGCAGAACATGGAATCTGAAAACAAAGCAATTACCAATATTCAGAGATCTTGCACAAGAGCCAAACAATCACTTATTTACACTTATTATTTCTGGCACTAGTTTCCCCACTATCTTAAGAATCAGAAAATCCAAGTGGAACATATCCAAAATTGAAACTATGTTCATCTCACCCAGGGATGGATCTGTCTCCACAACAGCAGCCTGCCTGACAGCTGCTGGGAGGTTTTGGTAAATCTTCCCCAGGAACTTAGAAAGAAGTCCCTTGTTTAGATATCACTTTCGTATATAGCTGAAAGTTGAATTAATTAAACTTCACAGAGGAAATTGTAAAAGAAGAAAAATACTAAATGCAGATTAATAACAAAAAAGAATGAAAGGAAAAAAAAAATATAGATGCTCATCCAGGAGCTTCTTCATCCCTTCATTCTACTGTCAGAAGGGATTAAGACCTGAAAGCCAGGTAGCCATTTGAATGAAGTAATGCCATCTTATAAAAACTCACACTAAATTAATAGGTTTGTTCTATTTCCACAGCTTACCTAGCAGGTAAGACAATTCCTTACAGAAAAATGCTGTGCATGTTTTTACTGGTGCAAATCAAGATTCGCCATCAAAAAAACATGGCTCTGTATGCATACACAACGTCTGCAGCAAAACCCTTAGTATCTTGGGAGTTCAGGAGAAGGGGAGGTGTCTTCTGCTTGATCTGCGCTGTCTGTAGCAAGACAACAACGTGAACGAATGCTGCGGAGGTGTTCTGCATCCCTCACAACTCAGCAAGGCAAGAGAATGTAAAATCTGTCCTCAAGAGTGGCAGCTGTTCTAGTGTTCACAGGCTTGCGAGATCAAATATTTTTACTGTAGTAGCTGATAACTGATTGACAAACAGACATCTATCCACAGCGAGAGAATTAATAATGATGTGAATTGAAAACACATTAGAAAATAGAAGTTTCTTGATTCCAACAGCTCTCTGTCAGGCATGTGAAATGTTACTGCAAGTGTTTCTTATTTGAAACAACAAAAAGGGATTTGGATTAATTTGCCCTTTTTCAAATAATATGGTGATTGTATTTTCCATTTAGCTACAGCTGGCAAAATATGTTGGAACTTACTACAACAGCCAAATGAGTTTTTTCCTGGACTTAAAAATTAGCCTAATTAATTTTGATCATATTTTTAATCATCCAAAATGATCATTCCAAATAAAAACATACTTGCCTGTGAAAGTTCGGCGTTAGAAAATTAGAAATTATTGAGATGGCGAAGCTAAAGTCCATGTTGCTAACAGAAATGCCAGCAGTTTTCTAACAGGTTCAATGAGTTCCAAAATAATGAAATGGCATTTATAAATCTGTATAATTAATTAATTAGTAAGTTATCCAGTCTCAATTTTAAAATGACCTATTCTATCAACCCTAACAGGCATAAGAGATGAAAAGGTAAAGCCCAAATTTGTCACAGGTGTAAAAGGAATGCTACCACTGAAATTACTTCCAAACCTTCAAAGTCAACATTTATTCAGCTGACTTTGACTTAGATTTCAGTATTAAAGCATGACAGCACCTTACAAACAGCAGAGACCTTAACCTTGCACAATCGTACTCAAGCAAAGTAAAAGAAACTAAATGATCTGCCAAAGTCAGAACAGAAGAAATCAGATAGGTCAGCAGCAGCACCCTGTCATCCTAAATCACGCCCTGGTATCTGCAATAAAAGGAAAGGAAACACCTTTCCTTATTTTATTAGACAAAACCCTCTTTTTTCCTGATAGGTTATTTATACTAGCAGTAACTTCCAAGGGCTGCAATATCAACTTCATTTCCAAAACCACAGAGGGTATAAAAATATGATTTTATTTTATTCAAGTCCTCAGAGTCTAGTGTGAAGCTGAATGATGGAATTCGGATTAATTTTTGTTCCAACTTTCTGCCCTGATGCCTGCAGTCTTCCAGTGAAAAAACTTAAAGAGAGGAAAAAAAAGAAAAAATACTTGGTGAAGTATTGGTATTTCATGTGAGAAAACGACACAAAAAATAATCATCTTACAAAGAGGTAGCACTCAGGGATATGCTATAAAATAGTCTTCTTAAACATCAGCCATGAGATTTTGTTTACAACAGGCTTCCTCCCTAGTGCTGCACAATCTGTTTGAAATACTATAAAAGCTGAAGTTCTTTTGATAAGTGGATAATTCATGGAATAGATTAAGGCTCTCCTAAGAGGCCAAAAATTCCTTTAAATAACAAAGACATGTTTTTGTTAAAAATAGAGTTATTTTTTTAAGGGGATCTCTCCAAAGGGCTAGCCACATCTTTTGAATATTTTTGCAATAGTGTGACAGGAGAGAGCTGATAATGAATGAACATGAATACAGCCAATATATTTATGACTGCTTTAGAAAAGGCTATGGATATTTCCCATACTGGACTCACCTTATCTAGTTTGCTCATGAGCTGTGATTTCCTGGCTATTCTTCCCCGGACAAAGATTTCTAACCAGGCAGAAGTAATCATTATTACGGTAAACATGGTGAAAGTAGAAAACACAGTAAACAGTTGCTGATGAATTTGTTATATAATTGCAGTCGCTTTCTTTTGAGTGAAAAAACTCCTCAACCAAGGAAATCCCTAACTTTTATGGTACAGAAGCTCTTTTGGAAGTGGTCTTAACCATGTCACAGCCTTCATTTAAACACCCAGTTCTCCCATTTTTCATGTGGAAATTCACACAGTGTAAAGGAAAAGTGGAAATAAAACATTAGCAGTGACACCACAACATACCCACTTCTTGCTCACTTGACCTAATTCCAAACACTGGAGAATTAGAAGGGATCAGCTACATTAGCAAGGCTGACTGTCATGCTGCTGTAAGGCCCAGGAAGGTTCCCTTTCTTTTTCAGTCCTCTCTCTCGTGTAACTTGCTTGCACCCTGACAGACTTCATTGCAAAAGGTCTTACTCCTTTAGTACCTGCTGGAAACAAAACCAGAAGAAATCCAGGAGCACAGCTTGTCAAACAGAAGCAAAAGCAGTTGGCACACACTCTGAACATTACAGGCTCTACAGTCCATGAAAGAAAGGATAAAAGCTTCTTACATGAGTGGAGGGGTATGACTAAACCAAGAATAAAAGGAAAAAAACCCTGTGTGGGTATGTGTTCTGGTCTTTCCCTATGAAGTCTTAAGAAACCATTTCTACAGAATTTCTTGGCTTCTCTTGTCCCAGGTCACAGACTATTATTCTGATGTTGTCTGGAAGATGAGCCCAGACTACCAGAATTTTGGAAAAGCCTTCATCTCAATTATTACTCCTTAAATTTGAGCATAACTTTTAACTGCAGAAGTTAATTTCTCAGTGCTTTTGGCCTGGGACCTAATCAATCCATCCTACATGTGTCCCTTTTTTCAAATCCTAAAGAAATGAGAATGTCATGAAGATGCAGGTGAAAGCTGAAGTTTTAAAAATAAAAAGCATTGATTTCCTAATTCTTGCTTCTTGTGTTTTCCAGGACAAACTTTATTCCCACATTCCTGCTGCCTTTGTTTGCAGATGAAATGGGGACTGCAGAGCAACGCTGAAAGTTATAGCGAAGAACAACTTCAAACAAATCCTTTCACAAAAATTTCTATTATAGAAATAATTTCTCCTGTAGTTAAAAGTAGTTATTCCAAGGGTTAGATTTTGCCACCGTCATATTCGGTATTCTATGAACAGAATTACTAAATTCCCCACTATGAATTAACTAAAACTGTGAAATGAATAAGAAATCACTTACTGTGAGGAAGTGGGGAAGCATCTAGTCCTATATTTGCCATGGTAATCTTGTGCTTTTGGATAGATGTTAAACCACACAGCAACAAGAATGTGGTTTTCTTTTTTCTTTGTTTCTGAAAAACTAATGTCATTAAATTGCAGCTAAGTTTTTTTTCAGGCTATTGCATTTAGTGCTGTGCTTCTTTAAATGCTGATTACAACAGACAGAACACATTTTACAGACAAGTCGGTTAAGGAAGCACTTGTCTGTCATGTGAGAACACTAGGCATCCTATTTGAACAAACCTTCCACATGGAAGGAAACTGGAGTTCAGGAATCATCATTTGAAGTCTGGGAAATGTTTTCAGCACAGTTCACTGCTGTGAGGACAGAGGTAGGACCAGGGGCCACCATTCTCCCAGAAGTCAGGGAAGAAAGCCATTAATCTGAACACAGCTAATGGGATGCTGTCCGTCCACACTGCTCTGCAGCCTTCTATCCCCTGGCTCAGGTGGGACATCTGCACAGCAGAAATCCATCCTGACCTCTGCACCATTATGTGCTGATGGGAAAATCCACTACAAGTAATAAGTATGCCTTAAGAAAAAACAGTTTCTAGTAGCTCCTACAAGAGTCTGTCCACACTATTTGGCCTGTCCTCACAGCTCACTGCTGCTGGAGTATCTTCTGGGTGGTTTCTGTATAAAGGAGCTTCTGTGGTACAAAATGCTCTGTGACTCTTCTTCACCAAGCACCTTCCTTTGCTTATTTACCACATTGATTTTTTAGCACTTCACCAATCCCTTTCCCATGCTGGGGTTTGGTTTTGTGGAGGGGTTTTACTTTGGTTGGGTTTTTTTAGTGTTTTCTTGCTGAAAGTCTGTTTCTGGATGTACAGCAGAGTTAATGAAAGTACTGCTAAAACCCACAGGAGGTGAAGATCCCCTACACCTCTGTCCTGCCAGCCAAACCGTGTTCGTCTGCTTTCCTCTGGAGGGGAAGAGTGTGGCAATAAAGAGAAAAGAGGTTCTGACTACAGAGGAAATAAAAAACTGGCAGACGAAGTCTGAAGGTTAGGAGCTACCAATGATAGATTCATCCTGAGACACGGGAAGCATCATGTGAGCCATATTACTGGAGTGGCAAGTGCCTCCACCCATAATAAAAGTGATATTTTGCTCCTTCGTTAACATTATTTTGCTCAACATATCTTGTGTATCAAACCAATGGTCAAAAAGATAAACATATTTACAGTTCTGCATGTTACTAACATTGTGGTTTCTGAAACAGTCTCTCACTGTCTAAGAGTCCATGAGAAGGTTTACTACGGATATGCTTTGAAATTCTGAGGTTTATTATTTTAAAACACTGCTACTATATTCAAACAATTTTATCAGTGCTGTTCAACTGATTACAGTTATACTGATGAGCTGCAAAGCTACTGAACTCTCAGACAGAACTTCGCAAATACAGGAACTAATTTTCCAGAAGAGAAAAATATTTGAACATGTGGATAATCAGAAACATTGAATGCTAACCTAACCTGTCTGACTTCAGTGCAAGGACAATTAGGCCACAGAGAATGCTTTGGACAACTCCCCTGAAGTACACTGTATATATTCATGACACTAAAACCCAAAGCACTTAAACACAAAAGAAGTGCAAACACAGAGAAATAAAATTTCATTCACAGCTTCACACTGTGGTTTTTATTATTGTGCAAATTTCTTCATACCCTTTGGCATGAAGGATGTAAATGTGCACTATTCATTATAAATTCCCCCAGGAAATCACTGACCAGACTACGTTTCTGATCTGAATGAAGACACCTCTGAGAAAGTCCACTTTTTTATGTTAGGATGAGGAGGAGACAGGCAGCAGGAGAGTGCCATCATCAACAGAAACACATAGCAAATAGACTTGTTCTTCCCTCCTCCTCTTGCTCATGTCCTCCCCTCCTCCTGCAGCGGTCAGGCCACCAGCTCCAAACCCAGACTTCTTTCTCATCACCAGGAAATATCAGCTGCAGTTTACGGTTTAGGTTACCAGGAACTTCTGTCACAGTGATACTCCTGGACACGGGCTGCAGAAGGATAAGTATGGATGTGGAGATGAATTACTGCAAATTGTGGCCTAGTCTTGCAAGGGCTGCAGCAGAAGCACCTGAAGACACTACGGCATTGTATATGCAGTTCCTGTGAATGAATGAATGATGGGTTTTCATTCCTTCAGAGACACTCCTGAGGACAGGACAATTCTTGCATCCTTCCAGCTTTCCCGTGTGCTCAAACCACATGTGCTCCACTTGGGGGCCAGGAGTGGCCAGGTCTCTTTTACATAAGCCCCCCTAGATTCAGGATGGTTTCTGGTCTGAGTTGTCTCCCCTTTCCGAGGCAGAATATGGGGAAAGGCAGGTAGTGCGGTAGCTCCTGGTCCAGCACAGCTGTGAGGTGATGAAGAAGAGGAGGGAAGGTGCAGCAAGGCAGTGCCACAGCAAACAGCTGCCTATGAGAAACCCAGAAGGGGGTTGCTGCAGCTGAGTGGGTGGTCCCCCCTCAATGGCAGCTTTGGACTGAGAGTCCCCCACTTCTGGTGTGTTGCTTCACCACCAAAACTAGCAGCTTGGACTTCTCTGTGCATGCACAGCCTCCTGCAACTGGGTTCCCAGCCTTGTCTACAGGAGCTGGCTTTGAAAGTAACTTGCGGGATACCAACATCTGTTTTTTCCCCTTCTCTCTATATACGCGTTTTATATGTATAGATTTTAACCTGGGGAAATCTTCTGTGCCCTTTTACACTGCGCCAGGTGTGGTGGAGCCACAGCCACAGGCTGGTGAGGCAGAGAGCAGAGGAGCTCCTGGCAGACACTGCCTGGGGTAGAGAATGTTAGTACTGCAAGCTGCTTCTCTTCTTCATGTGCAACAGCTTGCTGAGCTGGGGCGGATGTGCTGGGATGTATGTTTGGAGAAGGCAGAGGGGTGGGCTGTGAGGACTGCTCAGGAAGGACAGAGCGCAGCCATGGAGGGGAACACAGGGCATTTGAGGGCCATGCAGTGCAGTCTGCTTGCAGTGCACAGGGTGCAAGCGCTATAGGGAGGCGACATTTGTCCTGTTGCCACCCCATGGCAAGGCGGTCAGAGCCCAAAGCTGCCTTAAAGCCTCTGAGCTAGCAGTTGTGGTTGCCCAAGACAGGGATGGGCTGATGCCAGCAAGGGAAAGACAGGCAGGGCTGTCTGAAACAGGGGGATCAGGGCTAGACATCCTGTAGGTACCACTGAGAGCATCACATTTCCTGGGAGAGCATGAGTTTCTCTCTCCGCATAAAGCAAAGTAATCACATAGCTGCTCTGATTTATGCCAAGATACTTGCATTCCTACAGATTCCTCCCAACAGCTGGAAACAACCAGCACCATGATGCATGTCAGTGAGTACAAGGGTCATTACCTTCTGCTTTCATCAAGCAGTAAAATACTCACAAATGTTACATTCTGATTTACAAAAGTGAACTGGATTATTTTTTAAAAGCCATACCAGAGAAATTTTACATTAAAGCAACAACAGAAAACAGGCACTACACTTACCTAAAAGAGCTTTCAAAATGACATGCATCATTGGGCTTATGTATTATTATTGCTATTCATAATTAATGGAAATGTAGCATTTTTCACTAATGGAAAACAACCACTGCAAAGAGCACTTTGATCGCATTATATTTATTACCCATCTTAGGAACTAAAAATGCACTTAACCTGTAATTAAGGTTACACAATAAAAGCTTTGTAAATATTGCAGTTGGAAAGTGTCCTCTTAACATCACATACTACCATTAGACAGAAATATTTGCTCTAAGGAATGTCTCTTTGAAATTAAAAAAATTGTTTTTCTGAAAGAAAAAAAGGAAAAGAAAAACCTTAAATGCAGCACTGCCTTGTTGCTCCACAGCCTTTGCGCTTGGCAAGAACTGCATGCTTAATCAACACTGTGTGTGAGCAGTAATAAAAGAAAAAAAAATCTCTGGTGGTCTAAAACTTCTTTCTCTGTTGGGGATATGAAGAATAGAACCAAATGCAGGGAAAAAAAATCTGATGTGGAAAAACTGTTTGCTAAAGAAAAATCCAAACATTTTTTCCACGGAGCCACCCCACTGCATGGTAGTATACAGCAAAGTGGGTAAGGGTGCTGTATGAAGGGTTCTCACTCTTGATTTTGTCCAATTTCTGTTCACCTTTGTTCCCCTTGGCTGTAACACACTCACTTAATCCTGACTTTTGGGCTTTATGCAGAATAGATGGATGCCGGTATGTTATCGAATGCAGAGAGGATGTGTGCAAACGTCATGCTGTTTGCTCTCTGTGTCCTCTGCACAGGGCTGTGCCTGACCCCACAGGCACATAACTGCTATCCTGACAGTAGCACTAGACCAGACACCAGGGATGTCAGCCACCCCTCCCAGTTTTGTGTCATCAGCAAAGTTGCTGATGGCACACTCTATCCCTTCATCCAGGTCATTGATGAATATATTGAACAGGACTGGACCCAGTAATGACCCCCAGGGAACACCACTTGACTCTGCACCACTAACCACAACCCTCTGAGCTCTATCTGTCAGCCACTGTTCAATCCACCCCACTGTCCATTCATCTAACCTACACTTCCTAAGCTTGCCTGTGAGGATGATGTGGGAGACAGCGTCAAAAGCCTTGCTGAATTCAAGGTAGGCAACATCCACTGTCCTCCCCTCAACCACCCATCCAGTCACACCATCATAGAAGTCTCTCAGATTAGTCAAACATGACTTCCCCTTGGTGAATCCATGTTGACTACTTCTGATAACCCTCTTTTCTTCCAGTTGCTTGGAGATGATGCTCAGAATGAGCTGTTCCATGATCTTTCCAGGGATGGAGGTGAGGCTGACCAGCCTGTAGTTTCCCGGGTCATCCTTCTTGGCACAAGAATTCCACAAGAAGTGCTGTGTACTCCTACCTTGCTACTTACCTAAACAAGTGTTAAGAGTGTTTCTCATTTTGTAATATTTAGCAACACAGTTTGAGCTTAGAAAATCTTTATATTTCAGTTTTAAAAAGAGGAAAGAAGACAAAGTGACATAACAAACCTTAAGTTACTGGCAAGTTCTTTGCGTCATTTCAAAAAAACCTTCTCAAACTCAAGAGCAGTAAAATTTTCTTAGGAGTAATGAATATCAAAGCCTCAAATATTTGCTCAAATACAGCTTACAAAAATAGGCTCAAATATTTAATCACTGTACTCCAAACAATCTTCTAGTGATGGTTGATATTCCTTGTGTACGGAATTGTTTATAATTATAAATAAAAAACTAAAGAAATAATCATTTTTAAATTAATTTTTGCCCTTTTGTTTTTAGGGTTTTGGCCTGACATCCAAGTGGACTGATTTATTAAATAAGCCTTCAATTCATAAACAACCTGGAACAAGAGTTCAAAGGAAAACAACACCAACTGGAACATTTCTGGTGTGCTTTGGAGAATGCAGAGTACTGTATAGATGAGTTGCACATGTCACGTGATTATAGAAGCAATTCAATTCTTAGTAAGCTTGAGGGAGAGAGGAATTCTTCATGACAAAGCCATATCCTGATATTATGGAACAAGTAACAAGGAAGTGTTGGATGTCCTCTGGAAGCAGGACTTTGACGACATTAGCATTTCTCTTTAAATCACCCACTGTGAAAGCTGAGGACTTTGGCACTAGTCTAGGTAGATGCTCCTTTTAGCCTATCTAAATTTGCTCTAAGCAGAGTTAGCAGCTATTGTTGCAGGTTACTGATTCTACGTTACTATTTCTTACACTATTTTCTGGTAGAGCTTCACCACCAGACATCAGTGGTTGGGAGGGGAATACAGCCATGTTGCTGTAGCTGCAAGCAAGATTTTTTTTAATTATTTGAGGCCTTTGAAGTCTGGTAGTAAGACTGATTACAGGTTATAGGCTGCAGATCTCTCACAGCCACCATTTAGCACACTGTCTTTTGAAGTGTGCACCACTTTTTAATTGCAACAATTTGTGACTGAATCTACATTGACAGTTAAGGTCAGAATTGGTGGCATTAGAGGGCAGGATATCCCTTATGTCTTAGACACTGCATCTGTTCATGCTCATAACAGTTGTTTCTTCCACTCCTACAAGACAGTCTGTCTCTAGAAACTGCTCCTGGTGCTGTGTGACTTGCAAGGGATGCAGCAAGCCATGACAAAGACAGACAGCTCAGGGAATATGAGGCAGGACAGAAGATGCTGCAGCAGGAATTTGGGCAAATTTCGCCAGAAATTTCTGTGTTTCTTCCCATAACACTACTTCCAGCTAAACTCTTTTCTTTTCCCCTTGAGTGCAACCTCACCTTTTAATACAGCACATATCATATAGCAGATTTAGTTGTTTGTTAAAAAAGTAACAACAAAACCCCCACATTAGCTCCATTTCAGGCATCCTTGCTAGGTGTCAGCATATATCCTGCTCTCCAGCCTGTACATTTATTGAAAAAATTATTGCAGGCAAAATTATTGAAAAATAACGGCAGACAAATAGGGTGTCCCTCTTTTGCCCTTCTTCGCAAAGCTCTGCCCATGTAGAAATGTTATGAAAATTAAAAATTAAAAAAAAGGTGGGTTTACATTCAAGTTTTTTTTTTTTTAAGTACTTTTAAGAAGTCAGCCTTGAAATATCTCAACTAAATCCAAACTGGCTTCAGCTGGTGTGCCTTAAGCTCTTCCTTTCCCTAGTTGCCAATCTGGTTGCCAAATCTTGTTCTCATTGCTATCCTTCTTTTGCCTCAACAGGGAGGTATTCTCCACTGAGCAAAAATACAGAATAAAGAGGTGATATTTTAGTAAAATTATCGGCTAAGGATTAAACCAAAAATTTCTGCTAGTCACTGTCTGCCATAGTTGTCAGAATTGACCACAGAAGCCAGCCTCTCAGTTTGTCTTCTGTCCTACTGCTACCCATGTAATGTTAACAATCCTGCAGCATGACGAGGCAAAATTCAAACTCTTTAGAGATTAATCACAGATCATATCATACGAACAGTCACTCTGGCTCCAGTTTAATCTAAGTATTTGTCTAATATCTTTATTTTAAAATCCCCAGTGGATATGAGGGCTCCATAGTGCTGTGCACAAAAGTAGGACCTGCTAAAAAACTTTTTATTTCTACAAGAAAGAGCACTGAAAAGTAGTAAAGGGACATGTAGATGTAGTGACCTGATCTAAAGCTTTACAGCATGTCAGAAGATCGATGTCAGGATGCAATTTTTTTTCACTCACCATTTTCAGTCCAATCTGCACATGAGGCCATATCTCTGGATTGAATGATATAGACAACGTAGATAAAGTCCTTTGCAGGAAGAAAAAAAAAAAAAAGAAAAAATGGGAATAATTTAGCCCACCTATATTATAAAAAGAATAGAATTCCAACTGATCACTCTGCAAGTATCATATTCCGGGTTTTAATGTATTATTATTATAGAAAAACAAGGGCCTGTTTCATCCATAAAACTGCAGGGAATTTAAAATTTGCATTTCACACCATTTTAAAAAATTACCTGAATAATATTCGTTTAAAGAGCAGACTGCAAATGAGCATCATTAAATGTTTTCTGAGAAGAACAGAAACCTGGATGACATAACAAATGTAATTGCACTTCAAGCTAATTAACTGAGAATTTTAGTCAAAATTAATTAGCATCCTATTGGGCAAACAACTTTAGATAAAGCATGGCTATAAAAACAGATTTTAATGTTAGTGAACAGAGAGGATTTTTAATGCACTGCACTGTCAATAGTGGTCTGCCCCTGAAGACAAAAGTTTTGCTAGGTTATCCCATATTCACAAAACTTGGAGTGTAATACGATTTTTTTTTGGTCCTTTTTGCAACAACTAAAGGGAAAAAAAAAATCGATGGGGACTGTTAGTCCTTAGCTCTAATATGTAGTTTAATTATTGAGTTCTTTCAGTTCACATTTTATTGCAAGACTTCTTTTTGGCATGAGTATCCAGTCCACTATGGTAGGTCCAGTAAGCTAAGTTGCAGAGCAGGACAAGTCATAAGATAATAGTAGGGAATGCAAACACCTTTGATTTTGACTTGGTCTTCATCTGTTCTCATCTCTTGACCTTCAGTGCCCTTCTAGTTTCACCTGGTTACTCTACGACTCTGTCATAAAGATGAATCTCATAAAAGCCATCATCTGGGGCTATCAGTCTGCCATTCTAAACAGTGCAAAAGCAGTCTTTTGACATGACTCCAAGGCTCATTTTGCATGTATTATTCGGAAGAGTCAGACACACGGTGTAAAAATGACACTGTGACAATTCCAGATTATTTGTCACCTGGTAAGGATCCCACATGGGTAGGTGGTATATTTTGGTATATTTTGATATTTTTTTAAAGAAAAAAAAGAAAATTTAATTTGCTTGGACATGAAGAAATATATAGAATAATATACAAAGAGAGGAAGTTTTGTTTATATCTGTAGCCTAGACGGTGGACTGTAAGTTACAACCCATGTTGTACCCAATATATTAAATGCAAACATACATTCTCTGCATTAAATTCTGTTGTATTCCTGAGTAGAAAGAGATATCCATATTGTAGTAACTCAGTGCAGCTGTAGGTGTTTTAAAACCTCCTACAGCCCCACATGGGGAAGCTCTGGTCTCCAGTGGGAATACCAGTGAAGACTTGGGGGAAAAAAGCCAAAGAAGAGTGAATTTCTGCAGGTTTGATTCCCAGTCCCAGTATCCATTAGCTACAGCCACCATTTGAAGGATGGGAACCCTACCACAAATATTTCCTTTATACAGATTAATTTGGAAGCTGTGAACTTCAAAAATTCCTCCTCAAAAACTCACAGGTGGAGCATGGGGTCATTTAAGCAGAGAATTTTCAACTGCTATTGTAAAACAGTTTCTCTTGGTATCTAAGAAATGTTTGACCTGGAAGTACAATAAATGACAAGCCATGGGTCTGTGCGGGGCGTTGAGGGATATTCAGCACATTTCTCTGCAGTCAGGTACTGGAGTGACAATAATTAGCAGTGCAAAGGGAAATTCACAAGAGGCTGAGGGAACAGGAAATAATTTATTCTACAAAAACTTTAGGCAGAGTGTCTAGGTTGCATCTTGGGATTGGGTAGGGTGGATATCCTGTGGAAACAGGAGCCATGCAGGGTACCTTCACAGAGCTATTGAAAAGGAGGTGCAGGGAGTCTTCAGCTCTCTTAACTGTAAATTCAGGAGTTCTTTTCACTAGCTCTGTCCCATTCAGCAGCTGGGGTGGTTAATGTAGAGTAGAAGGGAGGGGGGCATCTCTGCCTGCCTCCCAGTTGCAGCAGTGGCCCAGTACCTCCAACCACATACCCACTCAGGTCAAAACAGAGAGAGGGGATGTTCTCTCCCTAACACCCCTGAACATGAATCCTTATTGGTTCAAGGGCCACAGTAAAAATCTCCCTTCTCACCAGGTTTGTAACAGTGAATGCCTTTTGCAGACCTATAAGCAGGATGAGAAGGTTGATGCCCCCACAAGGGATTAATATGGTCATTACTAGAGGAATACATGTATTTTTTAGATACAAAGCCAGTATAGCAACATTTTCAGCAACACACTTTTTTAGTTCATAATTCCCAGCTGGGTATACATAATTGTGGTGGCTGAAAACCATCTAAAATTTGATTTAAAAATCTAATAGCCCTCCTCAGTGGATAATATATTTCTGGCTCCCAATACACATCTAAATCACACATGCATATCTGCACATACATATGTGAATACTGGCATATGCTACTTACGTCAGTCATAGCAGAGGTTAGGCTAAATCTCCTTAAGTACTGAGGCTAAAAGCCTATGTGTCCTGATTCCTGTGGTTCATTTCCATTCCACTTGGAATATACACAATAAACTATATATACAGGGAGCTTATTTAATTTAAACTTTTGTTTTCTTAGGGAAGAAATGAGAAGTAGTTCTAACAGCTGACTAAAATACCCTCAAAGTCAGTTCTTATTTCTAGCTATGTCATGTTTATTCACATTGACCCACGTGGTTCCCTCCAAGCAGTCAAAACAAAATTGCTATGAATAAGAGTAACACAATCCAATCCTGAATAGTTTGATTGGTTTAATTTGATTCTTGTGATTTTTTTTGTTGTTATTTATATCTGTCAAAAGGAAATAAAGATGTCCTTATCATTATGGTCAATATATACATAACTGTAGGTACTTAGCTTGTTCACAACTGTGTTACTACTTGTATGTTCAAAGCTGAGAAAGTGCACAAACTGTTATTTGAAATAATAACTATTTTCTGAGGAAAAGGAAACTTCAACTTATCATGTAATTCAGTTTGTCCCTAGAAATCCTGCAAGGTCTCCAAGTCTGAATAAGAGGAAAACGATGGCTGCTGTACTTACTTGCTGAACTTAATATATCAGAAATATGGACAAAATTTTATGTGGATGTCATTTACAGAAACAACAATGAATCATGCCAAAAAATATTTCTGGTAAACTTCATCTTTGTAAAGATTTACAGTCAAAACATAGAATCAAATGAATGCCATTGTAAAGTTACAGAGAGAAACTGGAATTAAGAATCTGGAGTGAAACACACGACGTCTCCATAAGCAGCTTAACCCTAAACTCCAGAAAGTGTGTTACATCATTTGCTTCCATGCATGAAGATCTCTAACTCTTTTAAAGGTTCAATTCAGATCTTAAAACTCTGGACCTGCAGGAAAGTAAAGTTAACTCTGAAGACTAGAGTCTTGGCGCTTCAAATTATGTTGTCCATGTAAAAAAGTAATTGGGATAAGCACTAAGCAGGAATAATTTTTCATTATGTGAGATTTACAGGACTGACATTTTGGGAAAGAAACTCTCGTTCCACCCTCACTTCCTTTATCTATCTTCTCCAATCCTAGAGACAACTTAAACTACTATTTCTTACACCAGGATGATTTGTTCCAAGTTCTGCTGAATCTTCTGTTTTCTTTTAGACTTCTAGTACTTATATTGCTTATAGTACTGTTCTCCTTGTTTAGCTACAAGGAGAACCTAAAACCACAGAGACTACCTCCAAAACATGTTGTCCATTGAAATTGGTTTCCATCCACTGATGGAAAGCAATGACTCATTACCAGCTTCCATCTCACTGACATGTAAATCTAGATACATTGATGTCTTCACATAAAATATAAAACTAATCTAATGCATGGAGTAAGAAGCAGGAAGGAAAGATGCATTTCTATTCAGTTAAGCAGTTTCATGAATCTTAGAAAAACTGATGGAATGTAGTGTTGCAAAGACTATTTTACTCTCAATGGAGGCAGTCTTGATTAGCTGAATTTAGTGTAGCTCTGTTCTCTGTTTTGTATACCTGTTAGACACAATTTTTGTTACCAACACTAGCAAATCAACTCTTCTGTAACCGGCTAAATGTATTATCAGTTGTATGCTCTACATGTACAACAAATACGCCTGCATGCGTGACAGAGCAAACCTGAGCACTATATGTCACTCTGTGCAGAGGTTGCCACACAATCTTGAGTATTCTCGTTAGAAAACCAGTTAATACCCAGTTTGTGGCACAGGTTGATGGTACTGTAAAGCAGAAAAACTCCCCACAATAGTCATTGGCACTTTGGGGAAAAAGCTGGGCAGTCAGTTTTAGGTTTTCTATATTGTTGTAAAAATAACGTTAGGGTATTGTCTGGTGTGAAAAGACAAGTTCAAACTCAACTCAATTATGTAAGCTGTTCACCAGAGTAAGGTTTATAAAATCAGACCTTCCACGTACATAGCATATATGATACAGAAATTAATAGGTAATTAAAAAGTCTATGGATGGTAATGAGTCTACAAAGGGAAAAGATACCTGTGTAGTGATGGTCAAAGCTAGTTTAACAGGTAGATAACCTTTCTGGATTTTGCCTTAAACTTCGCTCCTCAGTACTCTCCTGATTCACACCCTCACCTCAGTACCTTATTTCTGATCTACTAACTTCTCCAGCTATGACTTAAAAATGATGCTGCCTTAGACTGAAGCCTCGCTTGCTCACTGCATAGAGTTGAGCTGCAAAGATGGATGGCCATTCCCTAAACCATAGCCCAATGATCCCCACAGACAGAGCTCTAAACTTAGCCTGAACAGGAGTGTTTATATATGTGCTTGCCTGTGCTTTGTGAAAATGTTTTCAATTTTAACGTATAATCATGACTTGGAACTGGGAAATTGGTAAAATGTTTTTAGGGACAAGAAAACTTTTTTCTTTCAATGCTTTTTTCTAAAAATCTTTTGCTAAATAAGCTGTTAAAATACATTTGCTAGCATGAAAAAGTACTATTTAAAAGTACAAGCATAGCATTGCAATTAATATTAACAAGAACTTCTGCCAAACAGAAATGGATATTTTAAAGCTGATTCTGCACAAAAGTTACAGTTAGCTCTAGCTTCTCCTGTGAGATTCCTTGAAAATATTTGAGAGGATTGTGGTACAAAACCACAGAAATACTATAAGGAACACACACAAATGTAGATGTGGTGATTGATATGTTAAAGAGATATTTTGGTACGGTATAAAAAGTTTTCAACAATGCTATCTATACAGAAAGATTAGGCTTTTAAAGTTCATGTTGGAAAATTTAGATTGTACTTCATTATGTTGTATAATGTATGATAACAGGATTCTGGTATTATCACCCCACTAATCCTGTCGCCTTGGATTCTCATTTCTGGATTTATGATCTATTTATTGGAGCACAATCAAACCCATTTCTTTTGAGAAACCATCTTCACACAGAAGGAATACTTCTCATATTGTATTTGGGAGCATGAAATTTTATTACAGAAATACTCACTGCATCTTCTCACATTCTGTGAATCAGAGTGTCTGATTTACTCTACAAAGATTAAACAAGACAAATTTCGCAGATCCTTTCAGTTTTCATGACACTTAAGTTCATCCATCCCGATATTAATTTTAAGAATAGGACCTCACTTTTCTGTACCAATAGGCGATGGAGAGAAAAACACAGCAGATGGGCTCTTGCCAGGTGGCATCGTTGTCTGCATGGTCAATATTCCAAATGTGGCAAACTGAGGGTGGGTACAGGTCACATGTGAGGACTCCACAGGTGGTCTTCAGCCTCCTAGTTGCTTTTGTTAAGTTCTTCTCTTCAGATTGGAGAAAAGATGATGTTTTATGGGTACAAACTTACAGCATGCCAGGTGGAGGAATAATTCTGATTTTGCTGTTGCTGGGCTGGGGAGATGGGAAGTCTTCAGAAAGGGTATGTCTAGGAAGCCCAGGGCTGCAAACTGCTTCCTGAGGAGTCTCTCCTCCCACTGCCTCCACAAGAAACCTAAAACACCTACACCTAAAGTTATCATTGCTAACATCTCCCTTAAACACACCAGTAGATTCTATTATAAGCTATTCAGAATTCTTCAAAACAGAAGCTATGGCTGGGGCAATGTTCTGTTTCAGACTGTTGCTATTTAAGTAGACAATTTTATTTTATTTTACTAGACAATGTTTTTGCAACTAATACCGGTGGTAAATCCTACTGTGGGCCAGCCTACATGTCTTTGAAACTGTAGAGTTCATTTGTCTTCTATATTAGTCCCACACATGTTCTAGAAATAAATGGTGTGAAAGTGTAAGATTATACTCTGAAACTAGATGTAACTATTTGCATTTGAGAAGCTAAATTTCCTTAAGGTGCAGGCCATTACAACTTCACAAGTGAATAAATCCAGAAAGCAGTGTGAAATTGTGTGTGGAGGGATTCTATAATAAGTGGTGTATAAAAATAATCACTGAGATAGCTCCCCAAATTATACTTTACCACACTTGTAAGTTAAAGTTTTCTCACTAACCGGATAAGGAAAAAGACAGTAGACTACAATGCATATGCATTATAAAATGACACATCTCTGTAAAAATCCCAAGGCCCATGCAAATTCTGCGAATGGGAAGGACCCCTAATGTCACGCTTTTTTGTCCCAAATCATAAGTTTTCCGTTAAGTCTTCACTAAGTTCAACAAAGCTCAGAGAGAACCTTACAGTCTTCTGGACAAACTCTGTCCTGTTATAACCCAGTCTCTCGAAGATTTTTGATAGATTGTAAAACCCTTCTACTAAGTAAGTTATCTTTCGTTAATGTCTGGGTTTTTTTTCTGAAATTGCATGAATCCTCCTCCTTCAGCAACTCCTCCACTAGCATGGATGAATGCCCGTTATTAGGTAGGATGTCTGGTTAGGACCAAAATTGGACTTAAGATGAATCCAGAACCTGAAAGTCATATTAAAAAAGGAAATCACGATATGTGAGGTGTATTCTGACAACTCAAACATGAGAACCAGCTTTTGCTTAAACACATTTACATGTCAGTAGCTCTTGATCTAAACAAATATTTGTCATGAAAATTTTTCATTTACTTTACAACCCAGTGACTTAGGCCTTGGGTAGTGGTGTTAAATTAAAAAGCAACTTAGTAAGATACTTGCATTTTTCGTTACAGTTTTCCATTTTGGGGACATATTATTTTGTTTTTAGAAACAAAAAGATTTTTCTGATGTGGATTTTTAATAAAGAAACTATTTCTGAAAACATTGCTTCATGTTTTTCATTGGCATCGCAACAAAAAAAAATAAAATTAAAACCCACTGTCAGACAGAATCAGTATCAGTTAATGCTATGGATCTGCTCTCTGATTCCTTGTTAGAATCAGAAAGTACTTCAGCGTGTTTAAGGCCCTTCTTTTCCGTAAGTGCCATCACACATTAATTGCATTGTGGTCCACTCGATATATAATTAAACTAGATTAACTTGGAACACCTGAATTTATTTCTGAGTATCAAAACAAGGACTTCAGAGATACAGAGACAGTGTTCAGATATTTGTATACTGGATGCCTGCGTTGAAAGAAGCTATCACAAAGGAGAAGATAGGTCGTAGCACCACGTACAGGCACCTGTTCTTGGAAATTGCTGAGGGAATGTATTTAACAAAAAGATTCTCTGCTCTCCTGATACGTGGTGTTTACACCAGTGTTACATAATCCTACAAATACAGAGCACTGCTTTTGAGGCAGTACCGTAGAGGTCTGCTTCTTTCACCCAGCTTTTTATACCACCCTCATCAATCTGGTGGCTCTGTGTCTGAGCAGGAAATGTGGTACTTTGGCTCAAAACAGAATATTCACAGTATTACTCACTGAAAAATCAGTCTTAATCTTCATTTGTCTTATAGAAATAAAAAGCAATGAATTCTATAGAATACAATGAGAGATTATCCAAATTAGATTGTTAGTTTCAGATATTGAGGCAGTGTTTATTAAAAATTATTTATATGAATTCTTTGATCACAGCCATTAGTAAAAGCAAAACTGGCACTTTACATGTCAATGGTGTTCCAAGGTGACCTTAAAAGAAAACTACTGAAGCTATTTGAGGATTTTACACAGTGTCATTTGGCATTTTTAAAAGCAATCCTTGACAGGACTATGTACATATCTTTGCTTTAAACTCACTCACTGCCTCAGTGAGAGGCAGTAAGAGTAAAATCTGTTGCTCTACTATAATCTCCAGGGTGTTAGAAAAACACATTGTGAACTGCCTGTAATAGTCTCTTAAGTACGTAAAAAGAACAATACTTGTTCACCATTTTAATTCCGCATGGGTAAATATGTTGTAGATGTTATATACTGGTTTCACACTTTTCAAAAAGCAAACTCAAAATGCAAGGTTGCTCATTCACTTAAGTGCCCATCTTAAAAAAAAAAAAAATCCAACAAACCTAGTCCTCCAGTTTTCCACATATGTATTGAAAAGTTTTAATAACTGTGAACGCACAAAATTACTGAGACAAAACTGCTTTTATGGTATATGGCCATTCTTTACAGTCTTGATAATACAGAACCTAACCTACATAACACCCAACCTAACTAGCCTATGAGCTGGTTTTATTGCAGCTTTTCAGGGTTGAGGCAGTGAAAATTTACAAGACTTAGCCATAAAACTAGATGCATTGTAAAGGTTGGGATTATTTTCTCGTTACAGTTCCACCAAACTTGCCTATGAAGACAATGTCTTCATAGTGGGTCTATCTATATAAGGACAGCCTGGAGAAGTGAAGTCTTCTGTAGATGCTTGGTTGTTCAGATCCTGTTTTCCCCTAAAGCAAGCTGCTTCTGCATGAACTTCACGGGCAAACAATTGAAAGTAACTAAGTTACCACAGCTTAATGACATGCCACTGTCAACTGAGCCAAAACAGCTCACCATGTCTATGTCCCTACCTATCTGCAGGTAAGAAATAAAGTGTGTTTGCTCATACTGTCATTTTCTTCATTAACCTAATCCATCACCAGTGTCTGGCAGGATCACTTCACAGTCAGAGACACAGCTTTTTTATAAGTGATAATCTGGGTTCAAAATCTCATGGAATGAATTCTTGATTTAAAAAAAGAAAAAAAGAACTGTCTGTATCCATTTAATTTCATATACTGGTTCCTAATACTTGTGTGTGGGTTATGGATATCTTGGGACAGTTATGTTTTTTCCCATTCTCACAGGTGCTAAAAAAACATGGCTGTGCATTCAACAACACCATCTGTTGAGGGAAGACACATTATGAGATGTAACGAATATATAAAAGACACTTAGAAAAGGAGAATACACTAATGTAAAAATTTGAAGAAGAGACTGTAAAAATAAATCTTATTTTATTTACAATGTGTGAAATGAATATATCACTGCTGGAGAATGTATTCCTTAACAGTTTAAAGCAGTGGTTTTATTTTCAGTCATCTACTTTATTTCAAACCACCTAATAAGTTAGAATCAGTATTAATAATAATAATAGTTGACATTATTAAAAATTACATATAAGACCCCAAGCAGCTTCAGGAATATAGCAGAATATTGCACAGTTCTACCAACAGAATAGTAGCAATGTTTTTGTATAACAGGATAAAAGTTTATAAGCCCCAGAACCTGTTTCTCTTTCTTTGTCCAAGTGTATTATTGGCTTAATGCAAGTTATTAGCTGTCCCTGCAAACGTTTTGTAATGATAAGAGATCTGCAAGACACAGTACTCTACCATGAAAATTCATAACTAATGATGGATATTGGAATTTGCAGTAATGTTTTTGAGATTTGAGTCAGTGACTCACTAGATCCTACTTAACCTCACAAAGTTATTATATTAGTCTTTACTTGTTATAATGAAAGAACACCTTAGGCAGGGATCAGTGCTATGCTACACAAAAAAAGATCAAAAGACAGGACATGGTCCAAAGAGCTATTAATTTGAAAGTTTGTCTAGTGGAAAACAACCCTCAAATATGTTACACAGCTGTTGGGCAAGATGGGGAACCAGGGCAAAAAGAAGATATAATGGTCTGCCATATGTAGAAGAGACAGTACAGCTACTTTATAAAGATCAGATGCTAACAACAGTGTTGTGGTTGTTTCCCTCTTTTTTTTATTGTAGCGCTAAATGATCCCATGTATTCCCATGAGTAATCTGTGTCTAGTGAATCCCTACTTGATAAGCGTAACAGAAATGCCAACTCAAGTGCATCTTTTATCTTCCTGTTGCTTGGGAATTGTCAGTCTGGGGGTACTTCATGAAACTGTAAGGCTTCATGGCTTGAGGCATCAAAGAAGATAGGAATAAAGATGAGTTACACTTCCATTCCAGCTGCCACAAAAAACCCCCGATGTATTTGCTCTGTTTTCTATATCCAGTTTGAGTTAGCAGCACTAGCAGAGGAATACTGTCTTTTATTTTAATCTCTTAACACCACCACAGTGAGTACTGCTGTCTGAAGACAAGGAGGCTTGGTGTCCACAGGAGACAAAAGGATGACTGCCCCTTATGCAATTATACACTAGCTAATTTTGAGCAGCAGTGGTATCAAATTCATGGGCGGTGGTATGACCCAGTCAGATATTTGTCCAAATGGACAGCCTACCTCACACTACGTGCAATCCCAGCTATGTGCTTGTTGGCATCTGAGCTAGCTGGCCTGAAGCTGTAGTCTCACCTTTCACCGCAGAGTAATCATCCTCAGTCAGATGTGGAGGTTTACTTGTTCAATCATGGTTTCTGTATGTTTGTAGCAGCAATCTATCCAAGATTTCACTAAAAGGCTTATCACCGTGGAGAAGGATGAATGCATGGTGCCAGACACTTGACGAGCTGCAGTGGAATTGTTCCTGAATTTGGGAAGGCTGATCTTAGCCAAACCAATCAAGCCACCATGCAGACAAAGGCTCATCCGTGGAAGGAGCCAATTACAATGACTTGTTATTGCTTTTCAGATGCTCTACTAACAGACTAAAGACAAGAAATTCTGAATAAACTGGATATTTGCTTAAAAGGAGTTATCACAGTAGCTGATGCAAGAGCTCTACCCTCCACCCCCGACACACACCCCAATATAGGTGGCGCACGGTAAATGCAAATGAGAAATCCTTCACACAGAGTAACTAACCAGTGAAGACAAATCAGTCATGTTTTCTGGAGAGATTAGTTCTCAGGTAGTAAAATGCTATTCAAAATTAGATTTTGCATAAACCTATTGGATGACCTCGGTCATCCCTTTTGCAAGCTGAGAATAATTGATATGCCCAACACAACAGCACTGTCACATTTATTGGCACAGTATAGTCAATATCAACTGCCCGAGGAAGATATTAAGGAGGTACTGTATATTTAGAGTTCAGTTCAACTACATACACTTGAACAGGTTCACTATGTTTAATTATTCTGCTGAATCAGAATGTGGTGAATTATTTTTTGAAAAGATCTATTATCTCCTTAATTTATTTTTCAGTCACATACGGCAATTAAGAAAATGAAAGAAAGTATTACACATAAATTTCTCATCTTCATATGACAATCCAGTAAAAAAACCAAACAAGTCACTAATGTGTCTTAGAAGTATTATTGTTATTTTCATATGCATTTAAGCAAACCATTTTCAAAATGACAGTTTTAAAATTGAAATGGCTAATAAACCATGTCTTTTCATAATTCATAACTAACATGTTTTTAACTTACTTTCTTGGTGGAAGCCAAATTAAAAGTATAATACATTTCCAGTTTTAGGGCTTTTTTAATTAAAAAGTTATGGATAATTTCTGTAGCCTTTTTCACAGAATCATAGAATTGTCTAGGTTGGAAGGGACCTTTAAGATCAAGTCCAACCATCAACCTAACACTGCCAAGACCACCACTAGACCATGTCCCTAAGCACTACATCTACCTGTCTTTTAAATACCTCCAG
The DNA here is from genome assembly GCA_008711295.1 of Anarhynchus alexandrinus. Lineage (NCBI taxonomy): Eukaryota > Metazoa > Chordata > Aves > Charadriiformes > Charadriidae > Anarhynchus > Anarhynchus alexandrinus. The sequence continues at coordinate 539,918 of VUYV01000219.1, forward strand.
GGATGGTGACTCTACCACTTCCCTGGGCAGCCTGTTCCAATGCTTAACAACCCTTTCGGTGAAGAACTTTTTCCTAATACCCATCCTAAACCTACCTGGGCATAACTTGAAGCTGTTTCCTCTTGTACTATCACTTGTTACTAGCAAGAAGACGTCAACCCCCACCTCTCTACAACTTCATTTCAGGTAGTTGTAGAGAGCAATCGGGTCTCCCCTCAGCCTTCTTTTTCTCCAGGCTAAACAACCCCAGTTCCCTCAGCCGTGCCTCATAACACTTGTTCTCTAGAACCTTCACCAGCTTCATTGCCCTTCTCTGGACATGCTCCAGCATCTCTATGTCCTTCTTGTAGTGAGGGGCCCAACACTGAACACAGTACTTGAGGTAGGGCCTTACCAGTGCCGAGTAGGGGGGGACAATCACTTCTCTAGTCCTGCTGGCCACACTATATCTGATAGAGGCCAGGATGCTATTGGCCTTCTTGGCCACCTGGGCACACTGTGGGTTAAATTCAGCTGGCTATCAACCAACACCCCCACGTCCTTCTCCACCAGGCAGCTTTCCAGCCATTCTTCCCCTAGCCTGTAATGCTGCATGTGGTTGTTAAGACCTAAGTGCAGGACCCGGCACTTGGCCTTGTTGAACTTTGTACCATTGGCCTCCACCCATCAATCCAACCTGTCCAGATCTCTCTGTAGAGCCTTCCTACCCTCAAGCAGATCAACACTCCTGCCTAACTTACTGTTGTCTGCAAACTTACTGAGGGTGCACTCGATCCCCTCATCCAGGTCATTGATAAAGATATTAAAGAGAACCGGCCCCAAGCCCTGGGGAACACCACTTGTGATGGGCCGCCAACTAGATTTAGCTCCATTCACTACCACTCTTTTGGCCCGTCCTTCCAGCCAGATTATTACCCAGTGAAGAGCACACCCATCGAAACCATGAGCAGCCAGTTTCTCCAGGAGAATGCTGTGGGAAACCGTGTCCAGGTAAACAACATCCACAGCTTTTCCCTCATCCACTAAGTGGGTCACCTTTTCATAGGAGGAGATTAGGTTTGACAAACCTGCTTTTCATGAACCCGAGCTGACTGGGCCTGATCACCTGGTTGTCCTGCATGTGCTGTGTAGTGACACTGAGGATAATCTATTCCGTAACCCTCCCAGGCACTGAGGTCAGACTGTCAGGCCAGTAGTTCACCGGATCCTCCTTCCCGTCCTTCTTGTAGATGGGCGTCACATTTTTTAACTATAAAAATGCAAAGAAACCAGCAGAAACATAAGCACAATCCTATGTTTGATATTTGTTTGAAAGACAAGTTTGCCAGAATACAAAGCAGTATTAAAACTACTGCCTGATCATACGGCAGTAAAAAAACATTTCGTCAAATACTGTTCTGTATCTCTCCAAAGCATTCCTCAAGACAAGTAAAAAGAAACATTTCTTGCTGATCTTCCCTATCTTCATGCCATTCATTAATTTCAGTCCACAGAAGAAATCTAAAGCAAAACAAAATTCTCCTCTGCCGCTCTACTGTACTGTTTACAACAGCTGTAATTGCACAAATTTTCTCTTTTACCTGATCAAGGTACTGAAAGTAATTGCTTAGGAACCTGTGAGTAAACAACATAAACAACAGATAGAAACTCTTGCTGGAATAATAGATGCCAAACCAAAAGGAGGCCTTTGAGACATTCAAAGCTCACACTTACTGTTGCCTGTGGCCCCTAGAGCTGAACAATAGCAAGTCTAGCTTCCACTCTATTTATATTTCACTAAATCAAACCCTTTTTGAAGCATCTCCCACCTGGTACTTATTTGGATTCCAAAAACCATAGCCATAAATGTTTCAAGGAGCCCCAGGACAATTTAGAGGGAGCCAGTGGTGCCAACGCACCACAAACTGAATTTTGTGGTTGTGTATTCTGATCAAACTCTGGAAGTTAAGAATCTGCACCTTTTTTATATTGTACTTGCTGTCTTTGAGAGGCTTACATCTAAATCCCAGAATGCATATAATGTCAAATGGGCTAAAAAAAGGTAGGAGGTGCCTGCAGGGCTCAGAAAGTTTGCTAAAGCACACTTTCAAAGATAATTGAGCTTATTCTGCTTGTGAAGCAAAATAGACTCACATCCCTAGATGTGACTTATTAGAGCTGTAGGTGGTAGATTATTAGCAAGTCCTCCCACTAATTCAGTGGGCAGCATGGCAAACTGTTAAAAAGAGACTGCAGCTGTTTTAGATTCAGCACTTTAAAACAATATGCATTCCTCCCATATTGCAAGTAACTCAGTGGCAGTTTCAGTCAGTAATCGCCATTCCCCCCAAAAGGTTGCTTGTATCCAATATCTCTTCTAAACACTGCCACAGTTCTATCATCTCCTCAGTCATCCACCCACCCCTTCCTTTCCCAAAACAAGGCATGTTTTAAATAAAAAATCATGCTATTCCAAAAGAGTAGCACTATTTAGCATAGTCATCTGTTTGACTATTTTCCACTTCCCTAGGAATGACCAGTATTCTAAGATGACTTTTGCAAAACTGCAAATACAAAATGTCAAAGAAAATACAAGGTTACCCCCCTGTTATGCCCCAAGTTGTAAAGAGCTATGGCTATTATAGAGGACTGAAATCCCAACCATATTAGTCCCTCTCTGGCCCACAAAGACTTGGTATTCTTGTTTTCAAGGAAATAATATAATTATCATTTAGAGCTGAACTTCTAATCCTTTCCAGAGCTTAGTCATCTGAATCAGGGTTGTAAAGACATCTCCATCCACTTCAGGTCAATTATTTAGGATTAACAAAATGGGTGAAGGGTGTGGGGGAGTGTATTTTTTTGTTTAAACATTAGAAAAGAAATCTTTTGAAAGACAGCATGAAGCTTAGGCCTTTGAAAAAAAACAACCGCTGGTGGTAATACATACCTTTTTCACAACAAACTAATTGTAAAAGCACTCAGCTAGGAGATAGAAATTGTGCTTGGCTTCCACAGTTTGAGGGGATTTAAATCTACATCACCCCCTCTCTACAACACTGTGATTTCCAGGGTTTGGGATAGCCAAAACCCACAGGGTTCCCCACCCCTTCTTGTTGAATATGTGGCATAGCACAAGACAGAATTTAAAATTCATGAAGCAAAAAAAAATGCAAGAATGAGTAATTTGCGGCATTCAGCTGGGAATGGAAAGTCCTGGGTTTTGAGTCCTGCTTTCAAGTCTATGTCTTACTTACAATAAATAAACAGCCAGACTATATTTAATTATAGATATGTGGAAAAAAATCCACCACCAATCTTTCATTGCTAACTTATCTCTTCCCCTACCAACCACACTTCTAAATGTAGATGAAAATATTCATCAAAACAGAGCTGCAGCCATGCTGGATCAGCCCAAAGGTTGATGGATCTGATTGCCAATATCCAAGCCCCAGCATCAGCCAAATGCAGATGCCCAGGGAGGAGTAAAAGAGCTGAGCCAGCAGATACAATGCTTCTCTGTGTACTCTCCCAGTCTTCAACTATGCACAGTGACAGGATATGGTTTGTATGCCTTTATTAATCCTGAAAATAACTCCTAAAATTCACCCCAGTTATGTTTAGGCACATAAATTCTTCTGTGGCTCTGGTCCGAGATACCCAGCTGGCTCCATCTATATTACCAAGTCAGTGCAGGAGAGGGGCTGTTGTTTTTGGTGTGAATTTTGCCTATGTCTCTACTTGGAGTCTTACAGGATGCCTTGGAATGCTCCAGGGATGAGCCTCAGGAGGTTGCTCTGGGTAGAAGCAGTCTGGAGCTGTTCACCAAGGGACACCAATGAGAACACACCACATGCAGTGTTGATGCACTTAGTGCTCTGCACATCCACAGCATATATATAGGATTGAGAAATGGCATGAGTATCATTGCTGGCAAAGATGGCATGGATGTGTCCTTCTGTGCGCTACTCCAAAGAACAGTGACTTTCTAACAGAGTAATTACAGAAGGCTAGGAAAAAGAGGGAAAAGTACAATGAATTATGATAAGAGCTATAATTGCAGAAAAGCCTAAGCATGCAAAAAAAGAATGTAATTAATCAGAAGATTAGTTTCAATTAAAGTTTAGATATTAGACTACTGAGAGAGAGTGTTCTGGGAAAGACATTTTTAGAGATATGTAAAGACTAAATTATCTGCATCTTCAAATAATCCATGAATAACTTAAATTATCTTATTTTAGAAAAAGCTAAATGTATACCAAAAAAAATAATAATTCCAGTCTCTAGATGGATCAGTAAATATTGAGGGACTGTTCCCTTTACAGTCCACACTAGTTAATTACTGATCACCGTAAACAAGTGCTCTAGTTAGTGAGGGTAGAAATAAGCATGTGGCTGGGGGATGAGTCATGTCTGTGGGAACTTCCTTTTCCTTCAGCTGAGCTGGGGTAACTCACTAAGCACCAATCCCAGCATAAATTTAACCCAGATATCTCAAACTGCCCTCAGGATATTAAAATATAATATTCATAAAACACCACATTAGCAGCATTTATCTTCTGATGTACTTTAAAAAGAACCTGGTGTAACTCAGTCCTCATTGTCCCTTTGCATTTGCAATAGGTTATGTTAATGGAATAAACTGAATTAACATTTCAATTCCCACACTAACATTTGTCCAGCTATTATCTAACATATTCCAAAGGCTTTTTTATTCCAGAAGCTTTTATTGTTTCAGTCTCCAGCATTAGTACCCCAGTCAGGATGAATACACTCTTTAAGAGCAGTGCCTTCCCATCAGACACCAGATAAATGCTACCCCTCAGTATTTCATATATTTAAGTCATAAGTAGTGACCTTTGTCAGCATAGTAGCCTGCACAACTTGTTCTCCAATATTTTTTACTTTCTTGACAGTGATTTTGAGGTCATAAGAACACTATGACTTAACAATCAATCTTTGTCAATTAAAGACACTAAAGAATCACCTTTTAAGGACCCATAATGACACTCCAATTTACCTGCAGGCTATATTTAACAGAGTAAATCTCAGGGGGTAAGCTGCAGAGCATCAACCAGGCAATCAGAGAACTGCAGAATTTGTACATAAGTCAGTAGGTAAGAAAAGTAAGAGTACTTCATTTTACACTTTGGAAAACAGAAAAAGAAATATGCATATGTATTTGATTATGTATATACAGACACCCTTCCATTTTGAAATGGATACATGAAAACGTCTCCAGGCAAATGATCTAGCATGAGTTAGCTGTTCTGTGGGAAGTCTACACAATGCAATATCTTTTGTTAACAAGCCTGTTAAAATGAAATAATTGCATAAGTAACCTACAGTTAATATCTGAGAATTTGTATGTAACACTGCAAGCAAGTACTTTAAAAGGTATTTTAACTGAGTAATTAACATCAAAAAGTTGATTTCTCTTGGTTCTCTTCTGTGTTCAGTTTTGTTTTTCTTAGGCTTGAATTGCAGCAAAGGTTTAGTTTCTATAGTTTGGGAAAACAGTGCAGTGCAGTGCTGCTGCACTGTATGTTGGTGAACCTCTTGACACGGAGCAGGAAAAGACATGGGTCCTGGAAGCAAACCCAGCCTTGCCTGCAGAGTGCTGCAAACCATAGAGCAAATATCTTCAGGAATTTCATCTGTTGCTTCCTCAGTTCCTCCTCCCCAGAGAGGTTTCTACCTGCATATCTCCTGAAATAAGATAGTCAAAGGCATTTATGGACTGAGGCCTTTTATGGATTAAGGAGGGGTGTACGTATGAGGTATTACCCTGAGTGCTCAGCAGCATCATGGATTGCATGTAAGTATAGAAATGAAAGCTATTAAACGGGCTCAACCAGCATCAATGGCTGCCAAAAATGTTAACCATAAGAGGGGCTTGTCCTACATGCAAGCCCATCGCTGCCAGGATAAGAATATCCTATGCCACATTAATAGTTATGTAGCAGTAAATCTACACAACCTTTATAGCTGGGCATAAGAATTTTCTTTCTTGCCTTTGTCTGACTGCCACAGCTCTCCCAGTACCTTAAAAGCAATGCTTCTTGTGCAGGTACAGGCAGCTGAGAATGCACAGCAGGTCACCCAAATAGGCCAAGCAATGCTGCAGAGGTGCTGGTAGAGAGTCTATGCGCATATAAAAATCTAGTCGTCCTTCTGCAAGTGACAGTGTCATTCCACCTACTCCAGCATGCATACTCCAATCAACACTTGTCCAATAAATGTAGTCTGGCCTATGAGCCAAATTCACGACAGCGCACATTGACATGTCTGTTCTTCGCAGATTCACCTCCAGGATCAATGTTTCCGAGTTCAATCAGTCATACATCAATGACAGGGATTCGATGAAGGTTGATAAGGATTTCTATTTTCATACACCTTTTGGCTGATTTAAAAAGGCAACGTTAATACATGAACATATTTTGAGATTTTAAAAGTATGTGATGAAATTATATAAATCCAGTGACTTCCACAAATCCATCAGTCCAAAGTCTGCTTTCTCAGACGCTTTACACTGGTGCTTTCAGTAACGATCTCTTTTTCCAGGTTAGCTGAATCTGTCCAACGCAATTTCTATCTGTGACTCTGAAAAGGAATGTTCAAGGGCACTACTTTGCTGTACTGAAATAACACCCACTTGTTTTGCAGTTATTAGTTGCTCCCTGTTTTACCTTTTCACGATGGCAGTCCACAAAACTGTTACCTAAGTCTGTAGGCTAACCCACACCCAGTTGCCTTGAGCCATGAATCAATACTGTGGTTCTGGTTTGTTTCCTCCATGCTGATGCTAGGCATCCCAAACAAGCTACCTGATTACTAAGCCATCATGTCTGATGATAAGCAATGTTCTAATGTATGAGACAGTGATTCTATGTATTTACCTTCACCTTTATGTACTCACCTCTCATTATAACCCTATTTTTTACTCTCATTGCATTCATAAACCCATGTAGAGGATGCAATGGCTTTTTCAGCAATTCAGCCAAGACTTGCAGTTTGCTAGGTTCCCTTATCTTCTGAAACAGCCCATGGTCATTCAGACTAGGCCTTATCCAGAAAACAGATATCCAGTTACCTACAGACCGATGATTTATCTCTCTTTTATGTCTTTAATTTATTACTGTTCTCCCATAGCTGCTTTCCTGCAAGTCATTATCACCAGAGAAATTTTAGCTCTGAGTTTATTGTTCTAGTCCATACTGTTCTTCAGGTCTACAGAAATAACTCAGGATAGGTCTGACCCCATGCCACTGCCCCTGCTGATAGTTGCGCTCCAGCTCAGTGGAGTGGGGGAAAGCAGCAAGCCCCAGAGACTTCCTGTGGATTGCTTGCTCCACACTAGGTTTTGATGTTCTGTTGTCCTTTTCCAAGTCATTCAGCAGACTTTCACAGATGAATTTTGATGACTTTATTTTTTTTCTTTTCTAAGAAACTAAAAAGGTCATCCACATGCAGTGCAACATGTTTGCTTTTCTAAGACATCAGACTCTGGCTAGGATAGAAAAGCATCCAGATTCTGACTACCTCTACAAGGTACAAGGGTTTTGGATGAATGAAAGAATCATAAGAACAAGACTCTTACAACCCAAAATACTTTTCCTACGAACTGATGTGGACTGTAGAAAAACTTGCCTGTGAATATTTTCAAGCTCGTAAATGATCCTGTGGAGCTGCTAAATATTTTGCTGAAGAAAATCATCACAGAAGTACAAACGAGACTGAAAAGGCACATGGGTTCTACACACTGTACCTTTCTTCACGGAGAGACACCTCTTCATATGTGGCTTCGGCCAATCACAACATTGAAGCCTGAAAACACTTTTTTTTTTTCCAAAGAGAACTCATTCAAAAAGCCCTATAAATACATTTCAGTATGGAGTTTAGAGGCAGTGAAAGTAGAAAGCAAAAAGTCTGAACCCCTATCTTGATCCCAATTTCACAGCAAATGCAGGTAGGAAAACACTCAATCTTTGGAAAGTCAGAATCCAGTTTTGGCTATGAGACTATAATGCAGGCTGAGTAAAAATAAAACTCAGATACAGTCAACACTATGCAAGAGAAAGTATATAAGAAAGTGTCTGATTTACAAGTCAAAACATTGCAAGATAAATCAGATTTTTTAAAAAAGAATTGTTATTCTTTAGCCACAATATATCTGCTAATGGACCCTCTGAATCACCAGTTATTCCAAATTAAAATTTATTTTCATAACTACCATTTGTGATACTTCTCATTGCTATTAATTTCATGTGATAATAGCATTCCCATGAACAGACTAAGTTTTATTTCAATGCATGGGCTAAAGACTTTTACAATCCATTTTTCTTGCTCTGCTTTGAGGCTGGACCAAATCAAAAACTAACTTGACACAGAGAAAACCTGGATTGTTCCACAAATTGTCAATGGGAATAAAGATTACAAACCATACAAATGAAGTAAACATAATGCAAAGTTAATAATGGACTACAGTTAAGAAACATTTGTTACAGAAACTGAGTTGATGCAAAAGATAAAAGGAAAACACTAGGATAAATGTTTATTTGTAACTGAATTACAGAATACTTTTATCCCTAGAGGTTAATAGTGTTTGAGATATTTACTGAAATGTATTCCCCACTATCACCAGATTAGCTTTGTGAAAACCCATCTGTATGTGCATGTTTAAATATGGAAGTATACCTTTTCATTCATTCTTTGCTCATGTCAAAATATTCTTTTATATATATATAACTTCTGTATCAGTGGAGCTTAAACTATTTCTTTTCACATACAAAGCGATATAGTGACATGTCATTTTCTTATCTGCTGTATTATTGTATTAGTTTGCTCATAGACAGCACAAATATATATATATATAAAAGGGGGGGTTAAGTAAAAAATAAAAGTCAAGATGAAACAAGTCAAAAAAGTCTGCTTTCAGTGTGAAGAGTGTGGATTTTTTTTCCTTAAGCTTACTGTACAGTTTCCTGCAGAAGTTTTAAATATGGGTGAAAAACAGCCACAGCGGAAGCATACATTTTGCAGCCACTGCTAAACATAGTGCCATGTTTTTACACATTGCCTCCATCCCACTGTCTCCTCAGACTGCATGAGCTGGAGGTGAACGTGCAGCAGGTTGACAAGGTTCGTGCTGTGGTTAGTCTCCTTGTGACTACAGACATACAGGCTGTTGTCTGTCCCAGCCTTTGTCCCATTACTTGCCTACAGTAGTCCCATCTAGCTGCATCTACTACCTGCTTCTACTACCTTCATCTATCTACTCCTTAGCTTAACATAGTCTCTGCTCTACAGCTCCCACTATTTTATTCTGTAGCATTTTTTGGCCCAAATCTTTTGGTACTTCTGCCCTTGTTTTCTCAGAATCAGGTCAGCCCCTAACCTATACTGATGCATGGGGTTATTCCTCCCCAGATGCAGTACCCTACACTTGCCCTTGTTGAATTTCATTAGGTTCCTCTCTGCCCAGGTCTTGAGCCTGTCCAGGTCATGCTGTATGGCGGCACAGCCTTCCAGCGTGTGAGGCACACCTCCCAGTTTTGTGTCATCAGCAAAGTTGCTGATGGTACACTCTATCCCTTCATCCAGGTCATTGATGAATATACTGGACATTGATGAACAGGACTGGACCCAGTAATGACCCCCAGGGAACACCACTTGACTCTGCGCCACTAACCACAACCCTCTGAGCTCTATCTGTCAGCCACTGTTCAATCCACCCCACTGTCCATTCATCTAACCTACACTTCCTAAGCTTGCCTGTGAGGATGATGTGGGAGACAGCGTCAAAAGCCTTGCTGAATTCAAGGTAGGCAACATCCACTGTCCTCCCCTCAACCACCCATCCAGTCACACCATCATAGAAGTCTCTCAGATTAGTCAAACATGACTTCCCCTTGGTGAATCCATGTTGACTGCTTCTGATAACCTTCTTTTCCTCCAGATGCTTGGAGATGATGCTCAGAATGAGCTGTTCCATAATCTTTCCAGGGATGGAGGTGAGGCTGACCAGCCTGTAGTTTCCCGGGTCATCCTTCTTGCCCTTTTTGAAGACTGGAGTGACACTGGCTTTACTCCAGGGACCTTACCTGTTCTCCAGGACCTTTCAAAGATGATGGAGAGCGGCCCAGCAATGACTTCCCCCAGCTCCCTCTGCACTTGCGGGTGCATCCCATCAGGCCCCATGGACTTGTGTGTACCCAGTTTACTTAATTGTTCTCTAACTTGTTCCTCTAACTTGTTGCCCTTCTTTCCCCACTCCCCCCTCTTTGGAAGGCTTTCACATTATTCCAACCATAGCATAATTAAGCAAATGATATACGACTGCCTTACACATCTTGCTTCATTGTTGATTCATCTTCACAAGCCATTCCTCTCCACACTACCATCTAATCTGCCTGTTGTATCCCTGAGATTAGACCAGACCAATGTCCTTCTCTTCTGCCTACTTTTGTCTTCCTGTAATTTAGTTCCTCCCTGAAGCTTGCTTGCTTATCTGGCTCTCTCATTCTGAATGTGGAAATGCCCCATTGTCTCCAAATTTAAAACAAGTACAGTATAACCAAACAGAAATGACTGCCAATTAAAAATCCAGCTATGCCAGAACTATTTATTTGAAAATGTTCACTACTTCTGGAAATGTTGAAATCTTTCTTTCCACAGTATCTCCAAACATGTTTGAAAATATTTTATTGAAAATAGTTCTAGAATTAACACACACCCAAATCCGCATGCATGAAGAATCTAGTTTCATTTGACAGCAGAATTGAAAGATCAGCATAAAATGAATAAAACCAATATAAACATAAAATCAGTGATGCGTACTTATTTCAAATGACTCCTATTTCCAATAAAAAGAAATCATTAGTGTAGGAGGACTCTCCCCTCCACACCTCTGACCCACATAGCCAACATCTCACTGCCTGTCTTTCCTTCACATGAAATGTTGTGAGCAGTTTGATGGTCTGGTAGTGTTTTCCTCATTCTCAAGGACAGGGTTGTTAATTTGTCAGACAAATCATCTAATGACCAAAAAGCATTTTACTAAAACAGACTGAAGCAGTATCCCTATTACTAATGAAATAATATCTTTTGGAGACACAGGATGGTCGGGTGTAATAACCCAACCTCTGTGGTGCAGGTGAGAGCACATTGTGTAATCTAGAACTAACTGCTTCCTGTACTGCAATTAGATTTGACACATTCTTATTCTGGGTTATTCTGCATGTATGTGTGTATTTGCAAATTTTGTGTATATACTGTTAGAGAAAAATTATATACTGCTGGATCAAAGAGCCTGGGAGAGGCAAGAGTGCTCAGCTCCGCATCCCTGGGTCCAACCATCAGCAAGGCTAGAGACACAGGTTCCCAGCGTGCAGACACACACAGAGCACACGTACACACCACATAAGTACCTATACACACACCCAGCCACATGGATGACACAGGGACCCAGAGCACTCACACAAACACAGGCAGCACCAACGGTATCATCCTGCTCCCCATGCTTCCCTAAACATCCCATAATAAATCCTATGCAATCCCAAAATGCTCTTCCCCTGCATCCCACAATGTGTGCCCCTACCCTGGGCAACAGCCCACCCCTCACTCTGAAACATCATCTGCAGAATGCTCCCAGTGGTGGGTTTCATGCTGGGCAGAGGGGCCAAGGCTCTCCTGGGACAGCCCTGTGAGTGGCCCATAGAAGGTATGGGTGTCTGTAATTTGGGTTCCCACCTGCTGTTGTGGCTCAGTGCTTCTCTGGGCTTGTGCAGATGGGTTTGTAAAGAGTTGATGGCTTCTGTGATGGGCCTGGGAGTAGCCTAGAAGGGTATCTTTTCAGTGCCCCACCACCACCATTGTCTCTCTGTGCTCCCTGGTGGGTGTTCAGATGAGCTTTATCACGTAAGCTAACGTATATGTATAGAAATGTGTATATATACACACACACATACAGGCACACACACACACATATATACATGTGACTACATTATTTCTTATACTTTTCATGCACTTTTAAGTTCACATGCTGCAAATTTTGTAATGCCACACGATACTGGTCTCATTGTTCAGCCAGAGAATTATCCATCCTCCTTGCCCCAAAGGCTGAGAGAAAACACAGGTTTAACGAGGCAGCTCACAAATGATCTGATCTCAGGCCAGCGATGCCTCTGGGATGGATCTCCCAATTATTATCAAAGGACACGTCAAAACGGATCATTCTGTTCTCTGATGTCTTAGCACTTCCTTTTTCTTCTTGTATATTTCTATATACCACAGAAAGAGGTAGAAATCACGAAGCCTGGAAGGTTTAAAGATGGACAGAATATTTCCACTGCTAGAAAGACTATCCAGACTTAGGGCAAAAGTTTGAAACAAAAATAAACCACGTGATTCATAATGCATTATGTAAGGTAGAAAGATAAATTGAAGACATGAGGCTGAGTAAACAAGCAGATTCTCTCACATCTAAATATGGAATTTTGCACCTTCTCTCCTAGACCAGCTAGCATTGGCAACTTTTGGGGCCAGAACACTGAACAGATGTGATGCTGCATGGCTAGGGATGTGCTAACGTGGTAAGGGAGCAGAAAAACACAACTTAATTTCTAAAATTTGGTTATGAGTTCATTGGTGAACCAAGTCAAGGAATTCTGTGATTTAAAATGGGACTTAAAATAAGCATGGTGTTTTTAAAAATTGAAATCCAGGGCAAAGGGCTAGGGGTTTTATTTCATTTCATTTCATTTCATTTCATTTCATTTCATTTCATTTCATTTCTTTGTGTGAGTATCTCTGCCATTGATTATATTCTTACAGGATTCTGAATCCCTGACACACTATTGAGTTCTCCATATTTGCAAACTGATGTGTACTCATACTGACCCAGAAATGCTGGCACAAGTCTGTATTGCCTCAGGCTGTTTAGCTTAGTGCTGTTTCTGTCCACATCATTACATGTTTCTGCCATTCGCATGTTTCAAGATTTGCACCTTGCAGTCCAAGATGATGTGAAAAGCAACTTTAAAGTTGTGTTTTTGGGGCAGAGTTTTTTCTCGTCTCACACTCCCTACCAACACATACGCTGCCCTATTCAGAAAATAACAAGTAACCTCCTAGTTTGTTTACCACGAGTAGTAGTCCCCTGTGGAACCAAGACAAAGGAGTTATCTTTAATTCTTCAAGAAAAGCATTTCAGAACAGAAGAAAATCACTTATGGTTAAACGGGTACTTGAAAAGCTTATGGAGAAATCTTTCCTGACATCTGTTTCATTAGAAGCCTAAGCAACTGTTCAAAACCACCCACATCTTTGTATAAAAGATTGTTTTTGCAGCAAATTTTCTTATGAATTGTGATTAAAATTCATCTCCATTCTCTATATCATACACACAATTATGTAGCATGCACCCACATACAGTATTTCTTAGAAAGAAGAGCCCATGGAGGGGCTGCAGTTGCTATAGCAACATTTTTGTATTCTGGAGCGTTATCATATTACATTTTTTTCATCTTAGGCTTTTGTGGACTCTAAATGCCATCTTTCCTCATTCAATCTGTCAGTTCATCTCTCAAGATTCGTTCAGGATTACTTTCATTTTGTGATGGAATCCCTTAGCATTAAATTATGGGCTGCTCTACTACTATTGTAAATCAAACAATAGTTGCAAGTGTCAGGTGCTCAGAAGTTGGCTTCAGCTGCATTATAAAGTCATTTGCCTTCAAATATTGGTATTTTCTGCTGATAATGATAAGGGTTCAGAAGCATTTTTCCTGACTCTGAAATAGACTTCCAAATAAACTTACGCAGATCTCCGAACTTTCATATCCCAGCACATCTATAAAGTATGAACAGTGGAGGGGTGTCTTAAGAGATTGTGAAGTCTTTTAGGAGGTTGCTATTTTAATCTTCACTTACTAATCTGCTTTACCAATATAAATCTATTGAGTTATTATGTTGAAACAATGAAATTGTTTCCAGCAGCTGTAATAAGACTTGATTCTGTGTTAAGTTGCCTTTCTGAGCTCCCTCTGCAGCAGTGGTAGTGAAGCCTCCAGACAGTAACACAGGCTGCAGTAACACTCACCATAAGCAAATCATCAGACGCTCAGAAGGCAGAAATGAAGAGCCAGAGGAATAGCTGGTTAGAAAAATATTAACAGAATGATTAAACAGTAGCGGGAATTAGGCCTGTGCTCTGCACAGGCTTTCTTTCGTGACTGTTCTGTCTGAGGTACAACAACATCAAAAAATCTTGTGCTCCATGACCTTTTCTGCTGGAACTTCATGTTCTCCTGGCTCTGGCATCTTCACCCATTAGAGATGCAGCTGGCAATTACCAGAGGAAGAAGAATGGTGATCTTGGGCTCCGTATGTCTGTGTGTGGGGAAACGACATACCGACTGGAACTGTAGGCATGGGATTGTATCTCTGAGGTCACTCAATACAGAAGCCAGGAGCTCATGTTTTCTGCCAAACTTCTGCAGAATGACCTTATGATACCAGAGAGCCTGAGCTTGGATTGATGCCCTGAGCTAGGATCAGACTGCCAGTCACGGGAATGATGGGAAGAGTTTAGGATATAACTGATCATCTAGCAAGAGAACATACAGGGCAGATACTTGGAAATCATGCACAAGTCTACCTTCTACTCATGTTAACCATTACTGCCTATGGATATCCTGTGTTTCAAGTACTCATGTAGGATAATCCTGTGATATGGAAGTCTGCATTTTTGGGGTCTCTCCCAAGACTGAATTTTACTTGAAGGGTTTATGGATATAATGGAAGGCACCACAGGGCTGCCTTCAGCCACTGTAGTGTAATCACAGGCAGGTGACTAGGTTGTTCCCTACCCCCAGGCAGTGGTTCAGCTAATCTGTGTTCCATTTTGCACCAGACACTCTTTCTCAATCAACAGATGTACTTTCCTTCCAAACAGACATTTCAAATTCCAGTCCCTCCATCAACAGAATCCCTTTGCCTAAGTCTTCGGGAATATCCCTGTTTTTTAGTACTTGTTAAAAAACAGTTGAAGAGACTGTACATTTGGCGGTATAAGGGGGGTTGAGAAAACTGGAGTGAAATTTTACTGTCCTCAAAACACAATTTTCTCTTGAAAGCTGTTTCACTTGCTGAGATGAAAAGCAGTGAAAGTTATTTTGCTTATGCAGTCTTTTGATCATTTTCTACTTTTAAAACACTAATAGCATCTTATGTCAGTACTAATGTGAGTGGGAGGGCTTGCCAGAACAGGGTCATGCTGCTGTCTCATATATATGTCAGCAGAAGTTAACTATGCCACTGGTATGGAAATTCAGAGCAGTGATGAAAGTCTGAAAAGAATTACCATTACTTTACAAGGAATTTGATCTGGAAAAAAATCTCATAATTAAGTTCTCTGTAAATAGCAGTTTTGAGAACCTGGCTTGCTACCTATTTATGTGAAGTCTTAATGTTTTTTTCATGGTCCTCTTGTGTTAGCTTCTGTTGACTTAAGAGAATCTTGACTTCTGCAATTTGAGAGTCACTGAAGACTGCATTGGAGTTTGTGGATACAAACCAATTCTAACCAACTTTGTGCTAAATAGACATTCATCCACACGCAGACACAACCAACGAAAACCCTTCAGAATTGGGGACTTGTTTGGAATATTCTCTTACAAACTGTTATAACCATTTTCCTGACATCAAACAGAACAGAACCTGAAAACATTTCTAGTTGGAAAGAGAGAAAGAATTAAAGATATCTTTGACTGTACACCTAAGAGACCACACAGATTTTTGCAAGCATCAGATGAGATTTAACTGAGGAATTCCAGTTTATTAGATGTGTAGCAAAAACTTAACATGTCACTTTTCTCTGAAAGCAAGCAAACAGGAGATCTTTTCCACTTTATTTTACTATCCATATGGAGAAATTGTAAAGATATTAAGCAATGCAAAATTCTCTCCCATAACATGTTATGGTTAATATAGTTCACTTTCAGAAAAACTAGGAAAATGTATGTATCTCTATATTTTGAAAGATACTGAATGGAAAACTGAATGATTTACAGTTATAAAAGAATCTTTAACTCATTCCCTGGTTTTCATCACACAGAAGGACTATGAGAACATTAACATTTCTTGACTATGGCGAAATATATAAACATGCATTTTTTTATTTTTTTTTTAATAATCATGTAAGACAGGACTACTTATCTAAACTCATCTGACTTTCTAATGAACCCTGCCCAGAAGTACAAATCAAAGGTAGTAAGAGGAATGTGGAAAATCTTCAAAATAGTCCACATCTATCCTCAAAATAGGTTCATTTGAATTTATTGATTTAGCTGAGGAATACTTCCATTAACACTTCCATACTTCCAAGAGAACGTGACATTAACTACAACTGTGATTTACAGAGAAGCAACGCAAGGATCTGTGTCTTTCAGTAAAACAGAGGCAATTCAACAAGACAGTGAAAAATGGCACATCTTATTACTGATCAGAGAGAGAATTTGTGGTAAACTGGAAAATAATGCAAGTCTTTGTTAGCAAAGGAAGGAAAAGTTATATTTTATACAATATTTACAATAGGTTGATCGAAGAGATGTGCATATAGATGCTGCAGGATATAATTGTATTGTAGTGACACATACATGCTCTGCCAGACAATCTCATTAGTAAAGAGTCCTTGGACTTATTTAAATAGGCAATACAAAATCAGTGTAGAGGAGGAAAGAATAAGGTGATTTGTGTGCATTCGCACGTGATGATACGTATTTTTATTGTTGTTTATTTTTAATTACAAGGTTTAAACTTTTCTAATATGTCATCTGTGCTTAGTTCATATTTTCAACTTTTCTGCCAACCATTAACATCCAGAACTTAAATTTTTAAATGACAATTGATAATCTGGCTATTGCAAAATAAAGCTTCCACTTTAAGAAGTCTTTCTCACTGTATTGTGAAAGACTTGTTAAGAAGATATGACTGACAATCTAACAGTTATCTTCACTGTTGTGACTTGACAGTTTGAGTAGGTAGCAGAGGTTGTATGCAGAAGAGCCTCCTGGAAACTTGCAATAACTGGAAAATTAAGTAGGGTTAAATTAATACTCTTCACAAGAAATCCCTGGATGTTGTCATCACTGAAGTCTTTACCATTTTCAAACAAAAAAATATATTTTCCATACTAGTTCATAAATACATATTACATAAACCAACATAGAAGACATTCAGGAAATATATTCAATAGCTTTCTGACAGTAGAGAACAGACATTTATCTGGACGTATCAATGGCCAGAATAGACATATCAAGGGCCAGTAATTGTCATCTAGGCTATTCAAAATGCAAAAAACTATAACCAGTAGCTGAAGGCAGAGCATAATTCACAACACTTCCCAAAGGAGAAGCACTCTTCTATATGTCAGGCAAATACATTAACAACTGACTGCTAGTTCACAATAATGTTACACCCTGTTGTTTTAGTCCAGTCTTCATCTAAATAACAAAACTACTTTCTAGGTTAGTCTTAAATATATTTTCCATGTAGCTTGTTTAATTTTTCCTGTATAATCTACCATCAGGAAAGTTGAATGATAATTTTTTTCATCTAGGAAGGTTTGAAATTTATCAGCTTGCAAGACCCCAGTGTCCTGACAGCAAAAGGATGCGGTTGCATATCTATCCATGCAGACACCAATGTTGTTCTGTTTATACCTGTATACAATTGGTAACCTCTGTTACACGACAAGTTGCCATTATCCCAGGCTGCCAGAAATCTTGCAAGGAGGGTTGAAGTTTAGGGACGTGATCAAGATGACTACTAAATATGATACAAAAGTCCTGGCAGAAGACAGATTCTGAAATTTCTCTTTCCAAATTCCTCCCTCCCTTGGGGTATCCAATAAGAATTAATATTTCTTTTTAACAATTTTGCATAATGCTTTTGCTCAATGCCATTTGTTTTTTCCTGCTGAAAACACAGTGCTGTTAGCCTTTTGTTACTTACTATATTTCTATTTTAAAAATATAGCTTGTCTATATGCATTTGTGTTGAGAGACAGTGGCTCTATAATAGGGAACTTATTCCCCCAAAATCAATGTGTAGGATCAGAGTGGCAGCAGATTTCTGTAATCAAGAGCCGTATGCCTAGCGATACAGCCCAAAATTTAGTTAAGAATTGCTATTTTATACTGAGTATCTAATACAAAATTACCAAAGATGTAAGCAAGCAAACCCTCATGCTACATTTACAGAAGTGAAAAATAGCAATTGTACCAAGTCAGAAAAAAATCTTCAAACCTTTCATCATAATCAATATGTATAAATTTGTTGGAAAATATTTTAGAGAATATTTTGTATAACTATTGGACAGCCAGTGAAAGCACAAAGCTGTGGTTTTTTTAGTATAAAGATTATTTCTTCACTTTTTCAAGCTTTATTTTGTACTAGTTTGTTTATACCAGATGTGATGTTGCTCTGAACATTGAAAAGAAAAGCCAATATGAAAATATGCAAGGAGTGCTCCAGAAGGGGAATACAGAAAAACTGCTGGACACACACACACACACACACACACACACACACACACAAATCAAACAACAAACCAAACAAGCCAAAAAGAAAACAAAACAGAGAGGGAGAGAAAAGAAAACCTGACCTGTTATAAAAACCGGGGACTTAGAACTACACATGCTATATGTCAGGACAATATAAAAAAGGAAACCGTAAGCGTCACACATATAGTACAGTCTAAGAACTGCAGACTAAATATTTTTTTTCCCATATGGCATGTTTGAGGTCACCATCTGAAATCCTAGTTGATAACTGAAGGCTTATTGCATAACAGGAACTGATTTGTTGATGAAAGCCAAGAAAAGATTAAGCAGAGATTTTCAGGGTCAACCCATTTCACATCCATTCAGATTTGCTGTAATTTCAAATGCTTTCTTTGCAGATCTACAGCAGATAGCTATAGCTAAGCCTTAAATATGGTAAGGGATTAGACAAACCAGTATCCTGTTGCTGCTGCTATATCTAGGTCTTTGCCTGAAGTACTCTCATACTTTCACTGAAATTGCAGGATCAAGAATTGATATTTTTGTAGACAGTAGGTGAGTCTAATCAATTTAAAAGGAGATTTTTGTCAGTTAGAGCTAATCCATGAACATTCAAGTTCCTAGCTAGCAATTTATTTGAAATATCCTTTGCTCTAAGGGAAACTTTCATCCTTTTATGGAAAATTTTGCAGTAGATTAAATATAAATGTCTTCCTGATTCTGGTACTAAAATAGATGAAAAAACATTTGAATATCTCAAAGGTAAAAATTCACATGCATATAAACAAACTAAGGAATGGTAGCCATTGATGTAATCTTTGTGCAAAAGTGGTATCTGCTTTTGCATGTGAAGCTGGGCAAAAATGCCTCTTAGTGAGTCATACAGCCTAAAAGACCTTCCATTTCAAAGCAACTAAAAGTAACTCTAGGTTTTTCTGAATAGTTTCAGTGTTAGAAAAGCTACAGAAGGTCTTGGTAAATGTTGAAGCTATTTGTATTCATTTTGGTTCTTGTGAGTTAATTCACATAAAGAGGACAAAGCACTGGTGGTAAGAAAGCCTAAAATATATACATATGAAAACATATTTTAAAAAGTATAAATATATATGAAATATATATTTTTATATTTTATATATGTATAAAAAACAGGTTTTCAAAGTTAGAGGTCTGACCATATAGGGATTGAAACATATGTATATACCACATATATACATATATCGTATACATGAATGAAGCATTACAAAATTGTTAAATATTATAAATGCCATATGCATATATATTCAAAACTCTAACTTTGAAATCCTGCTATTTAGCCCTTTAAAATATATTTCTTGGCTTATTATGCCCATTCTGCTTTTACTTACAAGGCAGTAATAAACTATCTGTTCTCCGGCATGCACTATATACTTCACAGGGTATGAGAAACAGTAATTTAGACCCTACAGAGAGTGCAGATTCTGGCCTTTGCTATATGTGTCAGATGGTGTGAGGTGTTCTGTGGGAATTTGAACAATGTCTGAAGTTATATACAACCATTCTTTTAGAAAGGAAGAAAAAGCTAAACAATCCTGGGCTGGACTATATCCAGACAAGCACCCGAAAGGCAAAAGGATGCAAAGCTAATTAGTTATGCCTTAGGATTTTGTCTCTTGGGATATGCTAGAAACATGCTTGTCTTTCTGGAAAGAATACCTGAAATTCTGACTCAAAGACGAGTCCTCCATTCTGTGGGAACTCCACCTGGTCAACACGCCCTTCGCAGCTTCCTCCCAAACATTAAATGAAGAGCTTTAATTAACATAAATTTGCTCTGCAAATACAAAATACTAAGCCATTGCCCAAGGGAATTTCAACTAATTCCTTACAGTAATTTAAGTAGAGCAGGCACATATTGCAAAGGACTGGAATGGGCCGTTATAACACTTCAGATTGACATAGTGGCACTTACTGTAGAGAGGGAACAACACTCTTAGAAGGCAGTTCTAAGTTTCTGTTTTACTAATGTGTGTACATACATACAGTTAACCAGTTTTGAGGAAGAAAGATATACATATATATATATTGAATTGTATCTCCTTCATACTATTTGAGCTACAGTCTTCACAAAGTATGCTTTTAATTTCAGTTACAAAAGCAGTAAAAGTAGGCTATGATCCTTTCACGTCAGCTTCTGCAGGGAGATCATAAGACAGAACTAACGTGTTGGTGCAAGATTTTCTGCATTCAGCTCCTGCCTCCAGTCCCTAAATGCACTGTACTCTTTATCAACCTCTCTGAAAATTATCCACGCTTTAGGTACCTCTGCTTATGTTTCCAAATCACTAGGCAGAGAAAACCCTAGTGTTATTGAACTTCCTTGTTTTGTGCAAAGAGCAGTAATAAAATGAAAGTGTTGAAATGTATCACCCAGAAGAGCTATCAGCATATTTCTTTATTGAAAAGTGGAAGAGTTCATTAAAAGAAATATTCTATTTTCCATCCACAGTGATTCATTTTGCTTTCAAGATTAATTGTCTTCTTGGATAATTTTTAATCCTCCAAAATACTACATGTGGGAGAGCAACCCACCACCTATGTGAAGACATTAAAACTTTACAGCTTTAATACTGAAACAAATTCCCATGGCCCATCTTTCATTTTATAGCATGCATTTGCTATACAAGCATTTTTATATGAAGGCTCTTTTGCACTGGGGGGTGATCTGTACACTATACAGTGAAAACAGAGTGATAACATTTTTTTGTCCTTGCTTTCTACAGTCATTGTATATATAGAATTTAAGTTACATAATATCATATTTTCACACATGTAAACCTCTAGACAAAAGCAATGAAGTCACACTTGAATTAAAGAAAAACCTTGGAACACAGCTATTATGAAACATCTGTTACCCCAAATCAGTTTTAAACATTTTTCTGTTCTACGTGTACCGAAGTGTGTATTTTTAAATGTCCTTACTAGATTTTTGTCAACCAAAACCCAAGAAATCTTGTCTCATTGCAAAGCACAGCAAAATCTTGACCCACTGAAACTTAGGGGCAGAAGTGAACTGCAAATGGAAATGACAGAGCTCTGGACATCAATTTTGAAGACTCTACGGGAACAAAAGCAGAAAAAAGGAATAACTTTCTATGAAAGTTTTGAGTATCTATCTTCAAAATCAACTGGTACAAAACCACTATCATTTACACCATGAAAAAAAAAAAGTAACTAAATAGGAAGGCTGCAAGCTGTAGTGCAACCTCGTGTTTACACCACCATTGTGTCTTAATAAGACTTTTAAAAAATTCCTTTTTCGTCTCTATCTTTTTCTCACACTGTGTATTTTACCGGACTGTTGGCTCTTGTTCCTATTTAGTTTGTGACTAGGAACTTCCTTACATTTATATGTCATCTAGGATACAGAAACTATCCTTATGGAACATAACCCAAATCCTGATGAGACACAGAGCTACCAATGATACCATTCATGAAGTGTTTTACATGGAACTTCTTCTGCATAATTCTACATAAAATGTGATTAATCATCTGGATTATGTGGTCATTGACTTCAAGGGAATTAAATCATTTTATACCATTAAAAAAATAGTAATCTATGCCAAGTTATTAAAGGAACCTTAACTATGTCTTTGCACATGCATTGCATTAGTGAGTCGTTTGCTGACCTGATCACACAGACTGTGTGCAAGCGGGTATGTGTACATCTACATGTCCACCTCTGTAGAAATGTGTTCTCATCACCCCAAAGATTATTGTAAAGAATATAATTCTCACACATCATTATTAGTCTACTGCTAAGAAATTCGGATCCCAAAGTCAGGCGCAAGAACAGAGACAGACCTGCAATTTCTGTAAAAACATCAGTTCTGCACTTCCTAATATTATACAGTGTCATAATATATACTTGATTACATGTGTATATAAATATTCATATTCACTATAAAAATCAGCCAGAGTTTCATTTTTTGTTTGGTTCTGAAATGACTGAGTATTTCTTGTCTTCATATAAAAATTAGAAGTGTATATTGCTGTTCATTGCAAAGCCACATAAATATTGTGTAATTTTCAACATTTTCCCTACAAGGTACACATCCTTCAACATAACTAAGTACTACTGCTGTTTGAATTTACTGTTGTGAGACAAGAAGGAGGCAACAACGAATCTTTTTTCTCCAGCGTAGTTCATAGATAACTACTAACTTACTGTTATGGTGGCAATTTCTGTGTTGTGACCCAGCACTGTTGTCATATTGCTGATTTGTGTGAAGTGATGATCTTCTGCAAGGTCACTGTAGCATGTTACTAGGCAGTAATACAGCCTGAGGCAAAACCTGTTGATTGAGGCATTTTACACCAGAGAACACCTTTAGGAAATCTGTCTTCTCCCCATGGTATTAACCAACTTGGCCATTGTCAGCCTCCAAGGCTTCATATATTTTTATATGTTTTATATACACACACCACCCACACCCGCATGCATGCTGCCAGCAAGGCAGAGTGAAACACACTGTTGAGAGGGGTGATGCTCCTGTTAAATAAAAGTTTAAAAATTTGTGTAGAGATCACAGAGCTGGCTGTGATTTATTATTACAGCACTGTTTCCAAAAGATAAAAAATACATCACAGTATCTAGTACAGCTAGCTATACCTAGCTGTACCTAGTAGAGTTGCCTGTTTTCTGTGTTTCTTTTGACATGAGGTAGAAAGGCTTCAGGTAGGTAGAAATGCATGGTTAGTTCTTGTCTCAGATCAAACAGCATTTGCAGATGAAGAAGGGAAAGTTGTACTAAAAAACCTTCAAATGCTTTCTTCTGACAATTCTTAGCACTTTGTACCCAGCAATACAAACACTTCTCAAACGTATAAGTTAATATACTGTTTAATGGTAAGGAATCATAAAGAAAAACTGAAGACATGCACACATTCATTAAGTGAGATAAAATATGCACTGAACTGGAAGGATTTTTATAACAATGTACTGCATGCACATGGATGTGTGCATGCGCACACAGAGAGCTTTTCTGCTGCTGCTGCTTAGTACTTTTCAAGTTATATTATTCAGCTTCCACAGGATGTATGTTAAACCAGTTCACATGAATTACATCCACATTCTCAGGTGTAATTAAATCATCAGCCTTTAAATCCTCCTAGAACTTGAGTTCTTTCAGGACTCCCTGTTCTTCCAATCAAGGGACACGGGTCTTATGAAACCTGATGACCTGTTTGCTTGAATTTCAAAATTAGAATAACAAATATGTTGCCTAGATAAGACATAGCAGTCAGTGTGCTGTAGATAATTTATAGGAAGGTGGAGAAATTAAAGAGCCGTGCAAAGTATGTTTAGTAAACTCAGTCCATTTGAGGAAATTCAATTGGTTCATGGAAGTTTGATAAGACAAAAAGAGAGTCTGACACAAACCATGCACAGCCAAGAGTGTATTAAGCTCAAAATGGTTTGATATAGAGGTTAGACATTGCCAATAAACATTTGGTTCTGGCGCATCCCTTTTCAATATTTTTTTAACTCTGCTAATATTTTCTCAAATGGGAAGGTCAAATCTTTTCTGTAGGTGCCACATTACAGCTGTACAAACTTTTACATTATTTGCCTAGGTGTTTCCATAAAGAAACCAGGACACACATAGACAGCAGGAGGGGTATATTAGAAAGGGTACGCAGTCTGCGGAACACATCAACTACTCAGAGTTAATAATAAAGACTGAAGAAATACTTTTCAGCAAGAAAATTAAGGGTGTTTAGTGGCGAAATTGCAGTGGTAGGTTTATGAGCACTATAATGATGTCTTCTCAAGATTTCTTACAAATACAGTTGACATTCTCCAACACTTTCAGTAGATAAAACATATCAAAATGAAGAGAACAATAATATATGGTGTAGTTTATGAGAATGAACAATAAATAGGCATTCTGAAATGACATAATGAAACAAAATAAGAACTGCTGCAGGCTAAATTTGTACACAGTTTTTGCATTTGTAGGAAATGCAATTGTCTTTTACTATGGCCAGTTCTAGGAGAGCAAACAAACCTCTTGACAACACTCATTTTTTAACTGCAAGTGAAACTAGAACTAGAGTATCTAATTGCTCTTTCTGCACCCTTGGCACAGCTAGCAATGCCTTATTTAAATTTTGACAGATGCAAAGAGGAACTTCAGGGGACACCTCAGCTGACAGAGCACCCACCGCATGCATCCATTTCTTTTTGGTTAGCTTGTAACAGAAAATTTTATGTGCTGTGCTCAGCTGAAGCCTTCTCAACAAACAGGCCACAGGGTCAGCAGGCGCTTAGACAGAGGAATGTAAGTTCAGGTCCCTTGCACTTAGCTTACAGTGCAGTCAACATTACAACAGAACCATGTGCTCCTGTTTGAATTGGTCATTTGCTTTTGCCCTGACCAACTGGCTCCAGAAACAATTCTGGACTCTGTAGTGAACCCCTCTCTGCAAGACTTGTGGCTTTCTTTAAACACCAATGGCTGACATCTGAAATTTTTCTGATGTGTTTTGTGGAACAATGTACATCACGCACAGGCAGTGTACATATCCTGTCTGCTACAAGCTGGAGTGGAAGTGAAGGCAGAGGACATGCACAGAGGCAGAAACAATAATCAACATAGAATCATCATAGAATGGTTCAGGTTGGAAGGGACCTTAAAGATCATTGAGTTCCAACCCCCCTGCCATGGGCAGGGACAACCCCACTAGACCAGGGTGCTCAAAGCCCCATCCAGCCTGGCCTTGAACACCTCCAGGGATGGGACATCCACAACTTCCCTGGGCAATTTGTTCCAGTGCCTCACTGCCCTCATAGTGAAAAATTTCTTCCTAATATCTAACCTAAATCTCCCCTCTTCCAGTTTGAAGCCATTCCCCCTTGTCCTATCACTACATGCCCTTGCAAAAAGTCCCTCTCCATCTTTCTTGGAGGCCCCCTTCAGATACTGGAAGGCTGCTATCAGGTGTCCCCAGAGCCTTCTCTTCTCCAGGCTGAATAACCCCAACTCTCTCAGCCTGTCTTCATAGGAGAGGTGCTCCAGCCTTCCGATCAACTTCGTGGCCCTCTTCTGGACCCGGTCAAACAGGTCCATGTCCTTCTTATGTTGAGGACTCCACAGCTGGACACAAATGAAGTCTTTCTATTAAAGGTGAACTGATGGTGAATACTGAATTGACTGAAGAAGTGAAAGCTGGAAAAATTACTTGGTTTTATGGCAATAGCCCTGCAAAGCATCATCTAAATGATTCAGGAGATGCACGGGCTTTCCACTGACATTAACTATGCTGACACATCAGACACTGACATGTCAGAGTAAAGATTACAGATAGCTCTGATGACTCTTTACCTTTAAAACAAGTTCACTTAATAAACAATACATAAAAGAAAAGGAAGTCGTTCTTAAAGCAAATCAAACACATTTCTTATTTTAGAAATGTCAGGCAGTTACGTAAGTAACAAGTACAATCCAACAAACACTGCTTCACAAGCATGAAAGGTGTTAAATTATCATATGTAGCACTCATGTATCATGTCTATCTAAAGGGAAGAAGAAAGCTCTTTACTAGATACTTAAACATTTCAGTGTTGGGTTTTTTTTCCTAGTGCTAACACAGCATAATACACCACATGGTAGCACAAAAAATACACGTTATATCACAAATGTTAGGTATAAATTAATAAATACAGAAATAGTTTAAGTGCCAAGGGTGGGGTGAGAACAGATGCACACTAACAGCTAAACTATTTATATCATAGACCACAGCAGAGACTGACAACGCGTTTTTTGCTGTGATACTTCTATAAAAAAAAATGCCAGTCTGGCAAACTGGAAAAAAAAAAACCCAGCACCACAAGGAAAGAGCCAGAACCAGCAGAACTCTGCTCTGGAAGATTTCTTCAATCCAAGCGAAATAAACGGTCAAATTCAGGAGGAAATTAACTACAAATCTGAGGAATGATGTTTCGGACAATCTTTCATGCTTATCTACCTATATAATATGGAGCAAGAAATATAAAAAAGCAAAGTTTCAAAACTGTTTCAGCTCTGTTGAGTAACTAACTCACTATCTGCACAATGTCTAGCAAAGATGGTGTTCCCTCTAGTGCCTGTTCAATATAGAGGGAGTATGCTCCTTTTGGGCATGTAAAAATCCTCTTATTCTGTTCTACATTCTTAGGCCTGTCTTTCTAAATAAAAACTTGATTTACTGAAAGTAAAACTAGGAGCTACGAGAATTCTGCATTTTATTATATTCAGCAGCTCTGAAGAGGCTCAGATCATTATCTATCCAATTGTTCTGAAGCCTCAGATATGCAAGAAGACCAAGTCTGACTGCAGACATCCTCAGCTTTTCTTGTTTGTTATTTCTGAATGACAGTCACAGTTTAGTTGCCATCTCCTTCATTCACAAGAAAACCTGATTAGGCACTTAAAAAATTCTTATTCAAATGGAAATTTTGATAACTCTGAAAAAAATCAGCACGAAAACCTTTGACAAAGCACTATTTTCACAGTATGAAATGCTGGAAAATGGTCCCAAAGCAACACTACGGTTCATGGTGACTTCATTCATTACTCAGTGGAATTAATCAAAACGAAAGTATTTTATCCTGCACCTTTCCCTACTAATAATATCTGGTTGCATTTCATTGTGCTGCCACCACCACAGTCAATCCTATGACTAACTGAAGGTTTCCCTCATAACTTGCAGCTGAGCGAAACCAATCCCTAATTCAGTGGAAGTATGCACAGTTAAAGTATGTTGGATTTTTTGGCCAGATCTGCATTACTACTCCAGAAGTTCTACCTCCACCCTATCCACTCACAGAAGTCCAAATTATGGAGTCAGCTCCTTTGTGAGCAATTTTAGACAAGAAGAATTCATCATGCTTCCAGCAAACTCTCAATGCACAGCTAAATCAAGGGGTTTACCATGTCTTAAAAAATAGAAAACCTTTTGCTATCTTAACATTTTTTTGCAAACTATTATTCTGTCCTCCTTTGTGACAGAAAAGTTACTTGAAAAAATTATAAGAAATTTCCTTAGATAAGCAGTAGTATAATCTCATGGCTCCAAGAGCTAACTGTATGCTCTAAGAGGGTCGTATGCAAAGAGGTAGTCTTGGTTTGTAAACTATTTTGGCAAATTCATTGTTATAATACCATGATCAACCACAATGTCTTCTCCTGACAAGGAATGCAGACCTAATACTGGGTATTCAAGAAAGTGTCACAAACATGAAAATATCTGTGTAAAACTGAGGAATATTGACAATCCCTGGCTTCAACTGGTGCTTCAGGTGTCATCACAGTGATGCACAATCTACTGCATTATGCCATCTGCTTTACGGAATCTTTTCCTCTATTATTGTTCCCAGCTGATATTATTTAATTGCATTTTATAACTCTTCAGTAAAGGCTTGTCCAGTAAAACATATTATGCTTTAATGGCAAGAGAGTAATTATTTCCCTGGATTTACTTTCTTTTTACTTGATTTAGTAATCTTAATTAAGCATGCAGTGGTCCATTCCAGTGCTCTGTGCATGGCAAATCCTTCCAAAAGAATGTTATTCTCCTGGATGTAAACAGCTAGAAGACTGAACTTGTGCTTCTGAGCATCTTCACAAAATGCTGTGTGGGCTAATTCATCAATGAAATACTAATGTTTGCAGACAAATACTCATGGTTCAGTGTCCAAACAATTCTAACTCTCGCAGCAATAAAATGGGTCCAAAATACCATATAACATATCTGTCACAGCTGAATATTGTTTCAAGCCACATGCATTTAAGAGACTTAAGACAAATTCACAAACAAGAGAAAAATCAGAATCACAGGCAGAGATGTATATAACGAGTGCCCTCTACAAAAGACTAGGAAAGGAGACACTAATATTTTACAACCTATAGACTCAGTGAAAAAGCTCACTGCATAACACTGAGTAAGGTTTTATTCTTATGAGACCAATAGCAGCTTCTCTCAGTTATACACTGCAGCTGGTGATTCCTTAACTTTAGTTAAGTACTGGCTTAAACAAAATAACAGGCACAGGACTTTTCTCTTTAGTGTGATGGAAGAGTTAATTTGTTTTAACTTTTTATTTATGCATCAGGTAAAAACTGACCAAAAGTAAATGAAAAAAGCTGCTCTTCAGAGATTGCACTGCTACCAGAGAAAGGCAATATCAGAAAGCTGATGCATCTTAGCATCTCTATCAACACTTTGCTTGTCTTATAAGAGATTCAGGTGAGCCCACATTTGATGAACTGACAATTTGTTCCTGTAATTAAAGCACTGGACTGGAAGAGCTGTCTCTACCATAGAATCAGTGTATAGCCTTAGGCAAGACTGTGCATTTCAGTCCCACCTGTAAAACTAAGATAGCATTTATTTTCTCCAGCCTTTTTAGCCAGCAATTGTAAATGCATATTTGTTTGTTGCTTAATACATAAGGGGTGTTTTTAAAGTGCTATTACTCCCCAAGTTCATAAAGCTTCTCTGAAAGGCCCCAAACTCTATTCTCACAACAAAAGCAAAGGAAAGGTTTCCTTTTTTATGCAGTCATTACGGTTAATTACAGTGTTGCTAAAGAACCATTTCCACTGAATAGCAATTCTACCAGGAGGAAAAACACATCTCGTTGCTGATGTTGCCACCTATTTAACTATTAAACCACAAGTGCCAGTTTTTGTCCCACAAGCCTACAGATTGATGCACAGAGACCTTCCTCTGGGGCAAGGCACCGGGGTGTGATCTCGCAGATGTTGTCTGACTGGAGGGCAAACAGGACATGCCCAAACCTTAAAACTTGGTCAAGTGCATTTCCATTTCAGAAAGGGTACATGCTGAACCGATCCAAATTGTTTCAACATTCTGAAATATATTTCTCTGATTTTTCATTTCACGAAGTAAGACGTTTCAGCTTGCTGGCAAGCACTGAATGAAAAGGTCAGAATATTAAGGAGTTTCATGATCTGGAAATAACAGGTTTTGACATGTGCTGTTCTAGACAAAGCCTCAACTCTTTTCTTCCACCATGATGCATGTATTTCCATTCCGTCCCATTTCCCAGAACTGGAGGTAAACAAAAACACATTAGAACAATGCTTTCAGAGAGCAGGATGTTTTCAGTAGCACCGAACATCAAGCTTTTGTGCAGTTTGACTTTCCGAACATGCATTGTTTTTCTAGTACTTTGGGGTTTTTTTAAATCTTGTTGATCACAAAAAGATGTCTTCTCCCTTCCTCTTTTATCACAAATCAAACTTCCTCAGGGTCTGAGGATTGAGGTTCTCAGTTCTCTAATTACAGCTGAGCTGAAAACAGTTCAGAGGTTTCACAGTTTTTTAAGCACTATCATTTTGTTCTCATAATTGAGTAATATGTACATCCGTTAAAAACTCGTAACAGAAAAAAAATAGAGTGGAACATTAAAATCTTTGTAAGATGCAATTCAACTGAAATACAGCCAAATCTTGGGAAAATTATGCATCATTCTATGTTTATCCTTGTAGTGATATCTAATATTCAGTTTTCATTTAATCAGCTTCACTTCCCAGTCTTGTTACACCAATTATATGCTTGATTCAATGAAAATCACTGTTTTCTTGAATTAATTTATGAGCCTTGACCCCAAATTTTCTTTCATGTTTTGTTCAGTCCATTAGGTTTCAGAATGTATTTTTGCATAATTTAACATGCAAAGATCATATTAGAAAAAACCCACTTCGTAACTCCTGCCTAACGATAAAAAGAATTCAATATCTGTAAGAAAACACGGGGACACAACTCATTTTCTTTGTAGTGGATAGGAGATTTCCATCATATATCTTTTATATACCATCCAGTCTACCAAACCTTTCATGAAATTAAACATGCACCTTTCTTGAGTAAAAAAGAAGCAGCAAACTGACACACATGCTTAATTATTGACAGCGTTGTTATATTTTTTGTATTCAGTTTTTTTTCATTTGATTTAAAATAGGCTGAAAATATTAACTACAAAGGCAGAATTTATACTCTACCTGGACTATAAAACCTAAAGCAACACTAAATATTTAGTTTGCAAGCTTAACTGAACTTAAGTAATTTCTTTTTCTAGCCAGTGTTCATTAGTAAGAAGATTCATTATCAAATAAATTCCTTCAATATCTGTTGCCAGAAGGCATTTCAGAACTGATTTGCCTGTCTATATGTAGTAGAGATAAAAGGGACGATATAGTTATTCAACTGCCATTTCTATTTTCAGTTTCACAATTTTCTCTGTTCAGAAGGACCCACAGTAGCTCAGACCAGAAGTCCACTGCCGCCAGCACAGTCTCCAGCACTGGGCAAAAGCAGATGGTGAACAACAGCAGGACGGCCAAACGTTGACACTGCCCCTCTGTACACTCGCATCTGCCAGTGATCTACAGCCCAGGGATGTTGTGAGCTATGGATAATGTCTTTGTCTTCAGTAGCTCTGGACACATTTTTCTTCTGTGTGTAGGAGACTCTTTACGTATGTGGATAATTTTGTGAATCTGGTAGAGGCATGCACATCAGTAGGCTGAAATATCAGAGGACAGATCATGCCCCCAGTATAAGGCAGGTAAGGGGAAAAAAAGCATTCCTACCTTTCAAGTTTGAATTTATGTGTCATTAACATTGTTTTGAAGAGATCAACATCTTGAATATGATCACTGTAAGCAGGTGTAGGGATAATCTAAAATCTAAGATCTCTTTTAAAAATACCTTTAAGTGCAGGACATGAAAATTGACAAGACGTCCAACTTTTGGAAAATGGAAGTAATGCAGATGAAGGCATCTACAATAAATATTTTTGACAAATAGATCACATGTATAGTGACTTACTACAGAAATTCTTATATAAGTACCACTGCATGTTTGAAGAAGAAAATACAGAAAAAAAGAAAAATTAAAAGCCCAAAACATCCCCTTCCTTAGGCCCAGCTAAAGAAGTGCCTTCATATAAAGAGGGAAAAAACCTTAAAACCAAGTGATGATATTTCCATCTGATGCTGAACTGAAAAACAACAAGAATAGGCGTTGCTACTTCAATCTTGTAGATCTGTCATTCATTTTTTGGACAATTGGAAATCCCCAGCAGTCTGTTCAAATCACAAACCTTGATCCTGTACTAAAACAAAGGCTGGTTATGAAACATTTCTAAAAATATCTATTGCAGACGATTTGGTTGCACATTTGTCTTTTTGTACTAATTTAGGTCATGACACAGTACTTTAAGAACTGCATTAATCTGGGTTTTAGCTGTGAGTTCCTTCTACTTGTAAGTATAAGTATAGAGGTGGTAATTTGCTTCTGCAACTAATATGCTCCCGTTTTGCATTTTCAATTACTGTGAGGCATGATCGTGAAGACTAGAAGCTATTATTAGGTTAAAAGCCAGCAAAATAAGAATGGGGAAATGTCTGTAAACCTTGTGCCTTTACCCTGGAAAAGTTAAAGAGTTCTCTGCTTCCACCTGTTGGTAAAAAAACCCCAAGAACTCAGCCATGAAGCTATCCTGCCTGCATGCTCATCTACAGAAGTGCTTAGGAAGTAAAAAACCTCCTAATTTGCCGTAACACAGTTGCTGAAGGTATTTCACACCCTCAGTCCCTTCCTAAGGAAGATTCCACAAAGTGGAAGCATTGTCCACAGCATAAGGGCAGAGTCAACCCTGGTGATGGCATTCATCTCCCAGTGGCAATAGCTGCTTTCCTTTGTGGACCCTTGTGACATGAGTAAGCGCTGATTCAATCACAGGTATGAAGCTATGAGAAAAGTTAACTAGTGCTGTGTACCTACATAAGGGTGTCCTCCATGTCAGGAGGGACAGACTTTGCCAAAATCCATAAATCCATATGATGGAGAAAACTAGCACAAGCCACAGTCATCACTCACAGTGATGAGTCTCATAAGTCCCTTTGATTTTCAAATTGTTTCCCAAAACGGTGAAGATAACATTAAGATGGATTCTGTTACTGTATTTTAATAAAAGTATTGCCTTTTATCCACTTATTCCTTACTCTGTCCTCTTGTACAACACGCCCATCCTCAAAATGCAGAACGCCTGCACTTACTACCCTCTTTAAACAGTGATTACACAAAAGTAACACACACTCAGTCTCCCAGAAATTAGTGGGAATTTGGTTGTTCCAGGCCAGTTTGACCACCCCTTTGTAGTGTGCAACTGCCACCTCATCCCTGAGAGGATGTCAAGGATTTCCTTTGCCTGTGTCCATCTTCCAGACCCCCTCTTTGCTGTCACAAATATTTTCACTCTGCACAGCATGTCTAGCTTTTGTGACTATCGTCATCCTCTACAAGACCAAATATGCTCAAGTTTACTTCAGAGAGAAGGAAACAATCAAAAGGAGGTAGTGTAAAGCATGTTGCACTGCTGATCCAACAATTCCTTTTTTCTTACACAGTGAAGTCAATGCACGTGTCCTCTGTTAACAGTGAGTGTTTCAAGCCACTGTCCTTTAACTATATATTTTAAGATGTTCAAAACACAAACTTGCATGGTGAATCAGCAAGTTCAGTTAAAGGCAAATAAACCCTTTCAACTGTGACAGTTAAAATGGTAAGCAGCTACTAATTTCTGAGATTCAGCAGGAACATTAGCCACTCAGTTAAACTGGTAGTCCTTTTTTGCCTGCACTCCTTGTATGTTTTCAACAAATTGTTGACAGTTCTTCAGCTACCTGCAATTGACAGTGGTGCTTTCGGTTACAACCCTCAGGCTTGCTGTTTTCCTGAGCAACTCTGTCTTTACCAAGTGCCTCACTGAGTCTTACTTTTCCATTAAAAAATATTCAGGCTGCTCTTCCCTTTCAATCTATTCTCCATTTTCTTCTCACCTCTTTATATTTTTCCAGGTTATTATAAATGCTCCTCCAGCATTTTGACCTTACATATTTCCTCTACCCATGTCTTCTTTCACTTCTTTTCAAGTGCTACTCATCTGTTCATCTTGATATTTTTTTTCTTCTAAACATTTTCTTTTTCCTTTCTGTCATTCATACTTCTGTACAATAAAACATTGTTTAAAACTAAATACTTCATGATGTGCAAAGTTGACGAACCCCTATTGGTAGTTTTTAACCCTTACCAGGTTTTGACTCTTACGACAATAGTAAAAAGTTTTGGTCTTCCTCCCATCAAGTCAGAGACAAAATTAACAATCGTATTTTCCACTAGACTCTTAAGCTACACAGTTCTCATAGAAATTCCAAGCATTTTTTTCTCCTCTTCCTCCACAGTTCATTGCCAATTTTCCCCTAAAATTTCGGTATGCAATTTCTAGTGAGTTCCCGTTCCATTACACAAGAATTATATAAATTGAAGAACTAGTAATAAATGTAGGAGAAATAAGAAACATGATGCCTATAGTAGGATACTGTTCGGCGCTCTGAATAAGGGAGAGGACTATAACAACCACTTCATTTGGACAGATACGAGGCTCAGTACTATTGTGTAAGTACTGTTTTTCTCTTTACTAAGAATACCTGCATACTTTGCCTTCACCACCTCGACATGAACTATGTTTTGGTGACCTATTTTTTGCCCAGTCTACTTTGGCCCTTCTGCTAAGATTCTGTACGTTTTCTAGCAGACATCTGACTTTTGCCATAAAACCATTCAGCCATTTCTGAAAAGATCAGGAACAGATCACAATATGGTAAGAGCTCAGACTTAGCTTGGGCTGAGCTCATGGCCAAAAGAAAAGTGTGTACAGCCTGTTATCACCTTTAGGCATGTTGAAATCCTACAAATTACTATATCTTTCTCTCACATGACATTTAATGATGTCTTTTTTTGTCAATCAAATCACAGCTGAAATGAAAAATCCTTTGAAACTGTTGCACAGCTATTGTGTATTGTTTTGCTAAGGCAATCTCTGCAACAAAAGCCTGTAACTCAACAATTTATTAAAATCTATGTTTATAAGAAAGCTTGTATCACCACAACTTGAAGGGTGCACAATTAACCTTTAGGTAGAGGTTCTGCATAATTTGTGCAATATGTAGCATTCCAGTAGCATTTAAGTGGCAGAAAGCTTGTGGACCTTCAGTTCAGAGCTGAATTCCCCCTTAGCAAAATGATTTTATAAAAGATTCCATGAATATATGAAAGCTCATTTTGTAATGGGTACAGTGGCTGGATGGCCAATAACTTCTATTTTTCAGAAGAACAGAGCCTACATAACAGGAACATGAAGGTTTTATTTCTAGCCAAGTTTCAGCATATGTAATTGAGCATTATACATGCTTTCCAAGTCAGCTAACAGCAGGAGTTTCCTTCCATGCCAAAAATGGCTTTTCCTTAATGAAAGTTGCATGCTGTAGTGCACAGAAAGCATGGAAACTAATCAAAGTAGGGTAGTTTGAAAGATGTCAGATAAAAAGACCTGGCAGCACTTTGAAAGAAAGGAAGCACTGTAAATAGATATTCAACTGTTCAACAGACATTTCAAATGGGATGACTAAGAAAGGCAGCATAACTCCTCATTTTGCCAGCTGTATAATTGCTAATGTTGTTCACAATCTGCTTACCTAACAAAGATAATAAAAGAGTTTCATGTATGAAACATTAACTGCCAAAAATGTACTGAAACCACCCATGCTGCTGCACTATTTATCATGATATTTGACTAACTGTGCTAGCAATATGAAAATATAAATCACGCTTCAGACTGTCGGCTTTTTTTCTTATTTTTTCTGAATAATTTTCAGAACCACTTTGAAAGACTGCAAGAACAATGCATTTGTTGTGTACATCTCAATGTTTTAACCTGGAATATTTGTTAACAGTTAGCTGAAGAAATTTCACATTGTGAATGGACAAAACTTCATACCTGACTCTTGAAAATCCACTGTCAGTGAGCAGGAAGAAACTTTCCCTATTATGATTTAAATCAAGCTGATAACAAAGATTTACCAGTTAGTATGCTATTTAAATTGCAGCCAGGCCCAGAGGCAACAACTGTACTGAACATTGTACAAATTTGTATAAGAACATGATGTTTGTCCAAAGACCGAATTCAGTGGAAAAAAAGTGGATTTCTTCCTGAAATATCAGACTCTTTCTTTTTCCCCCCTGGTTTCTTATAAGAACTCACTCAATCAGACTAAAATATGCATACTCCACAATATTCATCACTTAACCAAAAATTATTTTGTTTACCTTAGAGACATGAATATCGAAGGCTATCTAAATAAATGTATTTCAGGTCAAGTAGTAAAAGATTCTCACCCTGAGGCTTCACCACTTCAGACCTGTCCTTTACCCTCAGACAAGACAGACCCAGTTTATTTAGGGAGGAATTACTTACCTGCCAGGTTGCATAGGAAGTAAAGCTTCAATAAAATCATACACACTGAACTTCAGACAAACCACACTCTAAAGATACTGTTTGTGTAGCCTGAATAACACAGCTTGTGTCAGATTTAGTCTTTTGAGAACTGACGGTGCAAACACTGAGTAAGAAAAAAAATCTAGTTTTATTTCTTCATTTTATATTCATCTATATTCCTCATGGATCACTCTGAAGGTCTGAAAATACAATAACCAATGACAGTAATGCCCATTCATTCTAGAAAGGAAATGACTCTGAGGAGCTTGAATTCTGTTTTATATCCTTGGGGTTTAAGAACACTTATGCTACTCTTAGGGTGGCAGCTGGAAACTAAATGAGATTTGACAGGTAGGACAAACATTTTAGTGTCTGCCTGACATTTAGTTTGATTATGAAATGATTGTCAGAGAATTGAGGATCTGCAGCACAGCATTGCACATTACTTTAGTGGAGAAGAGTAGACGACATTAACAGTACAAAAACATTGCAAAAATGTGCAGACTCCAATGGCTGCATGCTGGTTTCAAGAAACATTGAACATGGCAGACACTGGATCAGTAAGACATACCTGAAGTCTAATGCAATAATGCAGTGTATTGCAATGGTCTCAAATAGTATCAGCTAGACAGGAAACATCACGGTGACAATTTAAGTCGCTACATGGGTGAAAGGTTCAATAAGTGGTGGGAAAAGGGCAGAAACTGACATTTTTTAATATCAGCAATCTGGCATCTGATCTGACTGAATAAAATAATAGTCACACTGTTAACATGGAAGTAATGGACCAATTTAAAAGCAGTTGTCTTCTTAATTACAAAATTAAGAGTCAGGAAGTTTGTTGGCTTATGAATTCATGTTCATTTCAGTTTGTATTTTGTATTATTTGTCCTCAAAGCAAGAAGTTCATACTCAACCAGTACTAGCTTTGCAAAACTACTGCCTGTAGTGCATATACAGCAATACTCACACATATTGTCATTAAAAGCACAGAATTCATAAGCCAGAAAGGCATGTGCTTCTGATTCAGAACTTTTTTCTCCATACAACAGAGTTGGGAAGTTTTTGCTGTGGAATCTACCACCTGGTGCTGGCATCACACAGAGCTGGGATGGCAAAAGCTTTCTATCCCATTAGCAAAAATGAGCATTTTGCTGATGATAATTTCACTCTAAGAAACAGTTTTTCAGATACCCTTGTATGATGGAGACTCAAGTCAACCGTCATTTCTTACATCTATCAAATGCCCAGAGCCTGTTCTCATGTATACTTTCACTCGACCATAAGGCAGTAAATGAGACCAGACATCACTCACATTTGCAGGAGAACACCATGTTATTAGTAAAATAAAAGAAATAAAATTGAGCCATTAGGCTCAGGAGTGATGGATGTTACCCTGCCAAAGCCTGTGCCAATCTCCTTGCCAATGCCAGATGGTTTTCTTAGGAGGCTGTTCAGTAGTCTCAGAAATCTCATTGTCAGAAGTTTGATGTCAATCAGCCCAAATTTTACTTTGCATTTTCATCCCATTATTTCTATGTATAGTTTTATGTTTATGTACTATGTCAAAGTTTAAGAAAAAATCCCTTCTGAGCATCTAACTTCACACATTACAAATTGTCTGGTTTAAATATTCAGCCTGATTCTAAACACTTTTCACATTGTATTACATCATCTAAACAAGGGGCACATTTAAATCACACATTCAAGTCAAGGACTTCAGCTATTTTGGGCTAAGATAAGTTAACCTATTTCTTCCAATAGCACTTAGAATCAGCAAGTCAGCCTGCAGGCCCTTAAATGACCTCCAACATCCCAGTGCTTCCATATTTAGGAAATGGACTGAGAATGAGATTGAGCACTGGTTTTGCAGTGTAGCAATTGCGTAAAATCATGCCTCTCACATTTACTTAATGGATTGGAAAGTCTAGTGCACTTTATCAAGACTGCTAAAAACCTTAGCTCTATATCAGGAAGCTAGAATATTCAACAGTGGCAGAATTTGAAACTAAGTCACAATTTTCTTTGATGCAATTCTTTTTGACCAGAGAATTTCCAATGTGTGCATGAAAAATCAGTCATTTACCACATTAATTAGCCACATACATTTTTTTTTCTGAAGTGTTCTTTGTTGTAAGAGTCTTCTGGATCTTCTTTATTTTTCCCAGACACCTTACAGTCTTCTTACACTAAATGTTACAGCAAACACAGTAGCGTGAACATCATTTACTCTATTTTCAGTAGTGTTCAACATGTAAGAACAATGCAAAGGAAGTGGTTTTCAAGGACGTAACACAGAATGCAAAATGAAGGACCGCTGAGTGGGGATCTAGTCTGTTAGATAGGGATAAGTTAGTCATCCTTATGGCTGCAACACATACAACTGAATTGTCCCACCAACTCCCTTCTCTATTAAAAAAAATAGAACCAGAACTCATCTGCATGTCCAGAACTTGAAGAAGACTAAACAGAAACAGTTTAAATCTCAAACTAAGTCTTGTATCTTGGGCCTTTCTCCACTTCAGATGCTCTGTCAAAGCATTGATTCAACCCATCAGTGTGAATATTACCTGAATCTCTCTCTCACAGCTATTGCTACTCCACTGTCAGCATGAAGCAGCATTGTCAGGTAATGACACCGTGGGCCTTCCATATGGCATTTCCATACATGCGGGCTTTCAAGTACTCCATACTTTCACAAAATCTGAAGGGAAAATATAAAGTTTAAAATTAGCTTGGAAGTTCTGTTATCTGATAAGTTGTTTGACAGGGGTAAAGAAATTAACACACATGAGAAACAGCGATTATCTTTTGCATTGTGGCAGGCAGGAAATCTAGAGAAGTAAAGCAGGTGGTCCCTTGAGATTTCCTTTGACAATATAGGTGACACATGAGCATGCACAGCAAATTGACTTCAAGAGACATCATTTCTATGTGTCATTTTCTGGTACACAATCATCTGTTCTGATTCCAAAAACATTTGTAAAACATCAGATGGAGACCCACCATTTCCTTGCATGTGTTCCACTACACATTATGTGGACTATATTTCCTGTATATTACACAAGAGGTCTTGTCAATTGAAAATACACGTCTCTGTCTCTAAGTCAATAACATCTTCATTTATTAAAACCCATAACTGAGAAAAGCTGATATTAATGAAAATCTCAGATTAGTAGTACTTTTGTTGATTAATAGTTGCTTCTGTTATAGCTCTCAATTAAAAATGGGTACCAGCTCATTATGCTACTACTTGTACAGTCAGACACAAAACCATACTTGTGTTAGAAAAAGAGCAATCACTGTTCTTATAAACTACACATGGCATCACCGAGGGTGGTTGAGACTGCGTATATGTACATCACTTTATGTTGATGTAAAGGTAGCATAAGACAAATTGATTCGAACAATCCCCTAGAAGGCAGAAAGCTATCTACTTTGTGAAAGAACAATCCACTAACAAAATTACAGTTTTGCTTTACTGAGAAAAAAAAAAAGAGTTAGTAAGAAAGACACTCTGAAAGGACTGAATTTGCCGATTTTTTTGGCATGGAACTGGAACGTAAATCACCAGGAAAACTTTACCGAAGTTTTAGGATTCTTTCCTCGTGTCTTAATACATAATTTTATGGATGGTAGCATAAATAGTGGCTTTTATTGCACAAAGCAGTAAAGCTATGTCAGAGCTACAAAAATTTTCAAAACACTTGAACTGTTTAGAAAAGTTCTGTTATTTGTGATTCAAACAGTTCTACAACAGTTAAGTCACAGGATGCACTAGCTAAGAGGGTCCTGCAAGCTTCCTTCAGGTGAGAAAACCCTGGGTCTATTACTTATTTCCCAAGCAGTAGCTTCACTTTTCTGAATAATTCATGTTGTATAATTGTCATCCAGGTTTCTGTCAGAAATATTAATCACCATGTTATTATAGTGCCAAAAGGGTAATTAAAAATTGGTTAGCGTAACAGTCAAATTTTCTCCAAAGCAATGGCAAAAGATCAAGTCAAGTTCTTGATTTCTTGTTCATTCATTTAAACTGCAGAAATATAAACCAGAGATTGTCATGCATCTATAGCAAGTCTTCTAAATATCCTACATGGATCTTTGTTTGCAGTAGAACTGCCGTGCTTAGTCAGTTGGTTAAACAGGGTGTTATTTTGCCATTGAAACCAAGGGAGGAGGTAGCATTTCATTCAAAAAGGCAATAACAGAGTCTATGCTGCCAGAGGTATGTGCAGCATATAAAATTTCTGCTGAGGCAATTACACAATCCTTTCCAGGCTTATGGAAATATCACTCAGCCATTTGATTAACTGTCAGATGCAGTAATCAGTTCCTTAACAGTTTACGAAGAGTAAACTAAATCACTAACAGCATTCGATGTTAATTTGGCAACTTTCCTTACTCCCTATCACTGGAGAACTGGAAAAATGAAACCAACAAGCAGGATAGGGCAGCACTCAGGTGCAGCACAAGGACTTTTCATGTTATACATTCGTTTGTTCTAAGGGTGATAACAAAAAAGAACACGCATCAGATAAGATATGAATTCAGGAAGTTTATTTCAGCCACAGGGTCCCATCAATTGGGATCACAATAGCTATGGGAAAGAACTTGGAATATGCTTCGATATCTGCAATAATTTGTAAACAAATAACCTTTAAGTCTGTAATAATTTGTTTGTAGACCACAATGAGTATTTGTAAAATTGCAACAAGATTTAATTTTGTAAAGCTAAACTTTAAGTAAAGCCAGATCCTGAGTGGAAAAAAAAAGAAGGAACAAAAATTAAATGAACAAAGTATGCTTCTTGCTTTCAACCAGGAGTCAGTACAACAGAAGCTCATTTTATGGAGACTATTAAATCACAAAAGCGTACCATTTAAAAAAATGTGATTGATGTTGCTAAATTTCAAAACAGATAGAATGTCTTTCACTTGCTTGGCATTTAGGTAATACATTACATCATAATAAATCTGCTGTCAGAAAGCAGATTGATTTATATACTGTTTTTCACTGGGGACAGGGAGGGAACATGGACATTTGCTGCATGTTTGCTACAAAATGCTTTAAAACTTACCATAGGTGCTTTCTTCTTGCACTGCCCACTCCCATAGCAGTATTCTCTAAAAGGACACAATGTAGGAATAAAGTTTTTGCTTGTTTTAAGGTAGGTGCCAAAAGACATGATAACATTTTCTAACGAGTTCCACCTTTAATGTCAAGGTATAAACCAAGAGAAGTCAGGGCTCAGTTTAGTCCTTAGTTATCAAGGACCTAAATCTCTCTGTGAAAGAATTCTCCAGAAATCTGCAGGACAAACCCCGTCAGTAGCACAGAATCCACCTGAAGTTTTATTTCTATCTATTTGCAGTTATAGAATGTAACACCATTCTCACATAGATTCACAAATTCATATAGAATTGTATTTTATTCTATTAACTCAATTAATATTAATGTTGTCTCTCAGAATTCTAAAGTCGGGTAGCTGGGATCACAACAGAAATACCTCAGGAATGTTATTTCAGTATTACCTCTTCAATTTTGTATCCACTCTGGCTGACTACAGTAATACTGAAATTTGTGAAACTAAAAAAAAAATAAAAATGATCAGCCTAAGAATTTGTTTGGCTTTGGGCTGACATATTATTTTACGTGTCTAAGACAAAAATAAAAATCCTGCAACAGAATATTCTGGCCAGCAAGAGAAGCAAAACTAATACTACTAGCTCAGAACTCTGAAATAAAATCTGACAGATGAAAGACAATTAGTTATCATCTATCAATGTGTTGCTGAGTGCATTATTATAGCACATAGATATTTTTAAAATCCCTTCAATGGCTTGTCCAAACAATATTCCTGGGAGACAGCGTCTTGCTAGGATGAGGAATACATGATTAAGAAAAACCATTACATTTCCATTTATTTTCAGAAGCGTGACTACAGACAGAGGCATTGCTGTCAACGGTAATTTTAACACTCATTACTCAGCAGTAATTTGCCACGGCACTGTAGGAAGGCAATAGCAATACCTTGTTTCCCCCACACTTTCTATATCCAGTTTTAAAGAAAATACCAGAACTGTGTCCTGTGTGAGCCAGTATTTCTTCTGTTATTTCCAGCCAGGTGACTAGCTTTACAGTCAGTAAGCCAAGTTCACACCACCTGTTTATATCAATCCCACTGCTTTCCAAGTCATTGCTGCAGCCTGATGATACCTATTCTGAAAGAGCTCAGCAAAGAACTCACTGGCTAAAACAGAGAAACCATACTTTGAGTGATAGAGGGGCACCGAATTTCCATTTTAAGAACTGAACTTGCTATTAGAGATGAACTATTTTGATCTAATAGATGACGTAATTTTTCATAGTTGAATACTGAGGAACAAAATTTCTTCATTGCTAATTCAAAGACACAAGACGTGAATGAACCTTTCACAAAAAGGACAGTATCACTTCACTTGTATTACAAAAGAAATAGTCCCTTAGTGTTTATCTTAACATTTCTCCTTTGGTTTCAGGCTAAGGTTTTTGTTCCTTGCTGTTCTTTTTATTTAAAGACTAGGATTTTTTCCCTACTACAATAGTG
The DNA here is from genome assembly GCA_008711295.1 of Anarhynchus alexandrinus. NCBI lineage: Eukaryota > Metazoa > Chordata > Aves > Charadriiformes > Charadriidae > Anarhynchus > Anarhynchus alexandrinus. The sequence goes on from VUYV01000219.1 coordinate 582,435, forward strand.
TTTTGTTATTAACTTACTGCTACATGAACAACAGTGCCAGTCTGCTTGTTCGAAAACAATTGGGTTTACCCCTTGACAAACCAAATAATAGAATCATAAGAAACACAAAACACCCCAGTAAATCCAGAGGTTTTGGTTGGACATGTGTACTTAAGTGCTTGGACTATTGTCAAACTTTTGCTTCATTGTAGTGGTAATGATGTTGAAGCCAAGATGGACTAGGAAAGGTAAGGTTTGTGGATATAGGCAGAAGTTATTTCTAAGCTGGTTACATTCAACAGCACATGCATGCTTTTTTCAGAAAAACTGTCTCTATCATTAAGCTGTACTTCCTTTTACTTGCAAATCATCTGCACTGCATCTGCATTCTTGCTTGCACAAACAATGCTACCCTCTTCCTTATAGCTGGGACTCTCTCAACTTCCAGTTAGGAGAAGGTTACAATGTCTAATATTTTCCCATCCTGCCCCTTCTTTTTTTATTCCCCCTAATATTGCATTGCACCACAGTTTTCTCCACACCTCCCCCATGGCATTTTGTTGCCAGCTTTCTGCTGTTATTTTTCACACTTCTTTGTCAAACACATACATTTGTGTAACACTTAACCAAATCCTAAAAGAATACACTGAGTAACTCAAGATTTTCCTTTCACAGAACAAACATTAATACCATTAAAGTAGCAGGAGCTATAAAGAATAAAAACTGGGAGGAAGATACAAGCAAGAGAAAGAACAGAAAGAAATAATTTGGCATGCTCGATGATTAATGTTACCGTCATCACCATCTCTTCATTAAGCTTTGTTAGGCAGGCCCAAAGAGATACAGTATAAAAATGTACAAGTGGGGATACAAGCAGGCAGAAAATAAACAAAACAAAACCCATGGAACATGCCAGGAAGGGTGAATGATCAGGGACAACTCAACAACAGCTATTCTTTATCCTTGTCAGTACTGTGACAGCCAGAAGCCTGACCCAAATGTCTCAAACCTAGTCACACGCTGCATGAGAAATAGCCAAGCCGACTCCTCAGGCTTCTTCTGTAAGAAAAACTTTGTCATACATATTTTATGCCTTGAATAAAACCTACCATATTCTTCTACCTTCAACAGCGTCCCTGGAAGTAGACCACTACATAAACACCTAAGGTCAGATAAAAAGAGGAGGGGAGGGGAGGGGAGGGGAGAGGAGGGGAGGGGAGAGGAGGAGAGGAGAGGAGAGGAGAGGAGAG